>RJWJ010000737.1:0-157766 GCA_004363605.1 Indri indri
TAAAACTGATTTAAATATTATTCTTGCATAGTGGAGAATAAACTCACAATTGAAAAGGCTGGATATCAGAATAAAAACCAACTTTAAATTCAAAAGTTATCAAAATCGTGAATGTATCTTCATAGCATAAAGAAGAAAATAGTAAAAACTTTAGATAAATGTGTATTTTTAACTTGCTATAAAATTTTTAGTGACAGTATCATATTATATATGATTTAAAAAGTATTTACCTCAATAACTTAGAAGGAAGTAAAAATGGCTTTGGGAAAACTATATTAGAGAACTAAAAGAGTACTCACATTGATGAGAAATCACTGTTATCGATGATGTGTGTGTGAGTTTTAATAAAACTTCTCATGAAATGAAAATGAGAAAAGGTTATTTCCAAACTAAAAACTATTATTCTATACACAATGCAATTTTATTTATGTATGAGTAAGGAAATTATGATATTAAATATTATTAACAAGTATTTGAAAATTGTGGTCCACATTCATAAAATTTATTGATTAAAGTTCACTGAAAACCCATTTGGTTTCTCTTTAATCTTTTCACTGGAAAAGGGAGGATTGCCTTATATTCAGAGACATCTCATATTTGGACATAAATGGCCATTACCTGACACTCAATCTGCAAAAATTATAATGTGTAAACTACATACAAAATAGTGTGTAAAAATAACTCCATGAATATTATATTGAAATACTATAGATAGATGCTCATCCAATTAATAGTTTTCTTCATACCACCTTAGCACATTTGCAATTATCTACTTTTATGTTTAAGAGTTATTCTCTCACTAGATTATAAACACCATGAAGGCCTGGGGCCATGTATGTTTCCTTTACTACTTAATTCCAGCAGAGTGCTTGGCATATAGTAAGCGCTCAACATTTTTTAAAGGAAGTGTGGTGGGAAGAAAAGTAGGAAAGAAGGCAATGGAATCACTGAACAATTTCCCATTAGGAGTCTACATTCATAAACAATGGGAAAACGGGTTTAGTCTTACCAAAGGAAGGAGTTATGGTCATTATGATGTTGAAGGGAATCATGATATTCCAGTAGAATGCCTACAGACTCTGTAATCTTTGATTCTTCCCCTCATCCAACTCTGTGTTCTTGAAATATCTGAACAAAATGCTGATATTTCTCATATTCAAGTTATTTCTTTAGGTTAAATCAGAGATCTCTTGGAGAATCTAATTAAAATACATGTATGTGTTCTGTGGAAGTTTATTAGCTAAGCCATTTACACCATCCCTCATTCACATGGACCTGTGCTCTAAAGGCTGTAAGAAGGTAAAACACAGGGCAAGTAAGTTCTGCTGCGAGGGTGGGGCCTGATAATATTTGGTATATAAACAATTGCTGCATACGGGTATGGTTTGGGAGACAAATGTTTGGCTCAAATGAAGAAAGGCAGCATGGATGCTGTGAATTTGTCTGCTAAAAGAGGAAGTAAACGTGAAAGGGACAATGATAAACTTCATCTAAGTAAGTTCTTCAAGAGCCAGCCTTGCCTAGTTGGAACATTTTAAAAGGAAGTGAGTTATGTAAGTTCTCTCATAAACTCCTACATGGTTTAAAGCAAGTTTAGTCAGGAATATTTCTGCTGTCTACTCAATATCTGCCTCTTTTATTCATTCCCTGAGCATTTATTGAGTGCTCACTACTACAGAGGGACTTTGCTAGTGGAAGGCTTAATAATGGTCAAGAGGGCATGTCTGCTGAAAGAACTTTCAAACTACTAGGAAGAAGATGCAAACAAATAATAATCACACAAAATGGTAATTCTTTTGACAGAAGCACACTGTAAGTATGTGGAAGCCCATCAAAGGCAGCATCTAATTCAGCTAGAGAATTCACAGGGAAGGTTTGTTGGCATGCTGAAGGAAACTGGGATCTCCCCAGACAAGAGATGAGGCATGCGGTTTGGGGAGCATGGTGCGTGTGAAGAGTAAAGTAGTTAGTTCCCTCTGGCTGGAGCACAGCTGAGTCTGGGGGCAGGCAGGAAAAACCAAGAATGGAAAGGTTCTCAGGGAGGAGCTTGTGGCCATTGTTAATAAGGAGTTAAAAAATGAAAGAAAATTGAGTGTACTATAGAGAACGGACAAGAGATGGGACAGAAATAAAATAAAATCGGGTAGGAGTTTAATTCCTTTTTCTCAGTCAGAAATAATTTTGTGGATTTACATGAAAAAGATCAGCTCAGGAAAACACTAAGCAAGTCAGATCCTAAGGTTTTAGAGACCACCCAGATATGGCAATACTTATCAAAGCCTCCCCTGTCATCTTAGAAGAGGAGATGCGCATTGGAAGCAAAACTGTAATAAAAATCAAAGAGGTTGCTATTTTAAATTCAATATTTTTCAAGAAATCTGAGTATTTCTCCACACTCTGCTAGACACTATATTTTTGAAAGCTCTGCAAAAGCATCAATTTTATTAATGTAGATGAAAATAATGTAGAGAACAAATTACTAGGGCATAAATATCCAGATCATTTTTAATTTATTCCCTACCCTCCACTGCTTTCTATCTTACCACATCCCAAAATAGTTGTATTCCTCATTCTCCCACTTGGTGAACCACTGCATCACAATATCAAACAGAAGGACTTCCGCACTTTGAATATTAAGTCTCAAGCATATTCCCTTATGATTTGACATTAACTATGTTCTTTTCCTTGACGTATATTTATATCAACAACCTGAGCTTCACTTGCCCTTATATCACAGTGTTCCTTTTTAGAGGCAAACTGATACTGTAGGATAATTGCCAGCCTCTTTTTGAAAATTTTTTTTTTCCTTCTGCAATTTGAATTTAGGGCAATGGATTTTGTCAAAGGCAAAGAAACACATTTTTCTCTTTTAAAAACTCAAGTTTTGAACACCTGTGAAAGGTCTCAATTCTATTTGATACGCAGCCAAGTCCTAAGAAAACTCCACTCACAGTCCTGTTTATTTTTTCTGTACTTTTTCTCCAATTTCCTCTACATGTTGAAATTATTTTCTGGCCAAATGGGTAAAAACAAACAAAAATATGGCAGACAGTACAAGCATGGGAGCAAATTTTTAGAATGAGCTACATTTAGCTAGAAGCATATTCTGTTGCTTCTAGTTTGAATCCTTATTTGCACAACAATTAATCAGCTATGGTATGTCTTTTAACGGAGTAAATGATCAACAACCTCTTCTAAACATGTTAAGGAGTTCATTTCCTTCTGAATTCTCTTCACAAATACTAAAATAGATAACTTTAATAAGGCACTAATGGGATTATTATAACTAGTTTTGTCTGTATTTAAAGTACAGATTTAAGATCTTCATTAATAATTAACTGCTGGAAAACTTTGTTCAATCCCTTGAGTTATTTTTAAATCTCTATATGCTATAATTACATATATTCAATCATAAAACTTTCCATGGTGCTGAACACAATTGAACTTTGAATAAGAACGAGTATATTACAAATTTTGGATGTTTAGAAAGGTTAGTCTTTAAGCAGATTAATGACATTGTGATTGCCATCCACTTCAAGCTTTTTTTGACTGAGGAAAAGATGTGTTACTACCAGCTATTTCGTATCTTTCTGATGGGAATTATAGGAATGATTCTGTAGGTTATTTAACAACCAGAACCTTGAACTTTCTGATTATAAGGTGTCTCTGAGATCAGGTAAGTGGTATATGGCCTATCGCTGGTTTTTATTTTCAGTTGCACTAAAATAAACAAGGTGTACTTTTGCCCCATCCGTTTTAGAGGAGAGTGGCAAAAATTGTAAAATTATATTTGAGCTGAAATTAACATGTAAAGCTTTCAACTCTAAAGTTATCCAGGAGAATCAGAAATAAGGGCATTTTACACATGGTACTACAAAATCAAAGAGGAGACAGGAATGTTGGATGTTTTCTCCCATTAAATAGAAAATGGTTATTTCAAACAACAACTTGTAGATGACTGCATTTTAATGAAATACAATTTTCAGAATTAAATGCCATTTTAAGCCAAATTTGCTAATAGCCCCAGCAAAAAGATGAATTTTAGAAACATAATTTGCTAGCCTGTTCAGGCCTTTCAAAATATTGTTTTCCATGGGCCCAAAAAGGCCAAGGGTAACACTCAATATTTTCTGACCCTGAAATCTTTGCAAAAAAAGGAATGCAGAAAAGCAACAAAGAATTGTATAAAATATGTTAAAGGCACAGCAAAGATATTCATCTGTACTCCAACTATTCCCTCTCACGAGATACCACTTTTTAATATTGCACAATTACCTCTATACTGACTGCAAATGGCAGTTAAACCTTTAAAGTGTAAATCTTTGCTTTTTGTGTGTTTACCTGCTAAGGGTTTTAAACTGTGGGAAAAGGACTGAGAAAGATGGTAAGCTATTTATAAATTGGAAGGTCTTTTTGCATTTATCTAGAAATATAGATATTGCCAATATGTGATTAAATTACTGCACCAGTTTTCCTGGAGGATTTGTATGTTTATTGCTTTTTTGTAAGACATTTATCCAGCTCTCTCAATCCTGCTCTCTTTCTTGCATGAATTCACACATATTAAAATGCAAGTGTCTTGTTTGTCTGATACGTCATTTACATTATTTGAAACCCTGCAGCCCTGAAATTTCTGTACAATTCAGAAGCAAAATTATTTAGTAATAATTTTCCAGGGATAAGGCAATGTTTAATGTAATATATATACAACAAGAAGTTCACAAGCCATGTTTTCAATTTTCTTGTTGAATTTTAGAGGTAAAGTTGAAGGAAGCATTTACTTTCAAAGGAAGCCCAAGATCCACAATTATTATTATCATAGTCTGTGAATTATTCTTTGACGCCCATTGTGCTGAGATTTTATTAATACATACTATAAAGTTTAGGTGATATTTACTTTAGAAGCTTATATATTAAAGAATAAAAATAAATATTAGCTCAGATATATACATCTAAGTGAAAGGAACTTGGAACAATATGAACCAAAGTACATATATACTCAATAATAATAATAATAATGGAAAAAAAACATTGAGCATTTATGATGCGCTGCCACACTAGAATCTGAATCTAGGGTCAAGGAGTGATCAGTGCTGGTGACCACTATACCTTGGTGTGTGGGACTACGCACCAATTATATGCCAGGTAAGTCTCTGCTCACCTGAAATTCATAGTCTATGGAAGACAAACAAGAAATTAGAAATAGAATGTGATATAAACATGATAGAGAGATGTACAGAATGCACAGGATGGGTGGACTCAGAAGGAAGGGCTTGTAAAGTACTTTAGAGAGTATAAAGAAAACACTGGACTGAGTCTTAAACCATACATGGAACGGTGGCTCCCAAAGTGGGAATGCCTCTGTGTCCAAGGGAGCAGTATGTTTGCAGGTTCTGTAGGTACAGAAGCAAGACTGAGATTGGCAGCTGGTACAAATGTGAGTAGCTCAGCATGGTCCGTCATGGCCTGGGTAGCTTCAGGGAATGACAACAGATAAAGTTGGAGATGTAAGCTGGGACAAAACCATCCAAGACACTGGATGCCCTGGCAAGGTGATTTTTATCCTGGAATCCTTTCTTCAAGCTCTGGTTAAAATGCTACCACTCCCACAAAGCCTTTCCTGATCCTTCCAGTGAGAAGTGATCTCTCCTTCCATGAAGCTCCTTTCTTTGAATTGCTCCTTTGACATTCACCACATTTTCTGCTGCAATGGATGGTGGAATGAAGGAATAGGCATTCAGGATTCAGAAGGCAAGGGGTCTACTCCCAATTTTGCCACTTCCCAGTAGTCTATTTGACTTTGGGAGGAACTTTTAACCTTTTGTCCTCATCTATAAATCCTGGGTAATAATACTTACAAACATTTGCCACAGAGGGTTATTTTGAGTATGTGAAAGTGGCTTCAGAAATTTTGAAGAGTTATTTGAGTTGTTTGAGTACATATCACATATTTCCTATAAGGCTGTACACACCTTAAAGGGGCAAGATTTAGATTCTAGGAGGGGTGGATAATAGTTGTCTGATTATTTACAAGCCTAAAACCTTGAAGATTTATTTATTTCAATCATTACTTCTCCCAGGAAACCTTCCTTTAGTCCCTGCCCATGATGAGTTACTATAGCTTCCTCTCTTTTCTATATGTAGACAAGTGCATAGTTATTGCACTGCACCTGCCTTATCATGCCTTGTCCTCATCTTCCTTCTCTCAGCTTCCTTTGCTGGATTTTCTTGATCTTCCTGTTCATAAAGTGCTGAAATAGTCCTTGTACCTCTTCTTTCCTTTATTTGCATACATTTCCTAACTTACCTCAGCAGGTTCCATGACTTTTTAATATCATGCATTGTTTATAATATGAATGTGCAATTTATGTATTCAGTCCTTTCTTCTCCCTGACCTTCAGAATCAAATATGCAACTACTGTGACTGTACTTCTTGACATCTAAAGTCCAACATATCCAAAATGAACTATTGCTCTTCCTTCCCCCTCTGCTGCCATAAAGCTGTTCTTCAGGCTTTTCTTCAAATGTCACCATTATTCGTACAGATACTGGGCTTAAAATATTTGAAGTCATTTATAACTTCCATTCCTCTTGTATCCCACATCCAATCCATCAGCCGATCTCATTGACCTTCCTATAAAATATACCCTGAACACATTCTCACCTCTCCACTTCCCCCATTGCTACTACACTAGTCTAAGCCACCATTGCCTATTGCTTGTATTCTTGCATAGCCTTCAAAATAATCTCCCTGCCTCTATCCTTATGCCTTATAGTCTCTCGGCCACACAAAAGCCATTGTGACCTTTTATTTAGAAATAGAAGTCGGACCATATAATTACCTTAAACATTAGAATAAAACCCCAAATGCAATTTTACATGATCTCTGGTTACTCCTCCAGTCTCACTGTCAGCCACTCTCCTTCCTGTTCACTGTATTTCACATCACACATCCTCACAGCTGTTCCTAAGGACTCTGCCATCTTTAACCTTTTTCTTTGGCAGTGCTGATCTGTGTATTTAGTTTGTCTTTCCCCAGTTCACTTTATGGGAATAACTCTGACTAATGTGTCATGTAAGTGTTTACTGTCATTTCATCTCATGACTCAGTCTGTTCCAGGAAATGCAAAAATCAAAAATCAAAAAAAAAAAAAAGAAAGAAAAGAAAATTTCTCTTTGTGGCTTAACGTATTCCTTACTCAGAGATGTTTCTCCTCTGTCTTGAGTAATACTTAACTACCGGTAATGTTAATGAAAGTATGAAAGTTTGCCAACTTAGAGAAGAAAGTACCAGAGAAGCGTAAAGTAATATGTCAGTCTATAATACAGCAGTGTTTTTTGAGATTTCAGTTTTTAAAAGTTGCATTTGCTATCTGACTCCCCCTTTATCACATTACAATTCAGGGCAGAACAACCAGAAACTACAGAAGGTGAGTGGACAGGAAAAAACACATGTAATTGTTGTTGATAATATGCTAGCACATGACTAAGCTGTGCCAGTTAAAAAAATAATGTTCCTCAATGTTCTTAACTCAATGCCTACATTTAGAAAGTCACAGACCAGTGCTGCAATTATGCTGAATTACCTGGTGATATTATTAATCCCCAAGATAGACTTCCTTCTATAGTGCCCCTCTAAAAGTTTCAAAACTATGCAGAGGAAAATGAGAACACTCAAATGAGGCTAATTTGATGTGTATAATTGACTCAAAGCACCCTTGAAGAAAGAAACAAAGTTTTCTGTTACGTGGTAATGATGCAAAGGGATAGAGATCTCTAGAACCCTGAATTCTGATAGCACAGAGAATGCTGTTTTTCTTGCACAATAAAATTTACTATTAGCTTATCAATTTTAATTGTGTGATGTGTATACATACACTAAAACACACATTTATGTGCATATATATTACATTGTTACTATGACAACAGTATTTCATAAAAATTCTTTTTCCACAGCTCTTTGTAGACACTGAGCTTGAGCTTAAGAATGGCAGGAATTTACTTTCAAAATATATGACATATTAAATCTCTAAGATTTAAACTTTCTTATATTAAAATTTCCAAAGGATTATTTTTTAATTTTATTAAACATAAAACATATTTTGGTTAAACATGACAGATTCACCACACATATATAATCCTTCCTGGAAACTCTATCTAAGATGAGAAATTTTGAAGATGAAAATTGGATTGAAGAGTGGTAACTGACTTAGCAGAAACCAAAATATTCACCATGTAAAGCTCCCCAAAAATGTAGCTAAAGACTGGGGAATAAAAAGTACTGTGGAATGCAGTGATGTACTGTAGGCTGAAGATAGGAAAATTGTTTGAAAGTGGTATGTAGAACCACCTGGATCCCACTTCTTTCTCCCACTCTGTGCATTCAGGTTCCTAGTAGTCCACTGGAGACCAGAGATTTATTTTAATGGCAGAAGTGTACCACAGATACATCAGATAACAGCACAAGTGAAAGGCTGTGATTGACACAGGGGGATAAAAGCAGGGAAATGAAATGAAAATCTGCATATTGAATGCTAGAATTACCACTCACTCTGCCTCTCTGTTTTATAGAAGGCATATACTTCCACAATAGGAGGCTTGAGGATTCGTCTGAGAAACTGGTTCTCCCCAGAGAAAAGACCTCAAGATACTCATATTTGTTACCCCCAGTAAAAAGGATAGTCTACCATTCAATCACTCTGCAATTAAGCTCCCTAGATAACCTTCACTCACGTACTCAGAGCTTCTAGTCAACTCTTTAGTGTCTTACATTTAAAATTGAATTGAGAAAGAGAGTCATAAATCCTGAGACATTGTAGAAAGTTTTCTGCATAAACTAGAGAAACCAAATTATCAATATAAACAAATGAATAATGGTCTAGCAGATATAGAGATCGTATAAGAATTAAAGAAAAACTGAAAAAAAAAAAAACCCAAAAACAGTGTCTTTAGAGAGAGTGACAGAAGGCACTGCATCTAAAAGATAAACATGCAATCACAAAGAAATTATCCAAATAAATGAAATCAGTATGCCAAAGAAATATCCACACTTCCATGTTTACTGCAGCAGTATTCGTAATAGCCAAGATATGGAATCAACTTAAATGCCCATCTCCAGATGAAAGGATAAAGAAAATGTGGTATATATTATACGATGTAATACTATTCAGCCATAAAACTGAATTAAATCCTGTCTTTTGTGGCAACATGGATGAACCTGGAGGACATTATGGTAAGTGAATAAGCCGCACAGAAAGACAAATACTGCATGATTTCATGCATATATAGAATCAAAAAAGTTTATTTCATGGAATTAGATAGTAGAATGGTGGTTACCATAGGCTGGGGAGGGGCAGGTGTAGGGGGACCTGGAGACCTTAGTTAATGGGTACAAAGTTACAGTCAGACAGGAAGAATAAATTTTGGTGTTCTATTACACAGCAGGATGACTACAGCAAATAAAAATGTAGTGTATATTTCAAGATAGTTAGAAGACCTTTTGAATGTTATCACCACAAAGAAATGATACGTTTAAAGCGATAGATATGGTAATTACCCTGATTTGATCATTATATAATGTATACATGCATTAAAACATCACAATATACCCCATAAATATGTACAATTATTATGTCAATTATAAATAAAATAATTAATTAAAAACCAAATTATCAAAAAGTAGAGTTATAAGAAAATTAAAATATAATGACTAATAAAAAATGAGTTACAGATATGATATCAAAGAAATATCCCAAGAAATAAAGCAAGATTCAAATAAAAGGAATAAAATAAAACAAATTAGATAGGGAAATGAGTAAAAAAAAGAATAGAGAAAATGGAGAAAAAAAATGACAACAAACAAAATAACACCAAAAAAATAAAATTAAAACCAGATCACAGAGATAAAGAATAGATCATACTAAAAGGATCTGAAAAGAGGGACATATGCATGTGTGTGTGTATATATATATTATATTATATATTAAACAAAAGAGCAGATGATAGTTGAGATAAGATTTCTCAATAACACAGAGGAAACAGGAATATTGGTTTAAAATACTTATTCAAAATTATTTTCAATGTATAATTTTATATCCAAATTATTAGGTATGAAGGTAGAAAAAAACATTTTCAAATATGCATGACTGAAAATCTTATCTAAAGTTTCTCACACTGCTTAGAATATTTCAGGAAGTTCTCAAACTAAGCTCCAGAAAAATAAGTAAACATATTAAGGATGAAGAATATATGGGATACAGAAATAGAGGGTCTAATGCAAAAAATAAGTTAAGGAATATCCCTAAACGACATCAATTAGGCATATAGAGAATAATTTTAATTTTTCCCCTACAATGTATACCAAATTACACTACCACAAGTAGCGTATGAAATCCTCTACCTCACCGCCATCTTTGAATTAAATATTGCCTTTAACTAGTTTGCCAATTTGCTATTCAAAGAGCTCATTGTTGCTGCACTTGCATGCCTCTGTAAACTGAGCGTTAAGAGTTTTGCTTGTAATTATTGATTTTTCCATCCATTTCTCAAAGAACTATAAAAATTTATCTCTAGGTTATGCAAGTGTGGCATAGAGTTGCTTTTATTCATTTACGACTTGATATTATGCTTGATATTAAACCTATATTGAGGGATGTTGTAAGAAAGTAAGCCTTTGGCATTAGTGTGTTGACTACAAAGCTTCTGCTAAGGATATAGCTATTATATTACATGATATTCTCTGTATGAAAAGTTATTGTACTTTGATTCTGAAGCAATTGCATTGTTGTTATCTTACAAACACTGTTTTATAATATATCTCCCTTTAATTTTGTCCATGGTTTTTAATACATTAAAAGCTTTAAAATAATATGCAGTCAAATATATTCAATATATTCACTGATATTTTTCCATTTTTCTCATCTTTAGAAAGCTTTTATTTACCATTTTCAAATAGAATAAATATTAGCCTTTTTCTTTCTTCTTTAATATTTAATTTAGAACAACTGTTAAGGTTTTAACCTATAACTTATTTTGATGTATACAGTATGAGGAAAAGTTATATTGAGATTTTTTTTCTAAATAGCTAATTTTTCTATTATCTGTTTATCACCTTTTTCTTAACTGATTTGAGAGTCTTCTTTTATAACATATTATATTCTTGGGAATACTGAATCTATTTCAGGGCTCTCAGTTCTATTGGTTTATCTGCTGGTTCTTATGCCAGTAACATTTGTTTTAATTATCATAATTTTGAAATTTGTTTAAATCATCTGTTTGGTCTGTCCTTTTACACCTTTCTTCTAGTTGAAAAAATTGCCTAGTAAGTTTTTCCTGTTCACTCTTGCTCCTAAACTTTAAACTAATTTTGTAAGTCTTAGAAAAAAGCTCATTTCAATTTTGTGATTGCATTAAACCTACAACTTAGTTTGAAATAAATGACATATTTACTATGTCTTTTACTACAAGAACATACTGTTTTGTTATTCATTCAAATCTTCTTCTCTATGCTGAAGTTATATTGTTTCTGTCTGTCCCATACATTGTTTAAGAATGAATGCTTTATGCCTTTTTATTTTTTTGCTAGTGTGAATGCTGGTGTATAGGAAAGCAACCGATGTTTATTTGCTGTACAGTGGAAGGCCTGTGCCCAAGAGTATAACCTTTGGAATCAGTTATAACTGACCTCAAATACCAATGAACCTGAGGCTCTGGTACCATTTTCTCATTTGTGAAATGATTGTTCTTTGTGAAAGCTGCTTAGCTTGGTGCTTGGTGCACAGAAAATCCTTAAAAAAAGGTAGCTGATATAATAACTTAGCATCACCATTATCATCTCACTGTTCTATATTTTCATTAATACTGAGATTTAAAATATTGTTTTGTGTTTCCCAAGTATATAAGCAGATCATCTCCAATAAATAGTTATATTTTCTAAAATTGTGTATCTCTTCTTTCATGTTGTATGTGTTAGACATAACTCCCAGAACAATATTAAATAACGACGCTTATGGTATATATCCTTGTCTTAACCTTTATTTTGATGAAACTATTTTCAATAGTAAACCATTAAGTATAAATTGGACTTTTAGTTTAAGATTATATTCTCAATCATATTAAATTTTATTATAAACTATTTTTAGTTTTCTAAGATTTTAAAAAAGAAATTGATATTGAAATTTTAGAATGCCCTTTCAGATCACTTTGAGAAAATAAACTGTTTTCATATTGGCTGTAGTTATACAGTATATTTTGTTAATAATGTTCATAATATTAAGCCATCCTTGAATTCCTGGAATATTCTTCTTTAGTCAAGATGGTTAGCTCTTTTAATATATTGATGAAATTAATTTCTTAACAATGAATATACATTTAATTACCTAAGTAAGATCGATCTAAAATTTTTATTTGATGTTTTCTGAAAAATCAACTTTTAGTATGGTAGCTCTGTAAGGACTTTCAATTACAGAAATGGCCTGGGACTGTTATGTACCATTGGCAAAGAAAAAGCATTATATAAATATTACCCACATTTTATACGCAACATTTAGCTTAATCATCACAAAAATCCTTTGAAGGAGGCATTATTCTTAATTTTATTATACAGATGAAAATACTCAGGCAGACAAATGTTAATTAAGTTCCCCAAGACTTAAATGTGTTAATTCAAAAGTGTATGTATTTGACCACTATGCTGCTTACCATGATTTTCATAAGTATTATTTTCGAATTATATTATAAAGGCATCGTTCCTTTTGTCAGACCCTAATTCTAAGCATTCATTCATTCATTCATTCAATCAACAATGTTTATTGGGCACCTACTCTGCGCCAGTCACTGTTCTAGCAACAGGAGATATATTTGTGAGGTAATTAGAGATTATAAATAATTAAATCATATAGTACATGTCCTCTTGTACATTTTCACTACTTGAAATAGTAGTTATCCTTAAGTTTTTCAAAAGCCTGTTTCAATCTGCATTTTTAAAATGATTTAAGTCAAGAATGACATTTTTAACAAATCTCCTACTTAGGATAAAAAAATTTGCACACCTGAATCCCCTACCCACCTACATTTGTTATTTCTCATTCATTGTTCTTTGTTAAAGTAATCTGGAGGTCTAGATCTCAGTTATTTCCTTCTAAAATTTTATTAATATTTGTGGCTTCTCTTTCAGAGCTAACTTTTGATGCAGACATTCAGTTTTAAAATGTGATTTTCAATAATTATTTAGGCCTTGAAATAGGACTGATTTTTAAAAAAAATTAACATTTGTACAATGATCTTCTAGTTTTTGCATTCATTACTTTCCTATAGTGGCTCTCACACTTCGGTGTGCATCAAAATCACATGGCGGGCTTGTTAAAACAGACTGCTGGGCCCCATATCCCAGAGTTTCTGATTCAGCAATTCTGGGGCTGGGATTAATAAGCTAATAAGCTAATAATTCAATAAGCTCCAGGTGATGTGATGAATATACTGCTGGTCCAGAAACCATAATTTGAAAACCACTATTGCAATTCATTACTCAGTTGTTTAGTACATGTATCTTCAATAATATTTTCAAAGAAGAGTGCGTTATATTTTCTGAGTCATTGTGTATCTGAGAGCTTTCCTCTTGAATTGAGACATGATCAATATCAATTTGGAGGTGTGATTACCTTTTCTTCTAAAAATAGACACCACTCTGTTTTCTTCTGGCATTTAGTGTTTTGAGACTATATCTGTGACTAGCCTAATTGCATACATTTGTTCTTGTAATTAAAAATATTTTCTAGAAGGTACCTATGTAGAAGTGTCTTGATTTTTCACAGTAATCAGTGGATTTTTTCTAGCTGTGTACTTTTCAAAATTATTATTCTTGTTCAGGAAAGTTAAAAAAATTAAATGTGTATCTTTCATTATGAGTTGGAAAATGCCTATTAAAAGAGTTAAAACATAGGAAGCTTGGAACAGTGAATGGTATATGGCAAGTGCTCAGTAAATGCTAGGTGTTACTATTTTTTCTTCAATTATTCTGCCCCACTCCCATCCTGCTACCTTCATCATGAATTCGTTTTGGGTTGTTTGATCATCTCTTTCTTGATTTTGATTTTCTGTCCCATTTCTCTACCGTTTTTGGAAAGATTTCTGGGCTATTCTTCACAACACATTCAATTTTCCAATCTCAATTTTGCTCTGTTGCCACAGCAATGTGTATTTTATTTGTGCTATCTTATTTTTGTTTCTTTACTGTCTTTCCATTTCTCACTTATTTCCTATCCATTCTGTATCTTCTCTTCTCAGTCCAATGTGAACTGCCTCTGCTTTTGGTGTCTGCTTGTTTGGCAAATCCCCTTTTCAGGATTAGAGACAGACACAACAGCGATGCTCACAGCTCAAGCCAGACTGGCAGAATCTAGCAGACTGCCATGGCACTCTAAGAGAGTAAAGGTGGGGAGTTTTACCTTTTCCTCCTTGCCTTGATCTCTGACACTTTCTACAGATGGGATATGTGTAAAACTACTTTCACAGTAAACAAATACTAGGAATCTCAATGTCTCTCATTCTCCTTGAAGAGCTTAGCTTCTGAGGATTAGAACTCTTAAAAATTAGGCATTGCCTCCAGCAACTCCTTGCTCATAGAACAAGAGAGAAGAGTCTTCTTTCATTCTGGAGTCTATCCTATGGCATTGGAACAACAGAAATCCAGCTTGCCTTAAAGTAGGTATAAAAGCTCTAAGTGCTTTATTCCTCTATTTTTATCTATATTAAGGCTAGACAAAAAAATATAAAAACAAACTGGACCACTTATTGAGAATATCCTTATAATAACAACTTTTTTGATGCATACAATCATATACATATTCTCAGAAAAGTCTCAGGAATAAGGAATCGCAAACAAGGGCTTCTGATGATGTATCCCATCACCCAAAATTTAACATCCATAAGTAAAGTTCACTAAATAAAGTATTTGTGAAAATTTCTTGATGATTCTGACAACTGGCTGAAAGTCAACTATTTGTTGTTTCTTTAAGTTTTTATTATCCTCTATGTCTCCATATACTAATATTTTAGTGAGACTTTTGTAGAGTCCACTTGAGTATCCACCCATTTGAAACCCAATTCCTGTATTTGAATTACTAGTATTAGAATGATCATTGCCTAAATTTAACCTACCAAAGATATATTGTTTCATTTCATTCTCCCTAAAAGAAACATCTCAAATTTCTATTACACAAAATTATTACACCTTATAATGGTGGCCATGCCACCATTAGGTTTTTTTTTTTTTTCCCCTCTCAAAGCAGGAACTGAAGGTCACTGGTATCAGAATCCTGAGATGCTTGTTGAAGATATAGTCAGGCATGGTGGCTCATGCCTCTAATCCCAGCTGGAGGCTGAGGTGGAAGAATCTCCTTGAGCCCAGGAGTTTCGGACCAGACTGGGCAATATAGTGAAACCATGTCTCAAAAAAAAAGAAAAGAAAAAAAATATATATTCCTGGCCTTACCTCAGATCCACTGAATTAGATCCTCCCTGGGCACAAGAATCAGTATGTTTGAAAAGCTTCTCAGGTGACTATTATCACACTAAAGACTTTGGGGATTCTGCTATACTATGATAAAGCTATATAAAAATGTCAAACTAAAGAAAGGTCTTTGGAAGTGATTTAGAATAATGTACAAGGAACAAACACCAACACACACACACATATCATTTCTAAAAACAATTACCATAACCTCATCTAGTATAAACTTATTATTAAAATGAGGATTTGGGGAAATGGGAAGGCTAAGACAAAAAAGATATTTCAACTACTCAGGTATTATTGGCCCAATTCATTTCTATTATGTTTTCATTTTAAATTACTTAATAGAGAAATTTATAATTCTTTTTTAATACTGGACTAAACTAAAGCAAAAGACCAAATGTTTGGAACTAGTGAATAAAAATCTAACACAGAAATAATTTGATCCATTAAACCTTTGGCATCTGCCTTGAAAAGTACATATGTTTCTTTGTGTTATTTCTCAGTATATTAATATGAGAAATGCACAAAGCACAGAGGTTAATGGGAATACTGAGAGGTTTACTAGACCACTTACAGTATAATTGTGACCTGTCATTACTGTGAATTTTTTTAAAACAGTGATTAATCTTACTGCTATGTTTATAGATTATTTGCAGTCAAATTTTTTTGTTAAAGGAAGTCATAAGTGGTTCTCTTTATATTTTCATCCTACAATATGTTAAGAACATTACGAAAGCACAACAGAATAAATTAAAACAGAGTAAGCAGGGGAGAGGAGGCAGTTGCTACGCAGTGGTTAAGTGTACAGTATCCAGAGTCAGATAGCATGGATTCCAAGGTGCCTGGATACTGGCTGTGTGACATTACGGAATTTACCTAACCTCTCTGTACCTCGGTTTCTTTTTCAATAAAATACTAATCCTGCCCACCTGATCAGGCTATGGTACTGATTAAATGACAGAATATGTGAAAAGCTCTCAGCATCTGGCACGCAGTGGGAAGGTCTATATTCTGTTAGCTAGAATTTCTTATGAAATTTCCAAAAGCTCACCAGCAAGATCAAGATGGCTGGCAAAGATTAAGAGGCAGGCCGATCACCGTATCCTTCTGATCTGTACACAGTTGAATACAAGAATCAAATGGGGACGTCTACTATGTGACTATAACTTTCCTGGATTGGAGAAGATGACGAAAAAGAAGCAATGGCTGCTACTTTTCAGAAGCCTATAACCCAAACAGGTCAATCATCAGCCAGATGAGCTAAATAAACTGAAAGCAATTTAGGAACATTTCTTGTGCTCTTGGCTTCTGATGAACACATTTCTTTTCAAATCAATTCATACTAATTAAAATTCCTCACGCTATATCATGCCAGATATGTGCTAAGAATTTAACCTTCTTGTTTAATTGATTTGATTATTGAATTGATTTGATTTTACTTTATTTATATTTTATCTTGTTTTGTTTTAAACCAGGGGAAGTGAGAAATGGTGTGAGTTTCTTTTTTACTTTCAGAAAGGGATTAGCACAGGTTTTTGGTCTCAATTTCTCCATCTCACCACCTTCACAATGTCCCTCTCTTTCTCCCCACCTAATGAAAAGGTAGCGTATCTGAATTACTCACTACTGCTTTTTGCAAGCTCAGTCGAAATTATAAAAGAGATGATACTGCTGCTGAGAAAAAAAGATGAATCTCTTCAAAGAGAAGAAGAGACAGTTGCAGGAACACATGTATTTTTAACTGACTGAGGATTACAAAGAAGAAATTAAGAGGGATACCTAAAGTTTGCTCTCAGCATCACAGTTGGAGAAAGTGCTCAGGCAGTTTATCCAAGTTGTAAGAAATAAGGTTTTCTATTACTATATTGATGGCAGCTTCATTTCAAGAAAATCCTGCATGCTTCCACTTCAAGAAAAATGCCTGAATGCTGCCTCTCATTTTTGTTCTTTGAAATGAATTCAAGAATGTTTTCCTAATTCACCCAATTGACTCAATTTTCCAATATAGAGACTGAGTGATGTAGGTAATATGGGACCATAATTTTAATAAGGATCACAGAAGGGTACACATACAGATTTTCAAAGACATATAGAATAAATGTTAGATTAATAAGTGGTACTTGTGCTTGTAGCCTATTAGAATTTAATTAGCATACACTATATTTAGACAGAGACTTGCCAGGACAGATATTGGATGAAGATATTGATAAAAATGCCTAGCAGTTCATTTTGGATACAGATCTGAATTTGAACCTAGACTATGACACATCCTGGTTATGTAAACTCTGGCAAGTTGTTTAACCATCTGGAATTTGAGTTTCTAAGTCTGTAAAATGGGTCCAATAATATCCATCTCATAGGATTATCTAAATAAAAATGCATATCAAGTGTTCAATGAAGTGCTAGGCACAAAAAGATCACATTACTCAAAGGCCTTGATAGTCCCACATAGCTACTGCTACTCATTGCTTGAATAGCCAGTGCTGAGAATGTAGAAATGCTGACCAATTTGCTAATAACACAAAAGTCTGTCAACATACATTTTCAAATACCACCAGTAGAGCATATTAACTTAAAAATTGAGATTTATAAATTCATTAATGAAATTTTCTTAAAATTGCAAGCGCTACTTTAAGAGACATAGTTAAGTTTATATACAAAGAAAAACTGAGTTACTACTTAACTGCCATAAAGTCGAGTGAGGATTAAATGAAATAAGTGGTCTTCTCACAGAAGTATGTACATCCAGAATTACACTTTATATGGAAGTTTATATATCCCACAAGTAAAATGATTTTAAGGAAATAATTTTCTAGATCTCCAATTTCCATAGGTATTATTTCTTAAATTTTATATGCCCAAGAAAGAGTGCAGTCGGGATGCCACGCTGGTTCTTGTGCCCCAACTCCTGCGTCTCAACAATTCTTCCCCCACCTTCGAAAAGAAACATATTTCTCAATAATCTCAAATATTACAATGACATATTGCCATAGAGTGTAAAATTTCTGGGGTACCAAACAAAATGGTAATTCAAAATATTAGTACTAGTTTTAAGAAAGTGATTGATTTTAATGATTGAGAAACAAACGTTTTTTTGAAATCAGGTAACTTCCAAGCTCCTGCTTTCAATGAAACTGAAAGAGGAAGTCATCAAATTGTCTTAATAACTTTTGGTGAAGATCACTAAGTAAACTTTGTGCTTATAATGTGGAAGATGTTCAAAGATTTGGATAGAATGACTGTAAAAAAACTTCTACTTTCTTTTATTTATTTAGATAATGTAAAACTTTCCACTATTATTTAGAGCAAGTTCATGTATTTTTAAATGGGTGATGATAAACATAAAATAGCACAGTGGTGCTATTAATATTTCACTCTTATTAGGTTTACTTAAAGGAATGATGCAACAATTTCATTTTAAGAATTAATATTTGCAAAAAATGGGAGATTATGTCTTTTGCTATCACTTAAATTTATGGCTAAAATTCGGTAAGCATTGTATTAGGGGAAAGGCACGCCTCTAATCCTGGCTTGGGTAAAGCAAAGTAATAGCATGTAACCAAAATGTTTGTACCCCCATAATACCCTGAAAAAAAAATTCTAAGGCCAGGTTAAATGGGTGAGGTGTACACAGTTTAAAAATTTTTAAGTGTGAAGTATTTGTGGGCATAAAAATTTAAAGACCAGTTAAGTAATTTATGTAAAATCTTTGGTACGCTTTCTGTTGCAACACTTGTTTGCTGCAGTGAGTCAAACTGTTGTACTCTCCAAAAGCATAGCAAGTAAAATTAAGGTGGGCTGACTAGATTCCTTTGTCGTCTCCATTCTGACCCTAACTCTTACTTTTCTGATCGCTCCTGTATCATCTTGGCAGCCTCCACATTAGAGCATCAGATTCTGCATGTGATAAGCATAAAATAGCACAGTGATGCTATTTATACTCTATTAGGTATATCTAAAAGAATGATGGAAACCTTTCATTTTAAGAATTAATATTTATCAAGCAGAGTCTAATGGATGGTAATATAAGAAAAAGAATTAATATTAACATTCGCAAAACATGAAGGATTATGTCTTTTGCTTTCACTTAAACTTATTGCTAAAATTCTAAGATTAGCTTAAAATGAGTGAGGGGTATGTGTATCTCAAGGATTTACTATGCCCCACGCTTAAGGACCTTTTGAAATTAGAAGTGTAGTTTTTCAACCAGGGATCCACATGGTACTAAATTCTTGGGGCTGCACACCAGCACACTAGTCTATTCAGAATGAGGTTGCAAGCAGCTTCCATGGTGGATGAACAATATCATGAACAGACTATAAACATGACTTTGGAAGACTCTTGGTGTGTAGTATAACTGTGTTAACAGCAGGGATACTGTGCATTGAAATAGCTTTTCCTCACAACACGGCTTATCTCCTCCCTTCCACTGATAAAAGGATACCATTGTACAGGGATGACAGGAAAGAAGTAAATTAAGAGAGAAGAGCAGTAGGCTACTGATACTGTTGTCTCCTACATTTTAAGGGTTTGAGAAAATAACTAAGTAATTTTATATGTAAGCACTTGTCCTGGGAGGGAACTATTATTATTCAATATGTTAGTGTCTGCACAAAGTTAAAAAGAAAAACATAATATTTCACAACTGTGAGTTTAATTTTACCCTTGTCTGCCTCTTACACCTGTTTCCTTTTCAAAGGACTATTGATATCCATAAATTGTCTCCAGTGGCACTCAGAATAAATTCTCTTTGCATAAAAAATGGTTTGCACTCAACATTTAATCTTAAATGGGGTGACATATTATTTTCTATTCTGAGATGTCAAATACTGTGTTCTATGACATTTCCTTAGAATGAATTCTGACCTTATTTACTACAATTTGTTTCAGATACTTAACTGTGGGCAGAAATTCTGCATTTATGTATTGAATACCATTTATTCTCTTATTTTTCCATTTATTATTCCCTTCACATTATTTTGGAAATCTGCTGTTTTCGAAGTGTGGTTCCTAGACCAGCAGTAAAAGCATCATCTGGAACTTAGCAGTGCACATTCTCGGGCCCTCCCAGACGTATGTATCAGAAACTCAGGGGAAGAGGTCCAGAAATCTGTGTTCCCACATACCCTCCAGGTTCTGACGCATGCTGAAGTTTGAGAACCGCTGATCTCCTGGAAGATGACCTCCCCAAAAGGATGTCCATAAGAAAAAAATTGCTGCTGTTTAGAAGTTAAATAAGAATATTTCCCTTTTACTAACATAGATGAATCCTGATACATAAAAGACTCATAAACATATATATTAAATGCAAAAATTAAGAGTTAATCTAATTTTTTCTTATGTAATCAGGAATTTGCTTCCAGCAGGTTTCAAGATCTTCAACTACTGAGAGACAATGTCATTTTGATAGTCCTCTAGACATGAGGAATAAATGTGTTGGCTTTATAATCAGAGTAATGCTGGAGAGTTTGGTCTGATGCTTAGGGATTTAACATGACGAATGGATAAAGATGGTGAGGAATCTCATTCTAGTCATGCCCTCCTTTCCTAATTTCCCTTTTCACTGTTTGGTCTTCTTTCCCTTTTCCTTAGGGAGCCGAGTGATTGATAGCCTAATCCAATGACTGTATTACAGCTGCCTCAACTAGGACTCTTTTCCTTATCATTAGCAGTTAGCCTATGGTTAAATTCACAGCTCACTGCTTGGTACAGCCCCTGAGATTTAAGGGTCTGGCCTTTAGAAAATATTTAACATAAAACTGAAATCTTGACATACTGAGAACTCAGTTCTCTGCAAGGCTTCCTTAATTAATCCAATGTACTGTACCATTGTTCTGTAGGAGACGGTGACATGGTGAACTGTTTCTGAAGCTTACAGAGATGTGTAGTTCTAAATTAAACAACCACTGACGTGTACCTACACTGATTTTTTAGTACAGTAGATATGCATGAATCTGTGAATATTTAAATTCAAGCTCAAACAGTGACACAATACTCTCTAGTTTTACTTTCACAATAGAACATTTTTTGATTAATTTCAAGCTTGAAATCATTCTTTATGAAAAAACACACATGGAGGAAAGAAATTTAATAATTCATTACCACTGTTGCAAAGGTAAGTTTTCTTAACATGCTTGTCAGAGTCCTTTGGTTTACAAAGTCTATCAAATATTTTCTTAGGAACTGGAACAGACATTAATCTGTTTTCCTAATTTTGAACAAAAGAAAAATATATATAAAATCCAGGTACCTAAGAATTTGTTAGCTCTTAAATACTGTTTGATTCTATCATTTATCTGCAGGACAACAGTTATTTTAAAATACCTAAGGAAAGGATGTAGACCTTGATCTATGCTTTAAACCTTTGCCCTTGCTCCAGTCCGTCGATGAGCTGTAAGCGTCTATGAATATGGCAGCTGAGTCCCAGATGAAAAATTATGCATCTCATAAACTGCTATTCTGCTGAAATGTCAAGCCAAGGCAAGGCTGTACCTCAAACTCAGCACTTGGCATTTTCCTTCTGTCTGCTTTGTTGCCACGAAGCAAACACGAACAGTGAGGATTTGTGTAGGGCAGGTAGCAGGCGAGCTCACTGTCAAAAATCTATTATTAGGTCTCTGATCTCCTGCACGGACCAACGATGGCTAAACAGCGAGAAACTCAGGATTCAGGAAAGGCAATATAATGAAAAATGGGATTCTTTGTCAATCTGTACATGAATATATTCAAATGAGCATTATTTAAATGAGTGTATTTCTAATGGTGAGCTTCTTTCAATCAAAGTGAAATTTACAATGAAAATTATTATATAATTCAGCTTCTTTATTTGATATGTCTACTTTTGACTGTTCTGCAAATATAGTACGTATATATTTGTATAACAAGGTCTTTAATGGTTTGATTAATTAAACTTGTGATAGGCTACAAATGTTTTACATATGTGAATATAGACCAGAGTTATTGCATTATCTTGTTACATACACAAAAAAAGAAAAGAGAAAAGTGAGTATAAAATGGAAGGCTCTCCTTTTAAATTATTCTCTTTAGCATGACTTATCACCATATTTTTTTATTCATTTAAATTGTATCTTTATCTATCAGGTTATTTTAGATATTTCACTGTTAAAACCTAAGTTCTTATTGATACAGATAGTTACAATAGATAGCTTTAATTTTATGACAGATAGTAGGCGTGTTTTTCTAAAAGCATTTTATGCATCAATAATCATGTGATGGATGCATAAAATCCAGTCCATTAAGGACTACCTTTTAATAAAAAACTACCAACACTGTATTTTATGATAGAATTGCAATGTGTAGTGTAAGAACTTACAGCAATCCTGCCAAAATTTTCAGTTGCTTGAATGTGTAAATGTAGTTATTTAAAGAAAAATGTAACTAAAACTTCTGAGTTTTTAATACATTTTATGTTTTGTCATCTTCCTGATTTTATACAAATATTCACTAATAAATACAGCAAAATAAGTTTATGATTAGAGTGGGTTACACTGGATTTATATTTATGTAGTGCCCAGTAGCAGAGTGCATGCTGCTAAGTTATTACAAGGTTACAACAATTCACAACTAATTAACTATATTAAAAACAAACATAAGCTATGCAATGTGGAATCAATGCTTAAAATCTTTAGAAAATGAAATTTTTCCAAACTATGGACTTTAGACCCACTTCCAGCCCTACACTGGCCCAGAGTTACAAATTAGTAGCAAAATTACTAACCTGTATTTTCTTTTATATTGGTTTTTCCTATGTTGCTTTTGTAACAGAAACACCTTCAGGAATCTTGTAACCATAGAGCTCAGTCAGAGCTCAGTGTTCAGCATCTCATGTAGCTATATTTCAAATCCTTCATTATTTACTTACAGACTGTAAAAACATTCATGAGTATACCACTATAATTTGATGATACATATACAATCATTTCTTAGATTCTTTAATAACTTGTATGTGAGTAATAAATTTGGGCTAAAATAGAGAACAAATCTTGAAGGGCTTCTTTGATGAATTATTCTGAAATAAATAATTAAGTTTATAAGTCTTAATACCAAACAAAATGTTTCTATTGCTTTAACTGGGTAAGTTGATACATAATAATTTCAAGAAAGCATCCAAAATTTGAAATTAAGAACAAGAATTTCCTTTTCTTTGGTAAAATAGAAAAAAATTTGGCAAACAATATCGATGAGTCAATTTTTCAAGCTCATAGGAAATAAATTATATTTAGCTTAAAGTGTCTATTATTGTTTTAATTAAAGTGCCTTCTTCACTTTTCTCTACGTGTGTGTGTGTGTGTGTGTGTGTGTGTGTGTGTGTGTGTGTGTGCAACACACAAAATATGTTCAGGACAATCAAATTAATCCCCCATTAATAAAACTCATTGAAAACACAAGAAACAACAACAAAAACTCCTTCAAATAAGTTCACCAAAATGAAAGATGCTTGAGTACTCTTTCTCCTGATGCACCTGTAAATGAATAAAGGTTATCCTCATGAAGTCTGCCTCGAGAAAAACACCTTTAGTTTATGTCATGCAGGACTGATTCTTAGCCACCTCTGAAAGAACCTTACCCACAGGGAGGATTTCATGTGAAAATGTCACTCCACAGCTGGATAACACCAGTTATATAGGTGATAGTAATCACTGAGTTGGGGGCTATCTTAAGATGCCTTTATTATTTGGTGATGAGGTCAGTAAAAAGGTCAAAATTTGAAACTAAAACAAGAAAATAAAGAACTAAAACTAGGAAAAATAATGAGTAATCCACACAAAATGTAGTTTATAATTATGTCATTGATGAGATTAGTGTATTTCCAATCAAATAAAGTCTTTTTTTCTCCCCCAAAAACCAATAATCTACTCAACTGTGTGGTGATATACAAATTAACTGCTGTTTGATATAACAAAAGTTTTCTGCGTGGATTCTAGAAAAAGGAAAGTTAGTTGGTAATAACTTAGTGTTAAGTTTATACTGTCCAAAGCAAGGTAGAGAATGGTAATTCTTTAAAATCAATGATTTAGACAGAGTACTTGTATGGTAGAGAGCTTAATCAGCCAACCTAATTTCATAAAAATATCCCTTATGAATACGAAACAAGATTTCCTTTGATACTGTTCTCACCATGAAATCACCTGATCTATAATTCAACATTTAATGGACCAATACCATGAGGTATTTCTCCTATAATTGAAATTCGGGTTTACAAATCATTCTTGTATGAGTTTGGTAAATATGTTGGAGCCTCCCCAGATTGTAGTCACCTACACTTGAATTAGAAAAATACAGTTTCTAAAATAGCAAAGCTGAAGATAAGACCTTGAGATGAGGTCCTAATTTCCCTTCTTAATGTAATTTTTAAACTCCAGCAAGTAGCAGTTATCTTTCAATAGGCTTAATGATTTATTTTATTTAACAAAGAGATCTCCCTCTAAACAGAGCTTTCAAATTTTTTGAAGTTAAGCACAGTAATAAGAAAATGCATTTTACATCATGACATATATATGTGCCTATTATGAGTATAATTGAAAAAGAAGTTTGACCAAACAATGCTTTTCCCAACTATGTGCAAAGCATTCTGACATTTCTTATTCCATTTCATTTTTCTAAAAATATTGATTATGGTTCATTAAACTTGATTTCATAGTATACTTGTGAGTTGGGAACTCACATTTGAAAAATATTGTTCTAGAATCCCTACTAATTATATTTGTAATAATTCAGGCTGGGCGCGGTGGCTCACGCCTGTAATCCTAGCACTCTGGGAGGCCGAGGTGGGCGGATCGTCCTGAGCTCAGGAGTTTGAGACCAGCCTGAGCAAGAGCGAGACCCCGTCTCTACCAAAAATAGAAAGAAATTAATTGGACAGCTAAAAATATATATAGAAAAAACTAGCCGGGCATGGTGGCGCGTGCCTGTAGTCCCAGCTACTCAGGAGGCTGAGACAGTAGGATTGCTCGAGCCCAGGAGGTTGAGGTTGCTGTGAGCTAGGCTGATGCCACGGCACTCGCCCCAGGCAAGAGAGTGAGACTCTGTCTCAAAAATAAATAAATAAATAAATAAATAAATAAATAAATAAATAAATAAATAAAAATAATTCAACTGACATTCTTTAGCTGAGATCCTATCTTCCCAATGTAAGTCACTGTCCCTTATTAGCTAATGCATTTTAAGGTAAGAATTGTACTGAAATGTGACCACTTTTCTATATCCAGCGTACTGCCCCAGGTGGCTCACTATTTCCCCATTTAAACAAAACATAACCTTCATTTCAAATAGAAATCTTATTCTCAGAAAATATAATAAAAATTGAATAAACAGAGAATATATTGCAATGGAAAAATATCCTTCCCTGGTCATGGGAAGTATATGTTATATTTCAGGTGGCTATCCAAAATTGAACTTTATTTAGTTTTCACTTAAAAAAAATCTGTGATTCATGCAACTTTTCTGAAAGTAGACATTCCAATGCTCTGAGAGAACACTTGGGAAGATATTAAGACTATGCTGTGGAAATTTTTTTTAATCTTGTAAAAATATCTAGCATATTTTGTGTAATTTTAAATACTGAAGCAGCATTTGAAGTCCTGACAGCCATATTTGATAAAACTCTCTTAAAATTTGAAGCCATTATTATTTAACACAATTTTGCTAGGCTAGGTTTTGCTATAACTCATTCTGAAAGTACTTTGTTATAGAACTTGCTTCTGTTCTAAAATATATCATCATTGCCTATTTAAACTGCTTTTCAGATTCTATTACCGTTAAACTAAGGCAAGCATTGCTTTAAAGGAGGAACCTGTATTAATTTAGTCAATATGGAGAAAGGTTTTTTTAAAACAGATTGTATAATGTGAATAAACTTAATATAGAACCTATTAGAAATGAGGTACAAGCCCTTAAAAAGGTTAGGGACTTTTTGTTGTTTAAAATGAAAGTTCCACCCAGGCTTAGCTGAGCTTATAGCTCAAGTGAATATTGATATATGAATTTACAAATTTTAGAAATAGAGTTTTATGGAAATGCTAACAGGCCCTGAGGTATGGCCAGACTTGTTTTTAGGTACTGCTATAATTTCCGGTATGTGTATGCTTAAAGACTGAAACACAAAAGACTTTTTCTAATGCTGTAATTTTGTAGTTTTATTAGACTGAGTTATAGTATGGGAGAATATTCAGAAATTGCAGCTTAAATGAGAAAATGTGAATGATGTTACTTATATAAAATACTACTGCAATAGTTCTTTTATTAATTTTTAATGTTCAGCACCCTCTGTGACCTCCTTTATTCTCTTGCTGTCAACATGGCAGGCTGAAAAAATTGAAATGGGCTGACGGAAAACATAGTGCACATTACAACCCAACTCTAGAGTCTCTTGACTCTTTTTCTGTGGCGCATGCTAACGTGGTCCATGCTATTCTGCATTACAGTAATATTTAAGGCTCTGTTTGATAGCTCCTGATAAAAGCAAGCTGCGTCTGGAGGCCGAGCAGGTGCTCTTTGTCAGCCCTCCTCTTTCTGACACTGTGGGAATGGCATTCAATTAAAAGCAGAATATAACCTTTCATCGTTGTTGTTGATCATGGCTCATAGACACACTTCATATTCTCAAAACAGAATATCTCAGCATGGATAGAGCTTTGTTTGTGTCTGTCTAGCATATTCCAAAAGCACATTTTGGTCTGATTCAGCAATGCTTTTCTGGAACAGTGGGAGACTGCTACGTTATATATATTTACCGCTTTCTCTATCACCAAGGAGACTAATTAATCCCCATACCAGCAATGTCAAGAACCTCATAGCATTGTCTTTGTAAGACCAAGTTCATGTTGTCACAGCCACAGAGTACACAGGGCAATGATATGGGACAGGACCTTGGCATGAAAACTTCCTTTCTTTTTAAAATGCAAGTGTTTGATGATGAGAAAGAGCAGGCAATGGTGTGAGGGCTGCAAATGTCTTGTCAGCTGGTTTAATTCAATGGGTTAGTGGTTTGTTTGGGACAGTTGTGAAAGCAAAGTTTTTTGAATAAGATAGATTTGAAAATTCCAGAAAGACTGAAAATTAATCCAGACTATGAAAAAGATATTATAATCAGAGTATTTTTCTTCTGGAGGGCCCTGGTATTAGCTTTCACTAACAAATGGCAAAAATCGTGACAATGGGAAATTCTGGGGAAAGCACAGACCACAATAGAATAGAATTTGTGCAAGATCCTATCTCAGTATTCTTTCATATTGTGCTAACAGTCACTTGAGCCTTCACATTTAATCTGTTCTGTCTGTCATAACTATTAGGAATAGTTACCATCAATGAGTTATAAGACTTGGGATCATAAAAGACATGAAACTCTTGCTTGCAACATGACCTCCTGATTTTTCAGTAACCTTCAAAGAAGTATAATGCAAAGAGTATCACCTACCAGACACTCCTCCATATGTGGTCCTCTTTCCAATACCCACTGCTGGCCAGGGCGTGGCATCAGATTTTAATCCCATCAGACCTGAGACAGTATTGGTGGCGGTAACACCATCGGCACCACCTGTGAAAAACACATTTCCCTGCAGTTCTTAAAGACATGATGGTTGAAACCCCCACTCAAATCCCTTTGACCCAGGAAAATACACACTCAACTTTCTCTTTAGAACATTTCCTTCACAATTATTTAACTTCACAATTATTTAACTCTTACAATTATGCTTAAAATACTACACTTTAAAAAAAGTTTTAATTACCATGACTTCATTTTCTCAATTATTATACAGACTTGTTGATGTCAAATGTATTGTATTCAGTGTTATTTTTTAGGTAATTTACAATGTCTTTGCAAGTCAGGGTGCAATTTCTCTGGGATGGAACACGAGCACATATGATTTATAAAGTCATGAATTGACTGCATGATTTATGTAGTCAACAGATATTTATTGAGTATGGGTTTAAGAGAGCGTGCTAGGCCCTATCAAATATAAAGGAACTGGTTAGAAATGTCACATTGTGGAAGTCGATATGTCTTTCTTTTTTTTTCTCTTTACTTTGTTAGAGGTCCAAATGCTACTGCTGAATTGTTACATTATTAAGTCATTTATTTTGGAGAGGTTTGGTGTGACTGTGGTTTTAACTCATAATTCTTTGTGCATGAAACAAGTGTTTATTAGGAAAAATTATAAATGATCTTGAGTTCCTAGATCAAAGTTTGGATCCATTTACTAGCTTGAATAAAGGTTATAACTCTACTGTATTTGTGAGATCAAATGCTTAATTTAATGCTTTAAAAATGAAAACAAAAAATATACACATGTTTATGAGAAAAGACATATTTTAGTATAGCTACATAATTCCAGCCAATATTTACAAAACTGGGCAACTGACGCAAGTCTAGTTCTTACCTTCCTTTGCAGCTCTTGCGATGTTCACAATATCAGTGACATTTGGGGTCAACTTGGCAAAAAACGGAATCTGAACAGCTTGCCTAACCCAGCGACAGATGTTCCGCACCAGCTCTGGATCCTGTTCAAATAGGTCAGTTAAATATAGAATATAATTAAAGAATTGTGATCAAAATGTGTACTGGAACAACAGCAAAGCTGGAGATGTACAAGACAAATCCAACTTGACAATGAGCTACATGATATATTTCTCGAATTCCTCCTCAGTATTACACCTAGACTCATTAGGGAACTAAGGTTAACATACTTCAAGTGAACTGCAAATTCATCACATAAAGGTTCAATTCCTCAAGGGAGCCTTTGGAAAATAAAATTACAAAGAACCAAATGGAAGAAAGTGTTTCCCACTTTAAATAATATCAGAAATGAAACATAAACTTTTGGTGGTAAGTACAGGAAACTTTACAGAATTTCTAGATCTCATTGGTTTAAGCGAAAAAAAAAAAAATTAAACTGCTGACTCCTGGGTGAATGATATTAAATCTAAAGCCTGTTGTTTTCATTATTACAAGATTTAGTCTTGTTGAAGCGTATTCAGTAGAAAATCTACCAGCGACTTCATCATCAATTTAAATGTGATATATACTATACGCTAATACAGAATAATTCAACCTTGGATTATACATGAGCTGATCAGTAACTTTAACTTACTTTTGTGAATGTTACTAAGATTTCTGCAGCATTTTTCAACACTCATGTACTTGAAAGAATTGATCAAAATGACAAAAATGAAATAAAATATCAAATGCTCATTTTTAAAAGCAAGTAATAAACATTTTCCTGTGCCTGTTTCCTGTGATTTTTCAGCCTTTTATTTTTTTATGGGGCAAGTATCCTTTAGAGGGCAAATACCTATCCTTTCCATTGAAATAATTTAGCTGTAGTGATGTTCTTTGATTACAACACATACAATGGTCCTTTTTTCCATTACTTTTAGTGCAAAACTTATTCTGACAGGTACTGATAATGTGCTTTGATAAATTGCTCTAAAATATGCAATAGCAATTCGTTATTGAACTTGGTAATATTATCTTAGCAAGTTAAAATGTTTTTTGAATAAAAGAAAAACCGAGAAAAATATTGGCATACATTTAAACTATGAAATAGTAGGCAAGCATATCATCTGTAATTAATATTTTTATAGGTAAGAAAGTTGCTCTTTGCATTTTAACCTTTCGAATTCTTTTAAGATGAGATTTCTAATGTTATAACCTTTAGAAAGAACCTTTTCACTTAGGCTTAATGTGTCTTGATCCATCATCCTGTATTACTCTAAAAGTTAGGAGTTTTTGTGCTACAATACTGCAACGAGGTAATTTCTGTTGATTGTTATCATCTCCATTCAGCAAAACTTAATACTTTGAACCAGAAATCTTTGGCTCGACTTGTTCTCTTTTCAGAACAGTAATTTCTTCATTAAACATAAATATTAAAAAAGTACTATATGGAATGCTCTACGGGGCATACTGTGCATTATGAATAGTAAAATCTAGAGACTTAGCTGTACAAATTCTAACTCATGAAAATGGAGATCTGCCCCTGCCCATGCAATGTTCATGAAATATTTATAACTGCTGCATTGGTATTATGAAGGCAGTTGCATCTTTGTAACTTTCATTTCTAAGTTATGAATTTCCATGGGACTTAGCCTAGAAATGACAGTAACTCTAGATGATATGAATTGCACGTCCTTTGTGAAAGCTCTCTTTAAGGTAGAATTTGACAATAATTTAAAGGTCACTTGAATTGCATAATACATGGAAGGTAGCCTGATAAAAATTATTGAAACATGTTTAAAATTTTTTTTTGGTTCTAGTAAACACTAATAATCTGATATAGGCTTCTAAGTGGCTTTCAATACTATTGACCATCATGTCATTATCATTTACTTTGAACATTTGTTGGACTTTTTTCCCGATTTTCAGTAGTTGACTACTTGAAATAACTGCCTCTTGCTCATTGTTCAACAGTTTGGAATTTGTTCAAAGTTTTTCAGTTTCTTAAAAATATAGGGTCCCTTGGTTACTGCTATTTACTTCAGACATCTGTCCTTATTTTGAGCTACCATAATTTGACCCTCCTATAGTTCCATAAGTAAGGTTGACAGTGTTTGGACATGTTTTCTCATCTTCATAGTCAGCCAAGCCAGCTGATGACTAATCATTACAGCCAACTGAGACTCAATTTGATTACCTGAGAATTTTAAAAACTATTTTTGACCAACATTATTATGAAAATTAATGACTATTCTGTAAATTGCAGTTTTGTTTGACAGGTATAATCAGGGATATTCTAATACAACTAGAAATGTGGTGAAGCCAATAACATGATAAAATGAATCTGTATATAATACTTTGAGGAATTAGAAAATAGACTGTAACTATTCACACTTTCCTGGTTTCTTCATACTTTTGATATGAACATTAAAGATCTTAAAGCAATTAATAATGTTTCTGTATCTCGGCCTTCTCATTTTCTAGTGGTAGCATCAGATAGCTTTGCCTTTTGTAACAAGCCAGTTTATAGAGTCTTATTGAAATGAGTACATTTTAGACAATTTCTAATTCTCCTCAAAATCTTCAGGATAAGAAATATAGAAAGGTACTATTATCTCTCAGACAAATTGAGGCTTTAATATTATCAATACCAGCAAAAGGCAAGTAACACAAAACATTTCTGGACTGTTCTATTTACAGGCACTCAAAAAATATTTGTTGTGTTAATGAATGAAGAATGTATGAAACTCAGCACATTTACAATTTATTTCTTTATATATCCATCAAAATATAAGACTATGTCTAGGTTTAAGTGAAACCCAGATATAGCTGGGCATGGTAGCTTGTGCCTGTAATTCTAGCTAGTTGGGAGGCTGAAGTGGGAGGACCACTTGAGCCAAGGAGTTCAAGATTAACTTGGGCAACATGAGGAGACCCTTGTCTCAAAAAAAAAAAAAAAAAAAAAAAAAAAAAAAAAAAAAAAAAAAAAAAAAAAAAAAAAAAACAAAAACAAAAACCAAAAAACAACTAGATATGTTTTATGATAGATAATGCCTAAAAGTATGAAACAAAAGCTAAGAAGACTCCTTTACAAACCTGGGATCATGGGTGAAAAAATGATAGACAATTATGCAAAATGGAATACCTTAACACGTCTTTTAAAATGTCTAATACACAAAAAGTCTACCTGGATCAACAAATTTTTACTGGCGCTTTCTCTCCCACATGCATGCGTGTGTACTTAGATACCTATTAACACTTTTCTTATTCATGTGACCGCTAAAGAAAGATCTGGGGCAACAGAATGGGTTTCCTGTGCTGGAGTGGATGGCATTACAAGCAGAAAGGCACTGAGTGACAGGCCTGGAGAGCAAATTGTGGTCTTGAGGATACTACATGATGTGAAGGTACCAGACCAGACTTGTAAAGTGCTGTATACAGAGGATAAAAACAGGTGACAGACAAATTTGGCCTACTGGGAAATTTTTGATGAGGCATATCCCAGTGTCTGCCTGCAATTAATATTCTCTGGAATAGATTCCTATGAAAACCAAGCAACAACGACAACAGCAAAAACCAGAAAATGTAGTGCTGAGTAGATTGCTACAGTAGTTTTCATTGTGCAAAAATCATTGTTTTTAAAGCTTACTTTCCTATCTGAGTAATAAAATAACAATTTTTAACTCTAGTAACTCGTATGTTTCTAGTTACTTATTAAAGGAGTTCTATAAATGATCCACCCTGCTGCTTTTCAGGTCCTAAAGATGATCTCTCCATTGCAGGGCAGGCATTTCCGCCAATTACTTAGGGCATCAAATCTCATTGGTTTCATGTCCTCTACGAAGGACTAAGCACTACAGAATGAGACTGTGGAAATTCCTTGGTAAGCTAAATTGCAAGTGAAATTTTGACTTGAAGAAACATTCTCTCCAATTTACCTGATAATTTTCACTGTATAATTCTTTTCAAAATGGCTTTCTTAGAAGCTGGCATTTCAATGAATCCACTGAAAAATTTTACCAGTTATAAAATGTTTTCCACTACAGAACTCTTAAGTTTTAATTCACATGACATGCCAAGAGGTGGACAGCATTTTTATTATGTTCTCTTTTCTGATGGAGAGAAGTGGGGACCAGAAGATCAATCTGACCACCAATTTCACCTTCTTAATTTTCTTTCCCATTACCATGTCCTAAGCCATCATCTTCTTAGCAAAACTGCTCCCTAAAGTGAAATTCAGCCATCAATTGTAAACTAGAACTATAAAAGGTTTCTACTTCATTTATACCCAAGAGAATAGATGTAGCAGCAAAATAATAGGCAAAAGTGATGTATTTATCTTTCTATGTCAATAAAATAGGACAGGCAGTTGACTACTTCAGGTATAATTATTAGTGAATCCAAAGGATGTGTGCTGAAATGCAGATGTTTTAAATTAACTTAAGTTTTAGCATGTGTCCTTTTTGCATCTGTTTTCCTGCTAAGAATTCTAATGATGGTACAACCGCTTTAGAAAATAGTTGGGCAGTTTCCTATAAAGGTAAACATGGATTCACCAATCAACCCAGAAATTCCACTCTTAATTATATATCCAAAAGATATGAAAACATATTTCTACACAAAGACTTACACTACAATGTATATAGGGACTTTTTCAAAATAGCTCCAAATTGGAATTAATCACAATATGCATCAGTACATGAATGATTAAACAAACTGTTGCATGTCCACACAATGAAATATTATTCAGCAATAAAAAGAAACAAACTAGTAAGTCACACCATGACTTGAAATTAATAAAAAAATTATGCTGAGTTAAAGAAGCACAGGAAAGATTATATGCTATATGAGGACACTTATTGAAATTTTACAAAGGGAAAAACTATGAGTATAGAAATCAGAGCAGCAATTGCTGGGACTGAGGATTGGAGTTAGGGGAAGAATTAAGTGGGAAGAAGTATAAGGAAATTTTTGAAGGTAATGGAAATATTCCACATGTCAATTGTGGAGTACTCAAGCGTAGACATTTGCCAAAATACCTCAAACTCTACACTTAAATGTGTTCTTTCTAATGTAGGTAAATTATATGGCCATAAATTTCATTTAAAAATTTAAAAATAATTCTAAGGGTACTCTAATATAAATGGAAAAATGAAAGGCAGTGCCATTCTAAGCAATGTAGGTTCAATTCTTTCAGCAAATATTTATAAACCATGAGGCACTGCAATTATTCTGTGCTGGATACATAGGTGAATGAAACAAAGAAGTCAAGGTCTACTAGGAAATACAACCCGGGCACATAAGATGCACATTGGATGTTAAGTGTCAAAAAAGAGATCTGGTAATGCTCTATCATTTCAGATTATTTCACACAGCACCAGACTTAGTACACAGAAGACATTTAATAAATATTGTTGAATCGATACTGCAAAAATTGCCACTGACTTTTTTATTTCTATTTACTTGTAAGAAAATTGGGAGTATAAAGTTACTGGGTCCAGGATAACCTAATAAATAACCATTTGCATTATGTTAGACAATGGAAATTTAAAGATGTGTAATATACTATCTCTGCTCTTAAAAATCAAAAACCAAAATGGTTCTTTTTGCATATAACAAATACGTGATATGACTATAAAATTTTATAAGTGCATGCACATAGAATATGTGTATGTGTGTATATATGTACATACATGTATATATAATATACACAATTTTTGTCTACTTCCTTGTGCCGTAAGTATAAGGTAACACAGACCCATTTGCATGTCTGCCCTTCCCACGTACACACAGCCTTCTCCATTCTGTTTCTCACTTCAGGCCTTTTCTTATTTCCCTCTCTCTACCCAGATCACCCTTCATATTTTGCCCCTTGAGTAAATCCCCTCAAAGCAGCCCTCCATGATGAATCATCCCGTCCTACCTCAGCACAGGATGGATTAGTAAACGACTGGCTCTCCAGTGCTTCCATAATGTTTCTTTATTACTACATTTATCACAGTGTTTTATAATCATCTTCTCTGTCTTTTAATCAATTTCTTTCTGCTAGACTATTGGTCTTTTAGGGAATGTATTTTACTTTTATCCTGATCCCCTAGCATAGAGCCTGAGACGTGAAAGACACTCAATAAATATTGTGCTAAATGAAAGACTGAAGAATTCCTAATTGTGTACCAGTTTTCCACAATGAGCCACAAAACATTTGCCTCTCCTCTTCCACGGAGCCAAAATAAGCTAGAGATACAGGATATTAGCAGTTCTTGCGTTGCATACTGGTGGAGGTTGTAAACAGTGTCGATACTTCCCATGAGCAAGCTGAAGTGTTTGGAGGGAACCATACCCTACTGTGGTCTAGAAGTCCACGAAAACCTCCCTGAGGGCCCAAGCTGACCATGACCCTTTCTGTCTGAATCTTTAAGATATAGAAGTTTTCTTCACAGTTTTCCCTTTGGCTAATTCCAACTGGAAATCTACTGTCTCACCTGGCCATGGTAATGAAGTTGGAGATGTACCTGCCCAACAGAAAGGACAATGAACACCTGCCCACAGTTTCATGAGCTATTCTATGAGTGTCTTAGGGGGAACTGTTCCTATAGCACTATTGCTATCTTATTTTGTAAATGCTTTGAAATAGAGAGGGGACCCTGCAATTTAAGGGGTTGACTCTTTGAATTGTTGAGAAATCATATAACCTTTCACCAGAACTGATGAATAGATATGCTAAGGTAACCAAGTTCTGAAAAGGTCTTAGAGAATAGCAGACACAGATATGCAGTACTCAGATACCTCCTTGAGGAAAAGACTCTGGCCCAGCTGCAAGAGTGTGGTGAGTTAACTTTCCCTAACTCTCAATCCTTTATGTCTGCCTCAACTTCTGAGCTGGAGCCATTTCCTCTCAGGTGAACCCAAGCCAATGACAGCAAAACTATGACACAAGGGTCTAGCCATTTCTGCCAATGCAGGACTCCTCTAACAGGCAATCTTTGCCCTGAATCTCTATATTGGGCTGGTCAAGATTTTTCTTATATCTTTATCAGTTCTGATGGCTCTCCTTGCCCAATTCTGCTTCCTCCCTTTTCATTTTACAGTCATTATTCACCAATAAATCTTTCACCCTCCTAACTCCATTCCTGTGTCTGATTCTTATAAGACTCAGATGACACAACAGTTTTCTACTTATTTGAGGAGTGCTCCCTATGAAAGGATGAGGCTATATTCTAAGAAAGTCAAGGAAGAAAAAGAAACTTGCCCAAGTGATCCCAGGATATCTCACTGAGAGGAACTCAAGAAAGCTAAGGTGAATTCAAACAAATCTCTCAAATTTCTTCTGAATTCTAGTTCTACTTTTGGTTTTACAGAACAAGGTCTCCTGGGAGGTCCTGAAAAGCCAAGCCTTGCTGGTAGCTTACCCAGCAATAGCCAATATATGCCCAGGGGAAAGAGAAGGCCCAATACCAAGAAGCAGGACAATTTTTCTCCTAGAAAAAGATCTTTCAGGGACATGGTAGGGGACAATGATTGGGTGTCCTATGCCTGGAGACAACTCAGAGATATCCTTGGAGAGTTTGGAAATCTGCTTGAGCTTTTGATTCAGAACCTGCTGAAAGAATCAGTACTATGATATGGGACACTGGAAATGATTGTGTAGAAGTCCATGGATAAAGGAGATGATGCCTTATTTCTGAAAGCCAGGACTGTGCATCAAAGGAAGAAGGCCAAGGGAATCAGTGTATATGCTAATCCTCATCCTGATCCTTTGTTTCTTGCTGGTACAGTCAATGACGATCTCTTAATAACATCATGGGGAGGTCACCTGAAACTTCTTTCAGGTGTGTTGAGCCTCCAATTCCTTCTGTTCTGACCTGTACTCCATTCTAATGTCTCATTTTGCTTTCATAATCCATTTTGTTTGCCTAAGTTCTAGTTCTGCCTTTCCCCTTAACCTCCACATCTAGTGTTCCCACTACCTGTATTCCACATTTCTGGACCGCATTTGTTTCCTTCTTTCAGGATTGGATTCCTCTGAGTCATGACGCCCACCTGAGCTGAACTGTAGTTGCCCTCCTTGCACCTATACTTGATTCGTGACTTGTCACTTATGGGCAGCCATTCCTTATTGCCTTACAATGGTTTTCCTTTGCCACTGCTGGATATTTCCATGTCTGTTTCCCTTGTTTTAGCTTTATTGCAAAATCAAGATTGACACAGGCTCCATATGTCTACCTTCATAGGAAAACAAAATCCCTTTGAGAACCATACATTGGCCATAGTTCACAGGCATTAAGATACTTCAAAATCCTCTACATTAAGACATTCCAGAAAATAATTTATTATTTTTCTGCATCCTTTATATTGAGCTAAAAAATGACCTTGAACTTTCCTTATATGTGGGATATTATTTATCTGTGAATTAAAATGCTAGTAATTATCTACCCTAGAAAAAGGGTGCTATCTATAGTTTGCTTATTAATGAGTGTTTGCAGCATCACCCGGAAGATCTTAATATATGGAGAAACAGGCTATGCACATATTTTCCTGATACCACCAGGAGGTATTCAAAATTGTGAATGAGTTGAGCCAAACTGAACCCCTGCAGGTTTCCTAATCCTTGTTTAGAACACACTAAAAAGACTTCAGTGAGTTATGAAGTGCAGGCATTTGCTTGTCCCACTATTTATGGATTCATTTTGGATAAGAGTGAGTATGAAAGTGTATAATAAGGAGTTCTTATTCTATGCAGACTTCAGGCAGCTTGGCATTTGTTTTCCTAATGCAAAGCATTAGTGTAAACAGTGTAACAATTGATATTTTATACATCTGTTGGTCTATTCACTTAACTTATGTTTTCCAGTGCTAGAGTTAGAAAACAACCACAAGCACAAAAGCTCAGTATCTTTATAATCCCATACTGGTGTGAATGATTAACTAACATAGAAAGGAGGCTAGTGTAAAGTAGCATTCTGCCCTGGAGCACCCTCTATGCTGATATGTTTAGGATGAAAAGAGTCTAGGGAAGTCATGCTTCTGTCCTGGGAACTTTATGAAATCCAAGTAAGAAGGAATTACTGCTGGGGCAATTTTAAATAATGTAACAGAGAAAATCTCAATCCCTTGGAAATGAATGTTTTCAGCTAAGGAGAACTCATCCATAACAAGTTGGTACAGTTCCTTAAGGAATTTCTTTCTACTGCTGCTTTAAGAGCTGGAGAGAATTATTTAGCCCCTTTTTGTTTGTTTGTTTGTTTGCATGTATGTTGTGTCAGCTCTGTGGACTGATTTCCCTCCTTGAGCTGAAAAGGATTTAGAAATACTAAACGTGGGTGACTTTGTTAAAAAATCTTTGTGTGAAAATGTGGGATGGGGGAGACTTTAAACATGACTTTTTTTAAGTGTGATATTCACAAACTCAACATAAAATTCATGGATACTGGATTTTACCTAAAATTTTGAGCAATCTTAAACCTAACAATTCTTATCAATTTATTTATTTATACTTATGTGGTGGTTTATAAGCATCTAATCATAAGATCTGTATGTATGTGTGTAAAAAGGGAGTTCTCTAGTTTAGTCTTTCAGGTGTCAAGGAATGGAAACATAGTGCAGTTATCCCATTGTTGGGGGTTTCTTATAAGTGTACATAGAGTGTACAACCTCTTTCCTACATTGCCTTTTTGATTCTCTAATTCAAATTTGTACAATCTACTATAGAATCCATGATTCAAAAATCAAACCCACAGAGAAGATTCAATACAAACATTTTAGTTCTTTCTATTTTGGATGCCTGACATTTCACCTCCCTTCCTATTTTGTGAGGAATTCCCACCATATGAAGTATTGGTAGGACAGAAACTATTCCTTCTTTGTAAGCTGCTGAAGAGAGAGTCTCCTGACAGTATCCAACAATGGCAGTAGTGGTAGAGGTTGCATGTTAGCTGGACAATTCTTGGTACCCATTCTCTGGGCCCCTTTAGTTTCTGCCTATTTTCTAAGCCTGCTGTTTCTGTCTTCTCTGATTCTGTAAGACATCTTGTATCCTGCCAATAAATCTCCTTTTTGCTTCTGACAGCCAGAGTCAGTTTCTGTTGTTTGAAATTAAGAGTGTTAATTGATACTGGAAGTTAACCACTATCCAGTATGGAGTGGCATTATGGCCTGAGTTATGGCACCATACTCCCTGACAGGCTGCTGATCTCATTTTACTTAGTCTACAGGTGGTCACTTTTTGCTCAGGATATAATATCTTGTCCAATGAATTGTGGTCAAGGTAGCCAGGACACAATGTTTTTGTGGCTACTGTGTGTGCCTCTGGCTACTTTCATTTAGAAAGGAGCTATGGGCTTGGCAAACCCTTAGCTTCATGGATGTACAAGGTCTGTCTTGAAAATATCCAGCCATTGTTAATAAAATGAGAAGAACAGTTTGTGCAACATTGATGTAACCTGGCAGCCAAGGAGAGTGGACTGGATTGTGCATGCATGAACAATGATGACCTCACTGTACTAGTCAGTGGGGCACTAGATGCCATTGAGTGAGCATGTGTACTGTGTGGCCATCACGTTCGAAAAGACTGAACGAGTAGAGCAATGAAACCTCATCAAATTTTGTGTTAAGCTTGAACATGCCTCTGCAGAAACTATTCAGATGATTCAAAAGGCTTTCAGGGATGATACAATGAGTGCGTTGCAAATAAAAGTGTGGCACAAACGATTAAAAGATGGTGGAGAATTGTTGAGAGTGACCCACATTCTGGAAGACCTGCAATAAACAGAACACCTGAGAATGTTGAACGTGTATGGTTAGGTTAAAAGACATTGAGAGAACTGCATGAGGTCCCAACATGCCTACTTTGAATGGGACTAAGGCATCACTGTCCTATGTGCAATGTTTCTTGTATCTTGTATCTTCTTCTATAAATTTCTCTATTTTTCATATTTTATGGCTGGATACTTTCCAGACAGACCTGTACAGTGACAAAGTGTCAGCTTTTATTTTAGCAAATAATAATTAACTTGAAACTTTCCTCAATGTGGGAATTAGAAAAGAGTAAAGCATCAACTTTGTCCTCAAAGAATTTACAATCAAGTTATAATCACTTAAGGCACTGAAAATTTATCAGAGTCAGTAGAATATACAATTGGCTTTTGTAATTACAATATGTTTCTATTCCTCTATACATCATTTAGTATTTGAATATGTCATAATGAGCAAGCCCTCATGCAATTCAAAAGACCTTTGCTGAAAGAATTGATATGTATTACCCAGATCTAGGAAAACTTGATTTGAAATGTATTAAGAGTAGCTATGATTTCTACAAGATGGATATGTAGACAGAGAATGGCAATATAGCCCACAAGGGAAAATATCTTGAGGCACTGAAATTAAACTAAAATATGATCTTCCTTTTACTTTGAATACCTGTATGATTAGCAATTCGACAAGGATCTTTCATTTATCCCAACTCAACTTTACAAAAGTGCCAGAAGCCTACATTGTTGATAAAACAGTTGATGAAGCTTGCATGGGGGAAAAATCTTCAAACTCCTTGATATACAAAATCATATTAGTTCTAAAAACAGATGGGTATTTACTTTTGCAAATATTCATCAAATGTAAAGTACCCAAAGGACTGCTAAATTTAGATAGTTTAAACTTTGGATTTTTTTTCTCTCAAAAGGGAGCATACCATGGTGAACTTTATTGGTTATATAATTAACATCTAGATATAGCACCACCTAATTAGATTTTTAGATAATCTGGGCAAAGGCAGCATGCAGCATTATAAAGATTTTATCTCATACCTTTCCAATTGCTAATATTCCTAGATCTTAACATGCAACAGTTGAAATAAAAAATGGAAGTCCATATTCCTTACTACTTTGTCCTTTCTTCAATAAGTGAAGGATTTGTGGGAATACTGGAAGCTATTGAATCTGGACCAATGTCCTTAATTGGGTACCTGCAACCACCCTGCAGCTAACCATGAAGGCTTTGTGAACAGTGTAATTTTGGTATAAGAAATAAACTTGGCCAGGTACCATGGTTCACGTCTGTAATCCTAACATTTTGAGAGGCCAAGGCAGGAGGATTGCTTGAGGTCAGGAGTTTGAGACCAGCATGAACAACAAAATGAGACCCCATCTCTACAAAAAATAAAAAATAAAAAATTTAACTGGGCATGGTGATGCATGCCTGTGGTCCTAGCTACTCAGAAGGCTTAGGCAGGAGATTCCCTTGAGCCAGAAGTCTGAGGTTGCAGTGAATTGCTATGATCGCACCACTGCACTGCAGCCCAGGTAACAGCTAGACCCTGTCAAAGAAAAGAAAGAAAAAAAAGAAAGGAAGGAAGGAAGGAAGGAAAGAAGGAAGGAAGGAAGAAGAAAGGAAGGAAGGAAGGAAGAGAAAAAGAAACAGACTTAAAAACAACCCAAAATAATTTGCTCTACTTGAAGTGTGTACAAAATGAGTGGGAACCTAGTAGTGAAGTGATTACTTTTATTTACTCCTATGGTGTGTACAAAGGAGGTGGGAGGAGACAACAGTGAAGATGATTAATCCTTTGGAACCTTAAAGGATTCACAAAATGGTACCAACTGGAGTAGGGCCTGTGGAAGAACACATGGCTAAAGAATACTATGTAGGAAAAGACTTGAAAGCATGGAATGCATGGCACCCTGTGAAGTGGGAAGAAAAATAGTGCATGTGAAAAAAGCAGGAAGCAGACATGGCTAAATGTCTGTCTATCTCTAAGTTCCCTACTCCAGTTGGTGCCATTTTGTGAATCCTTTAAGTGAGAGATATCTACCTGAAAGAATCTAGTTAAGAGTTAATAAGAATATGGATCTCAGCAGAGGAGTTTTTGAAACATAGATTTGGGAGTTATTAGCATGTAGATGGAGTTGAAGTCTTGTGAATGGATGAGAGAATGGAAGGAAAAGGATTTAAGCTTTGGGATCATTAATACTAAGGTGTAGAATCCTTGCAATGGTCAGAGAGAGAAGAGAACGACCAGGAAAAATACAAGCAAGAAGAGCAACTTCAATAAAAAAGATGTGGATGAAGTTCTTGATGTAAAATACTGCAGTGAAATCAGGTAGGATGAGGACTGAAATGTAAGCAATGGATTATACTGTTTGGAGTTATCGGCAATTTATAGGTATAGTTAGAACAACATAATAGGGACGAAAGGCAGATTGCAATGGGTTGAGAAGTTCATATTTGCAGATACATATAGTCAAAGAACCAACAGTAAAATTAATCTGTACTGGTAGAGTCTAGAACTGTGCTTTACATAAAAAAATGTATGTAATGAATGTGTCAATTATCATTTTGTAGTTATCACAATTAGAACTAATGAAATGACAAAAGACATCATTTGCTATGTTATGAGGCAACGTGTATGTAAAGAGACTGTATGATATTTTTAAAGGATTCAGTTTTGGTTTAAACAATAGCTCTGAATTCTGACAATGTGAAATCAGTGATAGGCCAAGACCTAAAGGGTGAACTTTGTTAATTAAATATATAATTGAGATTACAGGCCTAGATATAAGTTGAAGAAGTTGTTTATATCATTTCAAGACAATATTAAAACTAACATACATACAATAATAAATGATTTATTAAGTGCTCTCACATATATTACTATTGTGCTTAAATCATTCTAGCTTATTGTTTTCCTCCAAATTATCCCTAGTGAGAGACACAGGAGACCCTGCTTCTCATATTTGTAATCATCAAATTCCAATGAATCTCTTTCCCATGTGCTATAGATTAAAATCATATCTTTTTGTCTTACCTTGAAAAAGAGCAACTGTTTACCATAATTTATAAAACAATCCTACATTAAATCTTTTTTCAAATGTTACTTTTAAGATACTGTTTTCCTGATATTAAAAGGAAGATTTTCTAAATATCATGGAAGAAAATAACAACTTTAATAACGAAGAAAAATAAAAAATAAAATTACCCATAATGTAGCAACTAAACAGCAATATTAAAAAGATACAGTTTCTTTGATTTTCTCTGGGTAACAATAAACTTTCCTCAAAATTTAATTCTTACTATTTTTACTAATATATCCCTCATTTTTACATTATATCATGTACATTCCCTACATCGTTAAACTTCTTTAAAATATCATTTTAGGCTGGGCACAGTGGCTCAGGCCTGTAATCCCAGCATTTTGAGAGGCTGAGGCAGGAGGATCCCTTGAGAACAGGAGTTAAAGGTTACAGTGAGCTGTGATCCAGCCACTGCATGCCAGCCTGGGCAAAAGAACAAGACCCTGTGTCTAAAAAAAAAATTAACATTCATGTAATATTTCATATAATAATTTACGTATCATATAGATTTACCCTATTTTATATTTTACTTATTTATTTCTCAATTTTTGGATTGAGATTTTTTTCCAGGTTTTATTATGAATAACATTGGATTAAATAATTTCTGGTGGTCGTTGCTCATAATTCCCTCACTTTCATTGCTTAGGTGTTTGTAGGCAAAACTTAAGTAAATTTTTACAAAAATCAATCGCACAAAAATATGCCTTTAAAATATATAACCCTTTAGGAGACCCAGGAAATTTATGATACTGTATGTTATCATGAGGGCAACTAGTGAAGAAGACAGAAGTAGATTTTTCAGCTGATACAAAAACCTATCCACAATCACTCTGTAGGTTTAAATCTGTTACCTAGCATGAGTTGATTTTTGTGAGAGGTGAAAGGTGTGGATCCTGATTAAGTCCTCTATGTGTGGCTATCCAGTTTTCCCAGCACCATTTATTGAATAAGGATTCTTTTCCCCAGTGTATGTTATTGTCTGCTTTGTCAAAGATTAGATGGCTATATGAGGATGGTTTTATATCTGGGTTCTCAGTTCTGTTCCGCTGGTCAATGGCTCTGTTTTTGTGCCAGTACCAAGCTGATTTGATTATTACAGCTTTGTAATAGAGTTTGAAGTCTGGTAAATTGATGCCTCCCATTTTGTTTTTATTGCCTAGAATTGTTTTTGCTATGCGGGGTCTTCTCTGGTTCCATATGAAGTGTAAAATTAATTTTTCTACATCTGTGAAGAATGATGTTGGTATTTTAATAGGGATTGCATTGAATCTGTCGATCACTTTGGGTAGTATAGACATTTTAACAATGTTAATTCTGCCGACCCACAAGCATGGTATGGTTTTCCACCTGTTTACGTCATCTGCTATTTCCTTCCGCAATGTCTCATAGTTCTCCCTGTAGAGGTCTTTTACCTCCTTAGTTAAATATATTCCTAGGTTCTTTATTTTCTTTGTTGCTATTGTGAAGGGAATTCAGTCTTTGATTTGGTTCTCGGTATGACTGCTATTGGTGTATATGAAAACCTCTGATTTGTGTGTATTGATTTTGTATCCTGAGACTTACTGAATTCATTTATCAATTCCAGTAGCCTCTTGGTTGAATCCTTGGGGTTTTCTAGATATAATATCATGTCATCAGCAAATAGTGAGAGTTTGATCTCTTCTGTTCCCATTCGTATGCCTTTAATTCCACTCTCTTGCCTGATTGCTGTCGCCAGGACTTCCAGCACTATGTTGAATAGAAGTGGAGACAGTGGGCAACCTTGTCTCCAATTCTAAGTGGGAATGCTTTCAATTTTTCCCCATTCAGTATGATGTTGGCTGTGGGTATGTCGTATATGGCTTGTATCATTTTTAGGTAGGCCCCGTCTATGCCTATTTTGTTAAGTGTTCTTATCATAAAAGGTTGTTGAATTTTGTCAAATGCTTTTTCTGTGTCTAATGAGAGAATCATATGGTTTTTGTTTTTGCTTCAGTTTTTGTGGTGAATTACATTTATAGATTTGCATATGTTGAAACATCCCTGCGTCTCTGGGATGAAGCCCGCTTGGTCGTGGTGGATTATTTTCTTAATAAGCACCTGGATTTGGTTAGCTAGAATTTTGTTGAGAATTTTTGCATCTGTATTCATAAGGGATATTGGTCTGTAGTTTTCCTTTTTTTCATGCATCTTTTCACAATCGGTCAGCCTTTAAAATCTCGCCCCACCCCCAAGAGATAGCAGAGCAGACAGGGCATCTTTGCCTTACTCACATATAGATCTTTCATCAGACAGCACATGTATAATTTGACTCTTTCACAATGTATAACTTACGGAGTTCCCTGAACCTTATACACCATAGAGATACCTTTTAAGTGATAAAATAATAATGTTATTATACTGTAGCCATGGTTGTTTCTAAGTAATTAAGAAATATGCAATGGCTTATGTTATATATATAACTCATGATATACAGTGAAAAGCAGCCACTATATAATGTGTTAGGACAGCCATATTAGTCTGCTTGTGCCTAACTACCAGATCAGACTTTATTAATATTATTTCCTCCATCCACAATATCTTTCCCATTCATATCACACACACTTTCTCCTACCCTTGAAAGAATTTTCTCATTTATCTTTCCTTAGGATGATATATATATATATATATATATATATATATATATTTCTATTTTGATTGCTCAATAGAATTTTGTTAAATAGTCGAATGAATGGGTACTACTTGTTATATATCTGGACATTATGATAAAAATATTTGAAAAATATCAATAGAGTTATGCACTTACGAAGAAATATTAGTTAGAAAAGATAACAGAACTATTAATGTATACTACTAATAAGTAGTAAAAAATTGGGAATTTTATTTTATGCCTGTTTTACTTCACATTTAATTAAAGCTAATAATTTGTTTATAGTGTGATAAATTAGAGAAAAGGTTTTCCAAAGTGAATGAAAGGCAACTTCTGAATATTACTTCCTAGATTTTTGGTCAATTTGGTAGAATGAACTTAAGCCTAAAGTAGCTTTTAAAGAAAAGAATAATAATGGTAAATCTGAATTTTTTTTACAAGATTTTATGTATAGGAATGAGTGTTACTAACTATATTTTAGGATATAGAATTGCTACCAATTTCAGTCCTGCATAAATTCATTTTATGGTGATTCCATTAACTTTGAATTACCCATATTCGAGTGGGAAGAGCCATTTATATTATAAGCACATTCAAAATCAAGTATATTTCTCTTTGTGATGTAATCAGAGTTACAAATGTATACTCTTAACCTTCTTTATTTCCAACCTTCTTTAATCCTGTATTAAAGCGATGCTTGATACTCCTCTTCTGGCTACTAACAGGTAAGGGTAAGAAATTGCTTTGCATCACCATGCATGAATGACACACTAGCTAAATGTCTTACCCTACATTTGAGCACAAATACACAATTAAATGACTATCAGATAATTTTTACCATATTTGTTAATTTCGATGAATGTTAAAATTTACAAAGACTATAAATATTTTGATATTTTATTTCTGTGATATTTCACATCACTTTCACAATACCAAAATATACAATGCATTTTAAGAACAGTTCACAATGGATTTAGGCTTTCTGAAAATTTCAAGTCCAAACTTGGGTACATTTACTATTGTGTATACATATAAAATCTTAACATAAAAGGAACATTTTACTAACATTATTTACTTTTTATTTAGTGAGTAGACAACTGTTTGAACACTACATATCCTATATTTCATCCTGATACAAAGTGAAGCAATAAAAACAAATACTGATTTTCCCGGCTTTAAAAGAAGTCAGGCTGGGCTCAGCCACAGTCCTAAAGAAATTACAAAGATGATCAGTTCATCCTCTTTCATATCATTTTCATGTTGTGGCTCATTGTTATGCTTATGCTGCTGAATGAGACCTGAATTTGTAAAATAGCTATATAATATGTGCATAATAAACAATAAGGCGTCATCAGCCATATTTGTCTTATTTGCATGGTAGTGAGCTGCATGTTATGCAACCAATCTGTAATGATCCTTACTTGGTGACACTTTCTAATTTTTTCATTTAACAAATATTTAACTACTATTATATCTGCTAGTATGTAACTATAATAAGACAAAGTTACTGTTCTTATGGAGTTTTAATTCTAGTGGAAAATTCCATAAGGAAAAAAATGAATAAATATAAAATATAATTTCAAGTAGGTGATAAGAAATATATAGCAAGGTAAGAGGATAAGGGTAGGAGTGTTTAGGGTGTCAGCAAGGCATGTTGGAGATGAATTATTTGGGTTAACCCTCTGAGAAAGTCACATTTAACTCTAGGTATATTCTATGACCAACACAAATTGTCAATTTGCTTTTATAGTTGCCTTAAAATTATTTTAATTTCATGTACTTAAATTTTTTCTTTGCTCCCAGATTTTGAGCTGCTCAGAGTTGGAGATCATATATTTTTTCATCATGCAGTATCATCCATGGGGTAATCATAATACTGATACAAAAAAGCCTCAATAGATGTATTAATCATTGACTAAATATTAATAGTCATCATCTTAGATAAAACTTTGTTAGAAGGAAATGCAACTTCAAAGCAAATGCTATGCTGAAATGTTTTATATGATCATTGTCTCTTTCTATGATCTGGTTTTACATAGAACACAAAAACAGAAAACTGAGGTGCAAGTGTTAGAAAGCTTGTAAAAGGTTAATTCTTAGCTTGTAAAAGGTTAATTGTCACTCACAACAGCCTCACTGTAGGATTCAAAATTTTTGCAAAACTGTGTATCATTATATTTTATATGAGATCATTCACCAATAGTTGAAACTGCAAATGCTTGCACTCAGATTCATGTGAGTTATGGATAGGTAGGGAGATTCTCTTCACAAAGGAGGAAAGGAAAGTAGGAAGAAAGAAAGGCTAAAGAAGACTAGTCCTAAGAAATTGAAGTAACTCCTCTGAAGCATTATGACATTTGGTTTTTGCTACAAATTAAATGACATCTGTGTAGAGGAGCATAAGAATAAAGTGTAGATTTTATTGTTTAGACACAGATACATGGTAATATAAAATTAATTGAATGTGCTTTTATTAAGAAAATAACTATTTAAATTTCTACTTAGAATCTATATAATGTTTATTGCATCTACTATGACACTGAGTTGATCATTGTTAATTGCCTTCTAATTGTGTGCCTAGGAACGCTGAGTTCTCTTGGTGTTTCTGGGCCTAGATCTACTATCCAGAGCCAACACCCTTCCTGCTCACCTCTGTTATTTGGAGCTCTGAAGTCTGAGCTCCTTCTTTTAAAATGATGGCACATCCCACACGAGGTCTCCTAGCTTATTCTCCTGCTTCTCTTGTACAATTTAACTACTCTAAAGGAGCCAGATTGCTTTTGAAATATTTTTAAAAACTAAATAAAAATGTATGTGTATAAAATAGTTATTTAAGTTTTCTCACACATGCATTGCTTTTATTGAACACACACATATGTGTGCACATGTGTACATATATGTGTGCATATACATATACGTACATATTTTTAATAATATAATAAGGGTGGTAGTGATATCAAAGTAGGACTGGGAATAGCACCACTATAGGCAAATTTTTGAAGTAGGAATTCTGCCTTTGAAGGTCTGATCATTTTGTTAGGTTCTCTATCCTAAAGCTATCTTCATGTGCTCCAAGCCAAGTACTCTGTCTTCATGCTTGAGCATGAATATAATTCAAGATAGTTATCAAAAAAATCGTAATGGTGCCTCAACCTGTGACAAAGACTAACTATATGCCATTTTTTGGATTCCTGGTACAGTATCAGCAGTAATATAAATCACAAATTTAGAAAAAATAAACTGTAAACGCATAGTCAAATAAGTAAATTCTTTTTTATTATTGATGGATACACTGGAAACCACAAAAGAAACAAGAATTAAAGAAAACTACTACATATTATGGTAAATCTCTGATATTCATAGACTAATTGCAGTTGCAACTATTCGTGAATGATCTCATAGAACATGTATTAATATGTAATTCTGTGAGAAATTTGAATCCTGCAGTAAGGCTAGTGTGAATGAGTTACTTGGCTAAGAATGAGCTCAACTTTCAGGAGCTTTTCCAGCTAGCCCCTACATTGAAGTGTACTCTTGACATTTTTATTTTTACTTAGAAGTTTAACATAATTTTTTGAATCGATCAAAAAACTTTTACATAAAAGACCCTCATAGAAAGCCAATTGCTAATTTTTATGATGGAAATTTTTTAAAAAAGTGAAACAGTTTTTAAAAGTTGATGGGTCTTAGCCAGAAAACAGAAGTTCTTGATAAATTTAGTGGTGACTCAGACAAAAATGAGCACACCATATGCTCTATATGGAAACAAGAAAAAGTGATGTTTGAAAATGTTTCAGCCGGTGCTCAATTCAGAATTTATGTTAATAGCATTATAAATGACTTTAGTTCTGTTTCTATAGACTCATTAGGGGTCTATGGGGATCATTTAAATATTTCAGTTGTACCTTACTGCATTTTATGAGCAACATTATATATTACAGTGATACTTGGGGATTTGAGAAGGTCTTGGGACATATCCCTTATGAATATCTACATCTCAATGCTAAAGGATTTACTTTCCCCTATAATTTCTTGTTAATTCTTCAGTAATTGCAAAAATTTGGCTTACTTGGCTTATTGTGGAATGGTACTTTTTTTGAAGATGCAGAGTTTTCTTGCAAGCTATTTTTCAATTGGACAGTAAAATGCCTAGAAACTTAAGACTTAAGATGCCAGGAAAACTGCAACCTATCCAGATGTCCAAGTACTAGCACAGGCTATGGTTAAAGTTACATCCCCTGCTGCTGCTAATTCTTGCTGCTTGATCATTGTTCAGCTAATTTTTCTATGCTTTTATATGGCAGACATTACAGGATTTATAATATGCATATTACACAGTCTGTGGCCGTAAGTAGCTTATAGGTGAGGAGGGAAGATAAAGTTCAAATAATCAGAGCTCAAGGTGGTATGGGGAGGGAGATGCAGCTTGCACGACATAGTGAAAAGAATATGGAATTGCGAAAACTCTGTTTCCCTGGCTCTGTTACTTACCAGCCTAGCACATAGTAGGAGCTCAATATTGCAAGGTAAGTGGCACAAACTATCACAGTGCTTAGAGAAGGGAACAGTCATTTGGGGCATCAGTGCTCAGTAGAACTATTTGAGTCTGTCCTTGGAGAACAAATAGGCTTGACTAGGCAGACGTTAGAGGAAAGCATGAAGAAAGGTTCTGTAGGGAATAAAAAAGCCTTGGTGGATACCAGAAAAAGCAGTGTGTACGTGTGGTGTCATGGAGGTTCCGTGGAGGGGTGGGAGGAAATCAGACCCAAAGAGTAGGTCTTTACAGAAAGACAGAATGTCTGTCACTGTGATAAGCTTCTAGAAAGAGTATTTCCTTTGCTTTTCATCATGCTTTCCTTTGCAGCACGCACAGAAAACTTTGCTGTCAGCTTTTGTACAGGTTGCTTCCTAAATTTAATTAGAAGATGTTTCCTAACAGGAATGCAGAGCCTCCCCTCTTCTTTCCATGTTTGCAGTTTATCTAATCAAACTAAGCTCATCAAATTTCCAGCTTGGTTGTTCTCAACACTGGCTATGAATCAGAATCACATGTGAAATGAAATACACACACACACACACACACGCACACACAAACACATACACACACACACACAGAGGATTCCTGGAGTCCAGAATTTCTCAAGAATCTCAGGAAAGAAGAGGTCTATGAATCTTCTTAAAAGAGTTTCCTAGGTGATTGCAACATTCAGAAATGATTGGGGGAGAAGTTTTAGCTCATTTCTTTTTTCTTAGCAATTATTTAAAACATATTGTGAAGGTAGAACCTGTTTAGATATGATAGCACCCTGCAGTCCTTTGGGATCACTGTGCATTTTTCCTTAAAACAACAGAATATGTCACCGTGTGCCATTAATCGTAAAGATGCCAAGACTCAAAGAGCCTGTTCCATTTGCCACAGCTCTCCCTGACTCAATGGGTCACCACAGTCCTTTTCATCACCTCTTCCACTTGGCCCATTCAACAGACAGGTACCAAGGATAACTAAATTTCTTGTATTCTAAAATAAAATATTGGAAAATAAAATAGCATCGTTGCTGCAATATTTCAAAGAACTCCACATGACTTTTCAAGGCAATGACGCCAGACTCAATTTACTCTTCCTTATTTTCTTTTTCCTTCCATTTCTCTCCCTTCATCCCAGTGCTCAGAGGCTACCCAGACCTCCTTCTCCCTTTGACGCCCATGGGCTGTTTTATTTTCTCAGTGCCTGACGTCCTGTCCTCCATCTCATTCATTCATTCATTCTCTCTCTCTCTCTCTCTATCTCTTCAAGGTAACTGGCTTCATATATTTAAGTCATGAAGTTATAAAATGATCAATGATTAATGAGCTTAATGATTTTTCCTTATAAATAATATTCACATTTTAAAAGAGATCTCTAAAAAGCAACAGTGTGACAATGTCTCCTCTTCACAGAATGACTCCATAATGGTGGATAATTCAGATACCATGGTACAATACTAGAAAAGGTATATTTGAGCAAGCAAGCCTTTACAGAGTGCTTGAATCACTTGAATCACACCTTACAAACTATTCAAATCCTGACCCAGAACAGGTGGATGCAATATCGATGATTCTAAATCAGTTTTGAAAGTCTTACAGCAGTGTCTAAAAAATAACCACAAAGAATATTTAAAGAACTAACAACCACTCCTTAAACCTAATGGGTTTATACCTACTAAGTGCTCAGTAAGTGTTTATAGAATGAATGAATATGCTAAAGCATTCAAATATTATCAAGGAAAGAGAACTGAACCGGGAGCCAGGAAAGCTCTGACGTAGGAACAAGACGAGAATGGATCCAGCATAGGTTGGAAACTGAAGTGGTAAAAGACATGGGAATGAACCAGAAAAATAAAAGTTTAAAGAGATAAAAAAAAATTCAAGGAGAGATTGTAAATAAGGTCAAATTCTGTGAAGAAAATGAAAAGGCAGAAGATTGTGAAAATGTGATTGGTGACATTTCTAATAGGGTTTTGAGTGGAGTAGGAGAAAAGTCAGCCAGAAGGTTGGAGAGTGGAGGCAAAAACAGTTTTCTAGATGATTGGAAAAGAATGAGTGAATAAAAATGGACAAGTGTATGGAGAGGGTGATAGGATCGAAGCAAAGTTCATTTCGGAATTTTTATTATGCATGCAGGAGCATGGGAAGTGACCATGAAGAGGGAGAAATGAAAAATGCAAAATGAATAGAGAGTAAAATGCTAAAGAAGCTGACAAAGCTGGAATTAAGCACATGAGCAGGGAGATTTGTCTTGGAGAGGAGGAGGAGTTCTTCTACCTGATATTGAGGTTAAAATAGGGTGCTGACTAGAAATAAATATTCCTGGGACACTCAGAGCAGTGAGGAAGTGGAATTCCTCAGGAATCTATCAAATACCTCTTGTTGGATAACTTATCCAAACAAAAGCTACTAATTGCCCAATCCCCACCCCCTGCCCTGACCACACAGGAGGGTCCAACTCTAGTATAATACATGCCATTTGCTTAGGCCTCACAAGACAGATCCCTATCTCCCACTGCTCTAAGGCAGAAGACCTGCAAAAGAGGTCTTAGCTGATGGGCTGAACTCCTAGGCCTTTTGCTAAGAAACTACTAAGGATAAATTGAGACCCATGACTCAGTACATTTTTTTATAATTGGTTTCCAGCTAAGATATTGCCCCAAATGAAATCCATACAGATCTGACCAGGATTTTAAAGGAGCTATATTGGCAGAGACACTCTAAGTCTGGCAGAATGGCATGAGATTGCTTAACAGCTGCGTACCGCTTAGCTATGTTAACAGGTATGGCTGTGCCAACACTGGGCAAGAGCTATTCTCTAGCTTCAAACCTGAAGCTGTAGTACCTGGACTGGCTAATTGAAGAACTTGCTTTACACTTCATGAAAAGTGAGTTACCGCTGAAATTGCCAGGAAGAGTGGGATCTATACTTAAGACCATTGACAACTATATCCTAATTCCCTCCTTTCCCTATTCTAAATGGAGTGGTTCCTCCATTGTTGTTTGTTAAAAATGTCTATAATTATATAGTCCACATATTCCAGAATTTTGTAGATGAAGTAGTGGGACATTATGATGCCATTATTTTGACCTGCCATTTTAATCCCAAAGATATTTTGACAAAGACACTGGGAAAATTACATTTATTAGAAATGATCCAAACAATATAAAGGTAAAAATGAAAATCTGCACAAGGCAAAACCTTCAGACTTAGTGGCAATATTTAAAACTGTGAAAATGAATTCTAGGAAGATGGAAAGATGCAAGGGTAAGTAAATACCTCAATAAGCTAACTGTTACATTTGAAGCCTTCAGTTCCCCAGAGAAGAGAACAAGTGTGAAGCTTCACTAACCTTGGGAAAGGAAAAGAGCAGAAGTCCTTGCCGGTCTGAAGTTAATACAGCAGCTTCCTTGGCCCAGCTACACATGCCAGTGGAGCTCCCATCATCCAGAGAGGAGTCCATCTACCAAGGTTTCACACAGTGCCTTGGGAGGCTGCCTCACAGTCCTGGGAGGGCTGGGGCTAGTGCACAGGTGGGATAAATTGGTGTAAGTGTTCATTTATTTTGAAGGGAACTAACGTTGTCCCACTTGCACCTACAGAGTCTTAGGACCTGGTCTCATACTGGTGCCAAGGCAGAGTTCAAGTATGCCAGGTGTAATCACTAGCCCAGTAGACAAACCATAACTCTTCAGTTTACCATTGCTCGAGAGAACCTCAAGTCCCGACCTGTTCTTGTGTGACAAAACCTACACTGCAGGGAAGTCAAAGAAAAATTGCTCCCTATTTCATGGACTCTGTAACTTGTGGGAGGGAGGTCAAGCTGAACAGGTAGCAAATACTAAGGAAGAGCTAATGAGTGAGCTAGAAGGGGATGTTAATTTAAATGTAATGAACAGTCTCAAAAAGATGTAATTAGAAAATAGAAATAATAATTACTGGAACTAACAATAATGATTTTCAGAGTTCTAAAATTAAACAGAGGAAGTGAAAAAGAGAGTAGCCACTGTTGAGAACTGAATTAGTTGTCTGGATGATCAAATAAATGAAAGGATAAAAGAAGAAGGAAATTAGTGATAAAATAAGAGAGTCAGAGGAATATCCAGGTGACATTATACATAAAAAGGAGGAGTTCCACATGGGGAAATATTGAGCATGGAATAGAAGTGACAATCATGGAAATAACAGAATAAAAATTTCCTGAGTTGAAAAAAAGATTTGTGTCTTTTGACTGAATAGGCTCACTAGGACTCAGACAGGATTAATTTTACAAAAAGCCACACACCTAGACATAATCAGGGGAAATGTCTGACCTCTAATGCTAATGAAAAAATTCTTTCTTCTACTAAGAACAAAAAATAGTTTTCTTACAAAAGAAAGATTATCTGATTACTCTATTAAAAGAAAAGAACTATGATGTAAGAATCTTTACACCAGTCAATATAATACTTAAATGTTAAGAAAACAGCACAATGGTTTTCGACATTCATGAATTTGAAAATATGCCACCCATGTACTGATATCTTATCTGAAGAAAATACTCAAAAAGTATCCCCAATCTCATAAAAATTCCATCAGAAGCAAATCTCTTCTTTCCAAGAAAAGGAAAGAACAGTATAATAAATGCTAGTAAGCAAGTTGTTTTCATTTATATGATGATAATTCTATAACTAAGACTTAGAATAGAAAGTATAGACAGGGTTCTTAAAATTTAAGTGTGTGTGTTTAATAAAAACGTGTTGTTAAAAGTTTTCAGATATTCAGCAAAACCCAAGAATTATGGACGGAAGAAAGAAGAGGAAGTACAAAAGGAAGGAGTCTAAAAGTTTCTAAAATGGTAGAGGGAGGAGAGGTTTAGGGGTAGAATGAGCAAGTAGGCTGTCCTAGTGCGGTCATTGTTATGATAGAACTTGATATATTGATTGAGAAACATTGCTTTATATATCATTGTGAACAGCAGAAGAATAAAAGTTCCAAATTATAGCTAAAAAACAAGAAAAAAAAACAGCAAACACAAAATAATATGAAATAATAAATCAAATAGATAAATTACCACTATATGTGTTAACAGGCTGAATTCCCTAACAAAATAAAAGATACCCGGATTGGATTTTTTTAAAAAAGAAAAAATCAAATAAAAAAAAAAAGAAAGAAAGAAAAGAAAAAGAAAAATGAACATGTGAATGACAAATATTAATGTTAAGAAAAGAAGGAAAATCTAGGTTGAAAGCACTAATGAAAACAAGGAGTGATATTACATAATGATAACAAGTATGATTCCCAAAACTATATGCATAAAGTATATATCAAACAAGGTATGTAAGGTATATAACTTACAACTCTAAGGCTTAAGGCTCAGTATAAGGTTTATAGCTCTAGGGGAAAAATGGGAAACTATATAAAAACACCATAATGGGAGATTTTAACAGATGTCTTTTAGATTTTGACTGATCAGTGTGACTGAAAATAAGCAAGGATGTAGTTAATTTGAAGGATATAATTAATAAGCTTGATTTAATAGATAATTGTGGAATTACGTGGTAACATAAATAGCACACGTATTTTTCTTACATACCTATGTGAATATACTGGATATACAATTGGCCACAAGAACACCTTGGCAGTTTTCCCCCAAATAGCTGTTTTACACACTGGGTTCTTTGCCAATAATCTAATAAATCTATCTATTAACCACCATCAGAAGACCTACCTCACCCTTTCATCTGCTGCTGATATTTGCAGGAAAGTGAGAATACAGACTCCCTACAGAGAGAAACTGGCTCAACAGACAGAGGGGTATTGTGGCAGCAGGTACTTGTCTCTGGTTTTCCCCCAAGTCAGCACTACTATTATTCCCATAGTTTGGCTCTATAAGTCAACAATTTCTCTCATTGGACTTAGGATAGTTTATCTTCCTTTCATATTTTCATCCAAAATGAGCTGACTAACACAAAGTTCTCTCTCTCCCACTGTCTCTCTCACTCTCTCTCGCCACATACACATGCGGACATGTACATTGGATTCATACAAATACCTTCAATTACATCAAGTTGGATTGCAAAATCCCTAATTTACTGCAGATATGCTCAGATTTATATCTCTGTACACAAGACTTGACAGGCTAGATTTTTCTCGTGAATCTTTCTTCTCTTCCCTAAAATAGTATAACTTAAGAAAAAGATCTATTGAAATACAGGATGTACATAGGAACCTATGGAACTTTCACATCTTTAAATTCTTTCACTGAATAGAGACCATACCATTACAGATGAATATTTTGAGTTCTCTAGCTTAGCATTCAAGAAGGTGAAATTTACCTTAAAGCCTTTTTTAGTTTTTACCTACAAATTTAATAGTTTTTATTTCCTTTATCTCAAAGCAGATAAACGTGATGATCTGATAAGAACTGCAGGTGTTTCGGTCAACCATTTTACCACTTTGTGTCTCTCCTTAATGAAGATTGGCACGTATTTTTCTGTCGTTAGTGTCATAGTCATTCTAGCAGTGGCTGCAGAATCAAATCTTTCACAGGGGAAGCCCAATTGTTCCACTGTTGTCCTAGAACCAAGTCCGTGTCCAGTGACATTGGGTTGGTAGCTTGAAATTGACCGTGGTGAGAGAAACTAGCAAATGCTACAAATCTGAGATTTGTTCTCAGTAAAACAGCTTTACCAGTATACTACTTGTTTTGTTGCAGGTAGTTGATTTGACAAAGTTTGGAATCTCATACTCTAGTGGGAAAAAATAAACTAGAAAAAAAGACCCATTAAAAACTGATTATGTCCCTCTTAAGTAAATGAATTCATTTCAGAAAAGTGTAATTTTTTTAAAAAGTCATGGAGTCCTTAAACTAATAATTTTGGAAAATGTTAAGTGTGAAAAATCATCTTATAAAATTATATGCTGAGAAAAATACTGTACTTTTGCTTAAGGCAAGTTAAAAACATGATCTTGTTTAATTTCCTCTTTTTAATCTCCTATATTCTTGTAATATTGAATCTTTCTAGTTTCTACTTCCAAGAACAACTAATTTAATTTTTCAAAGGATAGTCAGAATGGCATTTCAGTGAATATTTCTTATTATGCCTTAATAAAACTTGGAGACCTGTTATTATTATATAGAATAAAATTGCCAAAGCTTTTTCTCTCTAGTAAAGCACTGAAACATTTTTATTACTTCATACAACTTAACGATGCTAAGCAAAATCAATTTATGTTCTTAGTGGAATTAATCAATGTACAGGCAATTATAAACAGTATTAGGTTCAGAGTTGGAAAATATGCATATCAAAGTCATGTATGGAAACTTCAATTGAAACCCCCTAATTTGTATCGTCCAAATATCCAGAAAAATAAAGGTAAAAACAAGGTCAAAACTAAGCACTGAAAGTTTATTACTGATGAATGTGCATAAGTCTAAAAGACGGATTTGTTGGGAGTTGAAGTCATGGTAAGAGTGCTGTCAGCAGCAGGCAGAGCTCTGGCTTTAAGGATTTTGAGTTGTTTTTATTTAGTGGCCTTTGCAATTATTGGCTTTGCCAGCTCATGAAGGAGCTTATCATCACTCCCCCCACCACTTACTATCACCACCACTCTGAGGACAATTCAATTTATTTTTATGACAGAGTCCAATTTTTGAGGTCTGCATGAAGTCTGCTACATCTTGTATATTTAACTTACAATTTCAAATATTTTTAAAAAAACATTATTAAAGTAAGCAAAAAAAAAAGCCTTATAAAAACATACTGTGAATCAGTATGTATCCTTAATGTTATAAAGGTCTTTTGGGATTCGTATGTATGTGTGTTTAATTGTCTCAGCTATCTTCTATGAACTGAGAAAGCCTTCTTTTGTTTGAATGTGACAGATCAGTTAGAACTGTGGCAACTACCATTTACAACTATTGATTTCAATGTGACATTAAAGGCCCCAAATTCAACCATTATTCTCTTCAATTGTCACAAACAAAGGTTAATAATAGTTGAGTTTGGACTGAAGGAATCAAGTAAAGATTGCCAACTGAAATTACACGTTGTTTATCTCTGAAGCACAAGACAGTGTGAGGGTCTCTGGTCCCCAGGATGCATGTATATTATCATCATTTTAAAAATGAGCCTTTCTCCAAAAGTAATATTTAAAACACAGAGAATGAAAATGTAGTGTAATAAGAAATCATGCCATTTAAAATAATAAATAATTTAAAAATGTATTTCTCCTTCCAGGGTAAAAATATTTTGTTTTGTTCCTTCAATAGCAGTAAAATAATGTTTCTCATAACTGTAAAAAGTGGTATGTAGCATGATTAAACAATATTTCAACTCTTTAGTTCATGCAGAGGTTACCAGCTAGAGGGTACAAAGGTTTGATTAGGTTTATGTCTTCCATGAGAAATTTTAACTCCTTTAATTTACGAGTGCTGAAGCTACAAATGGCTTTCTTTCGTGGTCAGGTATGAAAGAATAAAGTCCCTTTACTACAATAAATAGGTAGAAAATAGCTGGTGAGATATTATAAATCTTTGCAAAAGCAATGGCAAGTTAAAAAAGTCTGTAAGTTTTTAAAATTTCAACTTATTTATATTTATATCATGATTTACTACCTACTTACCACAATGGTAAATGGTGAATATTTTCACATACTGTGTCTATGGTAAAACTTTTTAACAAGCATCTTATTTTTCAAAATTACCCTAATAATTTTAATTATTATTGATTAATACATTATCATTCAATGTTTACATAGAACTATAAAGTTGTACTTCTCATTCGATGGAAAATAGCCATTTCTGGACTATTTCATAAAAGGAACCCTAGATTAAGTACATACTAAGTAAACCAGTTGGGGATAATTTATTATTGGTCATTACTTCAAAAAAAAAAAAAAAGAGAGAGAGAGAGAGAGAGAGAGAGAGAGAGACTGAGAGAGGATCATGCCAAAAGTCAACTTGTACTTGTTAGTAACCTCTAACAAATTTTGGAAGTTGGGCAATATGATTCCAAATAAATGTGGTTTATTCTTTGAATAGACAGACCAAATTTTAGACCTGACTTAATGCTATGAAGTAATATTTCATTCTTCCTAAGATAACATAATGTTAGTGAAATTCTTTTAGCTACAGAATCATGAACTGTGCACTCAAACATAAATATATCCTTTTAAAACCTCCTTTATCAAGATTAGTTATTTTTAAAACATACGAGAATTAAGAGTTACTCACATATAGACAATCGTATAAAGAGAGGAAATTTCTCCTTTCCCAATCCCAGAGGTTCTAAACACTAGTAGAGTAGTGTCTATTCTTTTCATTTTTTACTCTATCTTTATATAGGTACATCTGTTTATACTTATATGTATTTATGTTATTTAAAAAAATGCAATCATTTGCTCACTTTAGCACTATGTGTGTGTGCGTGTGTACATGTACACACACATATATATTTCACATTGATATATGCGAAATTTGTTTTTCTTTACTTTTTCCCTGGACTAAGACATAGATCTACCTCATTCTTTTTAATAGTGGCAGAGTATCCCATTGTATGGTTATGCCATAATTTATCCAACTGTTCCTTAAAAATGGATACTTAAGTTGCTTCCACTTTTTGTGTTTATTAGAAACAGTTCTTCATTGAACTCCATTAAACTGTTTATGAACATGCTATGATTTTTATAGAATATATTTCAGAATTAGATTGCTGGGAGGTACTATTTCACTTTCCCACTAATAAAATATGAAAGTGTCCGCTTCCCCACACCCTCTACACCACTTATAATTGTCACCCTTTGCCAATCCAATTGGTGAGAAATTTAATGTCTGTGTTGGTTTAGTTTGCATTTCCATGCTGACCAGCTGGGTTGGATATCTGTTCATGTTTACTGGCCATTTGTAATTGTGCTTCTTTGAATTGCCTACCCATTCTTTTTTTGAGTTATTTGTCATTTTCTTATTAATTGGCTAGAAATATTTTTTCTAATGTCCCTTTTCCCCCTGCTTACATAAATAGTGCATGCTCATTCTAGAAAATACATATGGGCAAAAAGAAGATGAAAATCATCCATATTTCTACCCACACAGGGATAATATTTTTAGCATACATCCATTGTCAGGAGCATCAGTGACAAGATGGAATCATGCTGTCCACTCTTGTTTGCCACTGCTTCTCTTCACTCAACAATATAAACTCAACATTTTCCTACACCCTTAAAATTTTCATCCACAACTGTGGTTTTCAAACTTTCATCGAAACAAAACAAAGAAACACTGAAATCCTTTCACCAAGTAATATTTCATTTTGAAAACTCAAAAATCAAATCCAAGAAGAGCTGCTCAATCAGCTTCCCCTCATAACTCATATCCTAGGCTGGAAAGTGATGACTGTGGAATGCAAGAAAATGCTTTTTAATTGACAAGTGGAAAACAGCAAGAAGAAATGCGATGGGTAAATTGCACTTATGTGTGCAAATAGGATCCATTCCTCTAAATATTAATATATTACATATATTCTATTCTTCACTGAAACTTCATGAGATGAGTGCTATGATTAACCCATTTTACAGAAGAGGAAATGAGTACAAAGTCACTTGCTGTATATGGTAACATGTAGTATTCCCAGAGTCTGAATCCAGAAATCTACCGGAATCTATTCTTGTAATCACTATGCAACATGCCTAATAGAAGTACAAAAGCAATAATAAAATCATTTGCACTTGGGTCACATTTTTTAATGATTTTTTTCCAAGATAATTTTCCCCAATATGTTGAAATGGTTTTAAAAATAGGTTTATTTTTAAATAATTTAAAGTAGAATAAATATAAAAGAATACTCATTATGTAAAAATAGGTTTGTATTTCTCATTCCTTTGCTTTTTACAAATATTAATAGCTTTGCCACATACATTTACATCCCTAAAGAACATACAATTTAGTATTAAATGTTTTCATATTATATGTACATGAAATAATACTCTTACTTATTCTTCTGCAACTTCCTTTTTCATCTCTACATTAAATCCCAGAAATTCAGTTATGTTTTTGCATTTATCTGTATATTATTATTTTTTTATTGCTGTGTAGTAGTCCATTGTATAATTACATGTTTTTCTCCATCTTCTGTTATAGATGGGCATTTGGTTGTTTTTAGTTTTTATGTTATTACTATCTCTTAGGTGCCTGCTTAATCTTTTTGCCTATTTTTATATTTTGTTGTCTTTTTCTTCTTAATTTGAAGAAATGCTTACATTCTAAATATTACTCTTCTGTTAGTTGTTTTTATAACAAATGTTTATTTGTAATTTATATCTTGTCCTTTCATTCTCATGGTATCTTTTGCTTAACAAATTTTACCAAACTTTTTCTTTATGGTTTGTGTTTTTTTCTTTGTTTAAGGAATCCTTATAAATCATAAGGTCAATAAGACATTTCCCAATGTTATTTTCTAAACATTTATAGTATTGCCTATCAAAATTGCGTCTAACCTCTTGAACACGATTTTTGTGTACAGATAATGACTGTCATAGAACCATTTAGTTACTATTTCAACATTTTCCCACCGATTTGCAATGATGGTTCAGATATAAATCAAGTTTCCATATATGTCTGGGTATCTTTGAGTTCTGTGTTTTGTGACTTTGTTCAATCGATCTAACCCTGTGCCCAAACCACTATTTTAAGAGCCATAACTTTAAAAGAATTATCGATAGTAGTTATGGCCAAGTTAATATATGTAAAGTGCTTAGAACAATGTACAGCACAAGATAACCTCTATAGAAATAATTTCTATTATGGAATGCCTTGGCTATTCTTAGTTTTTTTAACATCCCTATAAATATACAAATCAGTGGATTCTTTAGACTTTTTTCATAGATGATCAGGACATATGTAAATAATGCCATTTTTTCTCAATCCTTATTATTTTTATCTCTCTATTTTATTTTTCTATCCTTATTGCATTGACATCGTTTATCTAGTACAATGTAGAATGAATATGCTATTAGCAGGCACCTTTATCTTATTTCTGATCTTAAAGAAATGCTTACCACATTTTACTATTTGGTTTGATGTCTGCTGCAGATATTTTGCAAACATCTTGATCGTTTCAAGGAAGTTCCTTCCTTTTCACAGTTTTCTAAGATTTCTTTAAAAATTATGAATTTATCTTGAATTTTATTGAATATTTTTTCTGTATCTATTGAGATGATTATATGATTTTTCAGCTTTAATCTGTTAATATGACAATTTATATTAGCTGATTTTCTTTTTCTTTTGCTAAACCAACTTTGATTTACTGAGATAAGCTCCACATGATCATGACTTTTTCACCCTTTTAATGTGTTGCTAGATTCAACATGTTGATATTTCGTTTGGTGTCTTGCATCGATGTTCATAAGTGAGAATGAATGACCTAGAATTTTCTTTCTCACACTGACCTTTCAATATTAAGGTTATGCTGGCCTCATAAGTTAAAGAAGGATTCTGACTTTTTTAACTGATTGATTTTTAAACTGACATATAAAATTATCTGTGTTTATTGTGTACAACATGATGTTTTAAAGTATATAAACATTGGGGAATAGCTAAATCTAGCCACTTATCATATATGCATTAGGTCTCACAGTCTTTTTTGCGGTATGAACATTTAACATCCATTGTCAGCATTTTTCAAAAATACGTTATATCAGGTTTTTTGCTATAATCTGTAATAGTTCAAAACCTTTCCTCCAACACTCCTGATATTTTAAAGCCTATTTGGAAGGCCTGCTCTCTCCTGTATACTGAAAACCAATCTGACTAGAATGTTGGTCAGCCATTCCATAGTTAAAATGGAAATTAGGAATCTTTTTGACTAATTATGTTTCAAACAGCTTTTGCTCGTACAGTATATTCATGGATGTTAAGAAGGCATTGTCACAATTAAGGTTTTTGAGAAAAATCCTTTCCAAGAGGATGTTTTCCATCAACAAACAAGAAAAAGTAAATGCCTGATTAACAAACATAATGCCCTCTTTAATAATTCTCAGCACTCTGGTAATTCTGTTAATATTACTGTGCTATCTATAATTCTTTCCTTTTGTTTCATGTTCTGAATAATTCAATTAAAAGTCTGACAAAGCAATAACAAGGGATTAAATGTTGTCGAATTATAATTTGAAATAAAACATAAGCTCTTTGGGAGCATTTATTTAAAATTCTATGAAACATTTTCAAGTATCCGAGATTGTTGGATTCTACAAAATAAACAGTTAACTACTTAGCCAAGTTATCCTGCTTCCTTTTTTGTACCCAATTCCAGTGAATAAGGCAAATAAAAATGTGTAAAACAGAATGAAGTTCTTGCAAACTAGACCACTTTGGAAGGACTCTAGGATGTCTCTATTTTGCCTACATGGAAGGAAGAATGATGCTTTCCTTCCCTTTTTCTGAATTTTGAGGAAAAACAGCTGGCACAGCCTGAGCACTGAGCAGCAGAATTACCTAGAAGACTCATCCAAAAGCCTATAATTTTTGGCCTTTCATTTGTAAAATATTATTATACAAGGCAATGTGAGGGAAATGAAAAAGAATGTGACATAGACCTTGCCCTTAGAAAGTGTTCAGTAATGGAGATAAGAGTTGTTGGCATGTGTGACACAATGTCATGTGGTTGGTGGACAAAAGGGAGCTAAGAAGGTATGACAAGGAGAACACTGATCAAGATGTTACTACATGGGATTCAACTCCTCCTGCTGCCATAAAGACACAATTCTGCTTCAGTTCTCTAAGCTCTCAACAGAATTCATGAGGAAAGGTACAGTGAGGAAATCACCTGTTCTTACATCAAGATTAAAAGCAAATAATATAACCTGGTGTCATTTCACAGAGGAACTATGAAGTCGTGGTTAAGTGTGCAGGCCTCTAGTGCAGAGAATCGGGTGGCCAGTTATCTCCTGGCTGCAGGATATTGGGTAAGTTGCTTAACTTTTATATGCCTCAGTTTTCTCATCTACAAAACAGGGATAATAGCAGTACTAACTCAGGGGGTTGTTTGAGAATTAAATAATACAATCTCTCTAAAATGTTAACACATTTCCTGGCATATAATAAGTTCTCAAAAAATGACAATGATATTTGTTATTAGCAACGTAAGCCAAACCTACAAGTTCTTATTAAAAAAAAAGAAAAAAAAAGGCAGTGATGATTCTAAAAGAATCCAAAAAACCATGACACAGATTCAAATGAGAAAAATGCTAAATAAGCAAATAGAGAAGAAAATTACGATTAAAGAAATAAAATGATAAAGTTAATTATGAAAATTTCTTTTAAAAAATTCAGTGAGAGAAACAGACCATACCTCTTACTGGTTTGGGAAGAGAAAGAGGTAGGAATGGGACAGGAAAGGCAACCAAAGAAAAAGAAAGGAAGCCACAGAAAAATTTAAATCTCCTTTTTAACCAAGAAGAACTTATTGTAATACTGGCTGGAGTGATGAGAAGGAAGAAATTAAATATTCAAACCCTGGGCTTTAGTCCAAAACGCCTTATTTAAACAGTTTCCTAATCTGAAGTTTGGCACTGTATACAACCAATTTTTTAAAAATAATCTAGCTCTTCAAATTTACCTTTCTTTGTTTGTAATTTATACTGGAATGTGGGTTTCTCATAACATTTTTATATTTACTTATCCATATGTAGGACTGGGAAACCTTTATAGGCAGCTATTCCATTTAAAAAATCCAAGGTGATCTAAAAATTTAGGTTACAGGGGTCAGTGAAATAAATTAACTTGTAAATTAACAGCTTATTATTGGACAGGTTATTTTTAAAGATAACAAGTTTTGTATTAATATTGGCACTGGTCAAGGCACAGCCAGAATTAAGCTTCAGTTGTTAATGCTGTTATAGGTGACAAACTCAGGAGAAAAATGAAAACATACGACATAGTTGTTCAGGGTTGTTTTATATACTGACTTTAAAATATAATCATTTACTCAAGTATTATGTCATAAGTGAAACTTGATAAGAGATTTAAAAGAGACTGCTACTATACACTTTTAAAAATAAGTGTGCCATGTCAAAGGCACGTAAAATAGGAGCAGTGCCTCATCAGGGCAAAGCCATCTAGTAATTGAATGAACGAAACTCTGTAGGATAAACTTATAGGAAATTCACTGTATTTGGTGGAATCAGCTACATGAAGTCATGGCCTTCAGAAACAAATCTGTGAGAGGTTTTCCAAACTTTGTATCATCTATTCTGTCACCATAAATATTTTTCCTGTGACATTCTTTAAAGATGCAAATGTCCCAGTTATCACATTTGCTTATTTAATTTCAGTTTATTATCTCCCTGTCATATCTTCATAGCTCTTTATATCTGTTCCTCCCTCTCCAAACTGGGAAGAAAATAATTAAAAATTGGAAACTTGAAATATGTAAGGGTCTAACATGACCATATTACTGCATCTGGAAGTTGACAGGACAGCTGACTTATTATTGTGGATGCTTAAAATTAGCTCTATTACAAGTTGAAGAGTTTACTTTGAAAGGCCAATTAGTAAAATTAAAATCAGAGAAGTGGTTTCCATGACGTTTGCAAAATGATGTTAAAGGAACCAATGCTTCTTTTAAAAATAAACCTCATGTAGAAAAAAGTAAGATGCAGAATTCAAAGTGGCAAGAAAAGAAAAAAAGAAATCATAGAATGAAGGAAACACTGGAAGTTTAGAGACATGAGAGAGAGTGTACAAATTAAAAACATAAAGGACGTAAGTATAAGCACAGAGATAGAAGAAATCATGTAAGTGGTAGAAAACAGTAAACCAATTTTTTTGAGCTCCTATAGTAACTCTTCTTTAAAATAGCAACTACAATAAAAATAAAAACAACAATAACCTTAGAATACAATAAAGCAAAAAAAAAATAGAATTAGAAGACACAACAAGGATAGAAACAGAAAATCAAAGGTGATTCAGGAGAAACAGGATTAGAAGAGAGTACATTTATAAGAAGACAATAGTAGGCAGGGAAATAAAAACAAACAGAGAAAAACATTTAAAAGGAATAAGGACTTATCTAAAAATGATAAAAAGCCATGTATGACAAACTGAAAGCCAACATCATACCGAACAGAGAAAAACTGAAAGCATTCCTGCTTAGAAATGGAACCAGGCAAAGTTGTCCTCTATCACCACTTCTATTCAACATAGTGCTGGAAGTCCTAGCCAGAGCAATCAGACAAGAGAAGCAAATCAAGGGCACCCAAATGGGAACAGAAGAGGTCAAACTATTTCTCTTTGCTGATGATATGATCTTATATCTAGAAAACCCCAAAGATTCTGTCATGAGACTACTAGAATTGATAAACAAATTCAGCAAAGTCTCAGGTTACAATATCGATGTACAGAAATCAGTAGCATTCCTACATGCCAACAATGGTCAAACTGAGAATCAAATCAAAGACTCAGTACAAAGGAAATAAATAGCAACAAAGAAAATAAAATACCTAGGAATATATTTAACTAAGGAGGTAAAAGACCTCTAAAGGGAGAACTACAAAACATTGAGGAAAGGAGTAGCAGAGGACATAAACAGGTGGAAAACCATACCATGCTCATGGGTCGGCAGAATCAACATTATTAAAATGTCTATGCTACCCAAAGTGATTGACAGATTCAATGCAACCCCTATTAAAATGCCAACATCATTTTTCGCAGATCTAGAAAAAATAATTGTATGCTTCATATGGAACCAGAGAGGATCCCGTATAGCAAAAGCAAGCTTAAGCAAAAAGAACAAATTGGGAAGCATCAATTTACCAGACTTCAAGCTATACTACAAGGCTATAGTAACTAAAACAGCATGGTACTGGCACAAGAACAGAGACGTAGACCAAGGGAACAGAACTGAGAACCCAGATATAAAACCACCCTCATATGGCCATCTAAACTTTGACAAAGCAGACAAAAACATACACTGGGGAAAAGAATCCTTATTCAATAAATAGCACTGGGAAAATTGGATAGCCACATGTAGAAGACTGAAACAGGATGTGCACCTTTCACCTCTCACAAAAATCAACTCACAGTGGATAACGGACTTAAACCTAAGGCATGAAACTGTAAGAATTCTAGAAGAAAATGTTGGAAAACTCTTACAGACATTGGACTAAGGAAAGAATTTATGAAGAAGACCCCAAAGGCAATCACAGCAAGAACAAAAATAAATAAATGGGACCTGATCAAATTAAAAAGCTTCTGCACAGCCAAGGAAACTATCAGGAGAGCAGACAATCTATAGAATGGGAGGAAAATATTCACATGCTACATATCTGACAAAGGGCTGGTAACTAGAATCTATACAGAACTTGAGAAAATCAGCAAGAAAAAAATCAAACAACCCTATCGAAAAGTAGGCAAAGGACATGAACAGAAACTATTCAAAAGAAGATAGATTAATGGCCAACAACCATATGAAAAAATGCTCAACATCTCTAATCATCAAGGAAATGCAAATCAAAATCACAATGAGATATCACTTAACTCCAGTGAGAATGGCCTTTATCAAAAAGTCCCAAAGCAATAAATGTTGGCGTGGATGTGGAGAGATAGGAACACTCATACACTGCTGGTGGGACTGCAAACTAGTACAACCTCTGTGGAAAGTAATATGGAGATACCTCAAAGAGCTACAAGTAGAACTACCATTTGATCCAGCAATCCCATTACTGGGCATCTACCCAAAGGAAAAAAAGACATTCTGTAAAAAACACATGTGCACTAGAATGTTTATAGTGGCACAATTCACAATTGCGAAGATGTGGAAACAACCTAAGTGCCCATCAATACATGAGTGGATTAATAAAATGTGGTATATGTATACCATGGAGTTCTACTCAGCCACAGAAAACAATGGTCATCTAGCACCTCTTGCATTATCCTGGATAGAGCTGGAGCTCATTCTACTAAGTGAAGTATCACAAGAATGGAAAAACAAGCATCACATGTACTCACCATCAAATTGGTATTAACCAATCAACACTTCAGTGCACATGTACTAATAACATTCATTAGGTGTCGGACAGGTGGGGGGGGGAGGAGGGGATTGGGTATATTCACACCCAATGAGTGCGGTGTGCATCATCTGGGGGATGGACACACTGGAAGCTCTGACTCTGGTGAGGCAAAGGCAATATATGTAACCTAAACATTTGTACCCTTGTAATATGCTGAAATAAAAAAAATTTTAAAAAAAGATTAAATGATTTAATACATAAAAAATTAAAAATAAGAAAATAAAAGGGATAAGGAACTAAATGCTATGAAAAGAAGAGTTCAAGTATAGATTTTAATGTAACTCATTGATATTTAGTAAGTATATATATCAATTCAATTAAATTTCACTATTGTAAGTCTTACAAAAATTCATAGCCATACTAGAGATAGGGTTACTGTTTTTGTTTATTTTAAATGCAAAACAAAAATGGAGTTTTAATAATCTGGCACATTCTTGGGTGTTCAGTGACAGGGAGGTTTGAACTTCCTAATCTCAGGCAGTGAGCTTTTCAGGCAGAAAAAATGGAAGTCCTTCTTAAATAACTGTAAATAAAAGAAAGAGTTCTAGATTCAAAGGGAACAAGGAAGAGAAAGTGGAGGATGCAGGATGGCAAATAACAATGTCACGAGTCAACAGAAAGAGGAAAGAAATCTAGCATGAGAGACATGACCAAATAAAGATTATAAAAAGGTAGCACAGAACTGATGATGTCCATTGTCCCTAATACCTGCATGATGCCTGCCACATCGTAGTTGCTCAATTAATAACTAGTTAATTAGTTGAATCTGTGGAAGTTTCACCTAGTGGAACTATCTTTTCATGCTGTATTTACCAGTGGAAAAAAAATGAAGGAATAAGCAGATAGTTGAACTCACAAAGAATAATGTTAAAAAAATTACCACTTTGGGAAAGACTCTTGTAGAAAAGATGAAAATATTAAAGAATCTGAAATGAGTAAAAAAAAAAAAAACTTAGAGATTCTATGTGAACTCATCTACAGGGAAGAAATAGGTCTGCGCTGTTCTCAAAAAACTATTCTACTGGTTGTTTTGATTGCTTTTTGTTGCCATCAGCCTTGGCACTCCTCCGGACATGTGTTTGGGATTCTTGGAACTAAAATGAATAGTACACACAGCAAAGTGTACCTATCGTGAAGGGAAAATGACAACTACATAACGCCATGTAAAAGAATGCAGACAAAAAGAGAATTTGTTGTTCTGTATTATATGAGACAATAAGGCAGAAAGAGAAAGAAAAGTAAAGCAAATGACTGCATGACAGAAAAGGAGAACAAGGCTCAGAACACACAAGATCAAGAAAGGGGGGTGGGGAGCCCACAAAGGCAGAAACAAGGTAACAAAAGGGACAAAACCAGCAGTAGAAAAGAACTGTCAGACACAAAACCCTCAAAACAATAGATAGGAAAAAAAGAAACAAGATGACAGGAAAAGAGCAGCATGGAATCCAGTAAGAAAAAGAAACAAAAATTTCAAATAATGGATTTTCTGACACCCCTGCTGTTCCTCCAGTGCCTCATGTCACAGTCTCACAGAGCAGTGCATAATTTATTATGGTCACTCCTCGCTGCCAGGCTGCCATAAAGGGCAATGGCTGTATGAAAATACTCCCCACTGCCTGGATGGCTTAATGATCCACCCTCTGTAGAGGAGTAGGGCTGTGGAATGGCAGACAAGGACAGAAGGAACACTTAGGGGGCTGGATGGCGCTCCGCATAGTCAGTGCTTTTCACCATCCAAAGAAAGGGTGAATTAAGTCTCAGGGCAGCTCTGTGTGTGTACGGGGGTTGGGGGTGGCTCTTCCATCTTCATGCTTCTCCTAAATAATCACTTTCTGCCTGGAGTAGTTTCTTAAGGACTGATACCGCATACACACTTTTTCATGGGAGGGGTGATGTCCAATTTGAACAATACAAAATGGATTTTTATAATAAAATCAGACCTTGACAATTAACATTAATAATTGGAAATTTGTATTACATTTTCATCATGTCTAGAGATCTTTTTTTTAAATGCCAGGGTTTCTCTTTAGAAATGAATTTGGGTGTAGAAAAAAATTAAAGTCCCATAAAAATAAAGATCATACAAATAGTTTTTACTGATCATTTTCTAGAAACTGGGCTTTTTAGTAGTATTTATATAGAAGAGCTTTCATAACTTCTACAAATAGCACTATCTTCAATCAGAGACGTATCATGAAGATATCTATCAACAATTTCTACAGTTACTAAGGCCAGGAATGACTTCCTTAAAATTCTTCTTTGAGAGGCAACTATGCCCAAGGATCAGAAATACAGGTTCTTGAGCTAGAGGGCCAGGGTTTGGATCTTGATGCTGCCCTTTGCTTGCCACGTGAGCCTGCCATGTTACTTATACTTTGTCTCTGAGTTCCCCCATCTGCAAAATTGAAATAATAATAGTAAATATATCATAGAGTTGCTGTGAGGACTAAATGAATTAGCCCTTGTTTCGAGCCTGGTAAATAAAGAGCATGGCAGGTGCCAGCTGTTGTACCCAATCTCAAATATAGTGTGAGGCGTCATTTGGGAAATCTGTAATCCAGAACTGTTCACCATTTGGTAGCGGGCATGGAGACAGCTAAAAATTGCATCTCTTAATTTCATTAGAGGCCAGCCTGGGCAGTGCACTTTCTTTCTCTCCCTTCATCCCTGGGTACAGACTTTGTTTACATAGGGGAATAGGTTTGTGAAATGAAGTCATAGTTGCACATTTTGACATCTTTTGTCCGCCAAACTCCCATAGTAAAATGTAAAAAATGCTCATTCTTAAACAAAAGTGATTATTGAGCTCCAAAGATGGAATATTTGAAAAGGAGATACACTTATGTCCAGAGCAGAGAATGTTGTGAAGAGTATGCATACATAAGTAGTATGTACTTATGGACAAACATATTTAGATTGGATGTGAGAAACAGACTGGATAAATCAGACATGTGAGGCTTAAAATAGTTAAGGTGGAAAGATAACAAAAAAATCAGAACAAGGTATTGAAATTGGTCATAGAAGGAAGAAAAATAGTTTGAAATGCAAGTTCCTAAAATTAAGAACTGATTTCCTGAGTTATGTTCATAAACAATCCAGCTCAGGATCTTCTCATTCTCAATGGAACAAAAAGAGATTTTGTGTGAAAGGTTTAATTCATTTGATTATTCGCTCATTCGTTCCTTCATTAATCTGTCCAAAAAATTATTTACTGAACACCTACCAATCCCAGAATCACATTAATCCCTGGAGATTCAATGGGGAGCAAGTTGCTCTAGCCTCAGTTTCTTTATTGGTAATATGGAGAAGTTCTATCTTTCTCTTCAAAGTTGGCTGAGGAGTGACTGTGATCCCATGTGTAGAAATACCTAGCACAGTGCCTGGAATACAATGGGGACTGAATAAACTCAATTTCTATTCACCAAGAAAATCCTTTATTAATTTATTATCTAGGGACATAGTCATATCATGATAACTATATTTCCACTAGAATCACCTCAAGAACACACTTATTTACTATCCACTGGAAAAATTGCATTTCACTTCATTTATCCTAAATCTCTCATCTCTAAAGAGATAATGGATATCAAATAATTAGTAATCTTAGTTTCCCACCTTGTCTCTACTCTGCCCTGCTGATAGCTATTATTCTGGTGTGACATTATGCTATCCAATGCCTTCATGAGATCATGCACTAAGATTACAGCCTCTCCCCCACCTCACCCCTGTCTCTCATTAGGCCAATGACATTTTTAGTTCATCTTTATGCTATAGTCAACAAACATGTAGAGAACTCTGCTATTCTACTCAAACTCACTGTCATATTAACAATTGTCATTTGAGGGTGATTAAAAAAAATCTTAAGATACTTTCGGTGCTTATTTCTGGAATGTAACAAATAATGAGACTAATAAAAGCCACATTGTTAAAAAATATACATTTATTAATAGTTGTTTCACCTGTAACCATTCACCAGGTGATCTACCTATTTGTTACTACATATAATGTTTTCTGCTGCCACATGATGGTTGTCCTACACGAAAACAATAATATCCCTTGACCTAAAACTGATACTTCAGTTAGATTTAAATGATGTTGCTTTCTACTAAAATTTAAATTTGAAAAAGAAGCAATCATTTTCAAATCATTAACAAACATTAATAACTACAATTGAACAACTCACAGAGAACCAGCTTTAGGCAAAATATTGGCAGTTATATAAATGCCTCTTACAGATCTCCTGTAGTCATCTACTTATGCAAGTACCCATGTCTATGCAAATGGCTGAGAATTAAAATCAAATAAAGAGTTGGGCGACATAATGTAGTGAAAAAACAAATATTTCTTTTTGATTACAGACACTTTTTTTCATAAGCAAGTTGATAATTTGTTTTAAAGCACTTCAAAAATTATAATGCCACAAGGAAAATAAAAGAAAACAGCATAAATCCAGTGAATATGGCTAATATCACATTTTAGTCACTTTTGCAGAAGCTTATGCCACACAGCCATTTCTCATGTTTCTTCATGGAACTATGTTATTTTGCAATGCAGTGATTTCCAAACCTATGAATATGATGTCTCAGGGGCTTATCTCACTGAGGCCAACCTAGTCTGTCCTATATTTATTCAGTCACGCCTCAAGTTCCAGTTCTCCAGCCCAAACCTACATGTATCCATGCTGATTAGAGGATGATTAAGCAGCACATTTAGGAAAGTGTGTGGTACTTTACCACATGCATCTCGTATAGAGGCTGAGGTCAGAACAAATGAGAGGAAATCAAGAACCTAAAGCAGAGGAAGTCTCATCGGCACAAACATGACCAGTATCAAAAAGCAAATAGAACTCGGCAGTGATCTTCGCTCCCCCAAGAGAGGCCAGGGAGGCCACTGTGGCTTCAGTTTGTTGTATTTTACTATTGGTGAGGCTCCCACTTTCCTTCTCATACTCCTGACTTCCTGAGTTTCAGCTCTCCGGAACATATAGGGAATACTATGACTTGTCAGCTGCATTGGTTTTAAAAGAGGGTCTTTATATTGTCCCCTCCACAGACATCTAATGAGGACTTGATCCAAGGGGGGCTGTGGTCATCACTCCCTGGACAATGCATTGTGCAAGAGATAGAAGGTCTGTTAACCCAGCTGCTAGAGGAAGACTTTATTTCCCAGGGGAAATTCTAGCACATCTGGAACACTGTTGTCCTCACATTTAGTTTTGGATTCTCTTCCTGATGACAGACATCTGCTCTCTGGCAAGGTTAAGAGTAATAATCTGTGGTTAATGTCTTATGGAAAAAATATGGGCATGCTGAATGAGAAGCAAAGCCTTTCTCCTTCTTCTTTTTTTTTAAAAAATAAACATAGAATTCGTGCAATTAAGTTTGAACATATAATAGATCATGAGGGAATATCAAAGTATTGCTTCAGGCGATCATATTTGGAGTAATAATCTTTAAAGATTACTGAACATTCTAAGATTTACCACTTTCAAGCCTTTTTGTTCTTGCTTAGCTAAATCATCAAGAAAGCAGTACTGCATATGTCTTCCTGATGACAAAACTAATGTTAAGACTGTATGAGTTGAAAATTTCAGTATTTAGAAATTCCGTGCAGACGATATGCGTAAATAAACAGAGGGGGGCAGTGATGTATGTAGCAACATATAACAGAGGGTAACAGTGGCACTGTCATCTTTGTTTAGGCCCTTGCTCTGCCTAGGAAGCTAGAGAAGTCTTCCCTCTGATTATATTATCATTTTGGAATGTTCCATCCAAAGGAATCATTGCTGAAATAGTTATGCATTGTTTAGCAATTGTACCTATAATGAAGGCATTTAAACCACTGAACAACTGGAATCCTACAAGGGCTAGGGAAATAACATCTTTGTAGCCTCTTGGACCTGTAAGGTAAATAAATCTAAATTCATTGACAGTGATTTGAACTCTAGGTCACCACAGATTCAAATTAGAGTGTGCATATCATCTCCACCTTTAAACTTTTTCATATATGGCATACATTCTTTTTCTTTTCTCATGGAATGTTTGGTTGATTGATAAGATATAACTAGTTCATGAATTGGATGTCATTTGAAATAGAATTAGAGAGGTGATTTCTATTTGTATAATTTCTGTTGAGATGGCATGAATTCCAGGCTGAAGGAATAATAGTACACAAAAAGGTATGAGAACCGGGAGTACCCCGGGCATTGTACTGACTTTTCCAATTTGACTGGAGATTTGGATACAGCCAAATGACGCTGTGGGAAATACTTGACAGAGCACCATACAGGGGTGAGTGACAGGGCACTGAAGTTATGGGCCTTGCTGGTTGATTACCTAGACCCTTCCACGTCCCTAATTCCTATCCTATGTATAAGGGAGTTGAAGTGGAAAGTCTTTAAGTTGCATCTCAGTTCCAAGAGTCTGTGCTTTACTATGTCACATCATCAACTCAAGGAAAAGGCATAAACAGCTTGTGTGAAAAGTAGCTTAGGGAAAAAGTTTAAAAGCTTTTGATTTTCTGATGGCAGGAAAAAAGTCATTTCAAGAGGATTATATAACCAGTGTTGAAAGATCCTTCCTGTGAAGCCTGCTCTCTCTTGCTCTTGTTTCTTACCATGTGAAAAACAACATAGAAAGTCAAGGCATCTTGTCCCATATCCCACCTCACTCCCAACCCCCGGTTAACTATTTTTCTTTTGTTAGGTGATAGAGGGTCTAAGAATTAAAGGCACTGCTAGCCAAAGAAAGCAGCCCAGAGACTACAATATCAAGAACCCAGAGATTTAACAAAAATCCTGGGAAGGGTTGATCTCAATATTTAAAGTTTGAATCAGAAAGACATATACTAATCAAACCCATGTTTGAGAATGAACATTTATTCTTAGTCAAATGTTTGCCACTACTTCCATGTACCAGAAACAGTGTCAGAGGAGACTAATTAAGCTCTAACTCCTTACTGCTACATGACAATGAAGGTCAAGCATGGCTATTTCTTTACGTTGTTTCAAGAGAAGTAAGAAATAGGAATTTTTTGTCAAATCTACCTATTGTTGGTAATTTCAACAACAAAACAATGACAGAAAGTTATTCAAGCCCTATGCAGCACTGGTCTGAACTTGGGTGAGAAGGTCCTACAGGATGGAAGTAAAAAACTTTAATATAATTTTAATAGGACAAAAAAGGGCTAGTCACTCAATGTGGAAAGAATAGTTAGCATTTAGGAAAAGAGGAAGACCTCAAAGAGTTGTCATTTTAGCTGGATTTTATATAATTTATTATAGTTCAATTGCATCTATAAAGTAATATGCTGTACAGAAACGTATGGATTTAGATAATTACATGTAGACAACTTTAAATATGAATGCTAAAACATCAGAGAAGTTCCCTTAGTTCCAGGAGACAGAACCTAAATGGTAGGTTCAGGTTTGCTTACGTTTTATATATTTAGAGAAATGGAAATTTAGGACTACGAAAGACTTTAGAGCTGACTTAGTCCTGAACATAATTTTCAGTTAATAATAATATTTAACACTGATATTAAAATACCTACTTATTAGTAATTATTCTAGACACATTCCCTGTATTCAGGCTAATATGCAAATCAAAGTGCAGGCCCTAGCAGCCACTGACCAGATCTGTCACCTGGGAAACCCAGGGGCCTCAGTTTTGTAAAAAATGAGATAAAAACTCCTACTTCAGAGGGCTTTTGTGAGGAGAAAAAAGACTGGTATTTTTTTTTAATGTTGTAATATAACTTTGATTCTTGGGAATGAACACAACCAAAACTGGACCATATTTTCACCTTTGCTTGAGCATCAAAGTTTTGGGGCATACCATTAACTAAAATAGAAGAGAAGGCTCTAGTATAAAAGACCAAAGATTCTACTTTAGCCACTTTAAGTAAAAGATGTCAATTTAACCATATACTTTTTAAACAAGTGCTACTTAGATACTCATCTGTCAAATAAAGTAAAATATAATAAGAAGTGAGCAGCATTGGTTGATGTATAAGCAATTAGGAATCATGTAAGTAAAATACTAACTTTATGCAGGTTAAGGAAATATTGAAGTGTTTTTTAAAAGAGCAGCATAATATGCATTCATTTATCTCTTTAGTTGTTTTTGTTTTATCGGGGCTCCTTAAGGGTAGTTTAAAAATAATATATTAGCCTACTACCTATAATATGAACATTCACGGAATATTAAAGCTGTAAGCGTATTGAGAGATCATCTAGTTCAAATACTATATCCTAAAGATGGAAACATGCTTCAGGAGAGTCAGTGGCTTGATCAACGTGACACAGATGGTAGATGGAAAGAATACAGAATGCAAATGCCTTTAAACACTTAGCAATGCTGAAATACTTACCATTTTACATGCGGCTTCACTTTGCAGGAACTATACAATACAAATTCCCAAGGTCAAGCTGAGATTCTCTTTATTTCTACACATTTCATAAATAAATATGATGCCTGTATGTTACAGAGTAGAGATGAAGGCCTTCCCTGTTCATAAATTTCATAATTTTTAGTCGCTTCATACACACACACACACACACACACACACACACACACACACACACACACATATATATATGTAAATGCAGGTTACACACAGGCAGATCACTTAGGTACAAAGACAGTTTTCACCATATATTAAATATTTGTGAGATAATATTTGAGATAAAGGAGGAAAAAAACAGGTGTTTAGAGAGGAACATGTACTGTACTAGAAAGTGTCTCTGGTAGATAAATACTCTAGCTATGGAACTAATGTCAGTGTCTCATTCATAAAGCAAATGTTTATCAGGCTCTGACAGCACATACAGCTCTGTGCCTGGCACACAGGACGTTTTCAACAAATGGGATGTAAGATCACATTGCGATGGGGAAGAGGAACTGGAATGGCTTCTCAGTCTCCCAATACTGAGTACAAATTCCCCATCCTGCCAACCTGTTCAAGACTTCGGAACTTAGGGAGGGAGGAAGAAGTGATGGGAACAGGAGGCAGAGAAGGGGGAAAAGGAAATAGAGGGAAAGCGAATTAGGCCCAGATTTGTTGGTGCCCACTCCACTTTTAAATATATATTTTTAAAAATACATTAATATTCTTCATTCCCTCATTTAAAACATTGAACATTCATGTGTCCTGAGGCACAGTAATCATTTAAAATATGTTGAAGCAAAAATGACTAAATTAGCTTTATTTTTCAATTATATAATTTATGGGAGAATATTATTCAAAAGAAAATTTCTAAACTTGGCTGGCAGGAAGAATTGGTTTCAGTTTTAGAGACTATTAACTAATAAGTTAAATGGAAATGGTCCTAAGTTTCCTTCAGCCAAGATATCATGGTTTTTGGATCATGTTTTCCAAGAGTTTTTAGAAATCTTAATGATATCTCTGACTGCAAAATTTTAGCATTTGGCATTCTCATTCAGCCAAAGGCTGTGCAAAACTTGATGTGGCTAAATAATTCTCTAGAAAGGATAATCCTAAGATACTTAACAGCTGGGTGAGTTCAGATGTGTTCATAGAGCCAAGGCTTACTCCAAAAAATAAACTTGGGTGGGACTAGGGCAACATTTTCAATATAATTGTCATATTTGTGGCAAGGGATAAATATTGAAATGCATTCTTCCTTAACAAATGATAGTCAATATATTTTAATTATCTATAGCTGTTTTTATCTATATAATTAAAAAATATTTTGTTTCTGAAGTTCAGAGACTGTGAAACGGGGAAAGGCACAACCTTGACTTGAGATGGGAAGAGTATACTAGCTCAGTCCCTGTTCCAGATGTTCTTTTAGGAGTCTTTCTCATTTTTATCACGTTACAAACCTTGACACACTGTTATCTAATCATGTAACTCATAAAAGTCATGATTTGATACAATAATACCTTCCCCCCACTGGATAATTCTGAGTCTTGGGTCTGTTCTGATCTTCTGGGTAACCTGTTGTGAGTGGAACAGAGGATATACTTGAAGAATATTTGACTGGCCCCTCCTCTCCTGCGGCTATATAGGATGGTTTCTTCCTAAGTCACAAATCTATTCTGAATGTTAATTAAATATTTACAAAGTACTTTAAAATCCTCCCTGAATGCTAATATGAAGATAACAAACTACGTTCCTTTGAATAAGCAGAAATTTTTGCCCTCCCAAATTAAGGGTCCCTGAGTTCAATTTAAATCAATTCAATGACTTGAGAGGAAAAAAAGTTGGGCACCTACTATGTACAAAGCCCTGTGCCAGATGTGGAGATAAAAGTAAACTTTCCAGGACGAGAAATCTGTCAGAAATTACAGCATTTCATATTATTTAATTCACGTCATTTCCCTCTGGGCTTAGAAACTAAATTAAATGCAAAACACTCACCTTTTTAGCATTAAGCTTTTACATTGCTCCTTAACATACAACACTGTTACTAGTTACATAAAGATGCAGAATTTTCTCTATATTAACATATTATTTCACATTTTATTCATTAGGTTTTTGAAAGTATTTTAGTATGAAGTTTCCATTTGTTATATGCAAAAACAAAAATAGCATCAAAGTCTTTTTGTAACTCACCGAACACTGTTAGGGAATAATGATCATATGCTAAAAAATGTAAAATGCAATTTGTGCTGTGCCCCATTTACTACAAAATCACTACGAACAATGCATTTTGTACAGTATATTGCTCCAGGGAAACTGGATCAGCATCAGGAATGAATAAAGAACACTGCATTTGAAATCAGCTAATTCTGCTTCAGTGCTTTTAAAAACTATTTGTTATGATATTACTTCCTGTCAAGCACATAATATGATATTTTCTTCAATAAAACTAAACAGTTGCTGTAATTTCAGCTTCCCTCATTTTCCACTTTTTAAGCACTAAATATTTAAACAATGCAGACCTGGAATTCTCAAGCCAGTCATCTGATCCACGCATCTCCTTGCTTAAGGTATAGTAAGTATCCATGCGGGGCCTGTTATGTCACTCTAACATACTTAGTGGCAGCTGTCGAAGTCCTTACCTGCCCGCAGGCCAGGCCCATTCCTCTTTCTCCCATGCCATGTGGACAGGATAAATTTAACTCCAGGGCATCTGCTCCAGAAGCCTTTAAAACATTGAAGGAAAATGAAAGAAAAGGCAAAGCTTTATCTGTATACCGATATGCTTTCACCGTTGATAACTCAACAAAGGTTACATTTGTCAAATCTTAACTATTCTGTTTTCTGCCTCAGAGCTATTGTAATGAATATTTTAACTCTCTGAAATTAAGGTGTATATAACAACAACAATAACAAGAAAATATTTATTGAGTGCTTATAAGGGGCCACTCACTGCTCTACATGCTTTATATTTGTTTATCCCTAATTCTCATAATCCTTGCATTATTGTGATGCCAGTTGTACAGGCGCAAGGGAACTGAAGCATAGGGAGGCCAAATGACAAGACTGGTTATTAGGTGACACAGTGGAGATTTCAACTCAGATCTGTTTGACATCATTTATTCTTTCCTAAACAGCTTCTATTTTTGTGAAAAAATAGAAATAATAATAAGAAATCTTAATTCTGGATAATTTGATACTGGGAGTAAGCATGCAAAGAAAAATGTAGTTGGCTAGCTAGACTGAATAAGTAAAATTAAAAATGTTTTTAAGCAAAAATAAATTTTAACCTATTTAAAAATGGCTCATGCTAAGAAACATGAAGTGTTGATAGTTTTGTATTACTTTAATTACTAAATAAGAATCCTTCTTATTTAAATCATTAATCCCTTAGCATACAAATAGATGTTGTCAAAATGAACAAAATAATTCACTGTAAGTATTCTTAGAATACTTTAAGAATCTTAGAATTCTTTGAAAGTCTTCTTTGAAAAACTTTAAGAATAAACAAAATACTTTTGAAATTTTAATATAGTAATTGAGGGATGGGAGACAAATGATTCAAATTTTATATTCTTTGACCTAATTTCTAGAATTTCTCCAATGCCACAATTTTTTTTTTTTGAAATAAGGCTGACTAGAAACTTGAATTAGTTTCAATAATATTATAACATGTCTATTACATCCTGCAATGGCTTCATTTTCACTATTTTCTATGTACACTGCACCTTTCTTTAGGCCAATAGTTGTTTCTTCAAGGTTTCTCTTTCCTTCCTGATTATTCAAGATTTTAGCCTATTTTTTCCTGCTTTATGAATTTTCAGTAGGATCTCAACGAACTTAAGAACTCCAGTTAGTGTTAGCTGTTGCTCAGTTGACTTTCTTGCCCATATTTATTCATTAGTGACTCTGCTTTCTCTTCTGCACATTTGTGAAAGTCCATTTGATCATTGAGCCTGTTTTCTAACATGGTCTCATTATGGTTTTTGCTTCCCTAATCCAATTTTAAAACACTTCATGTTATTTGAAAATTACTGTAAATCATGCTACTTTTTTCCTGCTGGTTTGGTAATGAGCACGGGCAAAGCACAGCCTGCTGAACTCTGAGATCCAAACGTAGGTCTGTGGCTAAGGAACTGGGGATGCTTTGGGCCAGTCAGGTAACTTTCTTTGTCTTCAGCTGCTTAAAGTGTACACTGTAGATAATACGACCTGTCTCAAAACCCTGTCATGTGCTAATTATCAGCTTAATTAAGAGATTGTATGTTGCAATTATACACAATACTGCACATTTCTTATTATTTCTTAGTTACTTCAAATATTTCCTTTAAACTCATTTATTTAGCTGTAATGCAGCAATTAATAAATCGATTCAACAGTATCTTGGATTATATAAGCTTTAGGTGTCACCTGTATACATATTTACATTATGCATATTTCATTGCAAACTTACAATTGGCTACCACAGCAGCTAATAATAGCTAACATTAATTAAGCATTTACAATATGCCAGGTACTTTACTATGTCCTCTGTACATTTTATCTTACTTCACTCTTACAACACATTTAAGAGAGAAGATATATTATTATTCCCATTTACAATTGATAAATTTGAAGCATAAAAGTTCAAAGGATTTATTCAACATCCCACAGCTTATAACTCAGAGTACAGTCTTAAACCCAAGTATTTTGAGTCCAGAGCCTATATTCTTACCCAGTGCTATAATTTATTAGAAATCACTTATTCTATGGCCAGACTTGTTACAGTGTGTTAAGAAAAACATAAGAACTTGATATCCATATAGCTTCTCAGATTGAAATAAAAATTAAAATCTTCTAAAAATCGTCTGTCTAATATAAAGTCTCCTCAGTGACTAATTATTAAAATTTCCCCAACATTACATAAATATACAAACACCCACCCATCAAACACACCTGGAAAGGCTTTCGCAGTGAGCATATAAACTTCAAAAACTGAGACAAAGCTGCTCATGGCGACACCAAGAGAGCAGGAACATTCATGTGGCCTCTGCTTGAATATCCCTGTCACAGGATGCATGCCACCTTAAATGGCAGTTAATTCCATTTCCAAGCAACTAAAACCATTCGAAAAGCCTTAATTGCTGAATTAGCATGAAATGCTAAATTAACTGAAACTGGGCATGCATTCTGACTCCTGTTAGTCACAAGCTTTTTGAGTCACTTAGCTCGGAGTTTATTCTACCTCACGGAAATGATTATAAGCTAAAGTAACCTAGTGACGGCAGAAACATAGGAAATACATTATTTTTAATTTCCTACATTATCTGTTTATCATCCATTCATCTATATGAAGTAGAGTGTGGACTCTGGAACCAGATTTCATGGGTTTGAATTCTATTTTTATGACATCCTCGCTGTGTAAACTTGAATACATTATTTAATTACTTTTGTGTCAGCTTCCTCATCTCAAAAAAGTGGAAAACAATGGTACTAACTAATAGGGTTGTTTCTGTAAGGTATAAATACATTTTATAAAAGTAAATGACTTGGAACAATGTCTGGAATGTAGTAAATTCTATAAAAGTATAAGCAAATACTATCTATCTATCTCTCTATCATCTATCTAATTATCTATCTACCCATCCATCCAACTAGAACCTTTGACTCATCTTTCCTCTCCCTTGATCTGAAAAGGATTTAAGATAACTCACCTTGCCCTACATTAGCTATACCTCATTGGAGAAAAGAAAAGGAAACTATTTTGAGCAATTCTTGGAATAGTGGCAATGGTGTAGTTTCTAAAATTCTCTGAATCATTTTATAAAGACTCTCAGAGAGACTAGAGTGGTAAAACCACCAACACTTGTACAATACATACAACAAAATCAGCTCCGAAGTTCTTCCTTCTCCTTTCCTTACCTTTCCCTTCCTTTCCCTTACCTTCCTGACCAGTGCGGTTTTAAAGTCACTGGGTGGGGGCACAGCAAGGTAGGTGACTTGGAGCATCTGAGGAGAAGCCACCCAGGCCCAGTGAGGGGTGTCAGAACCCTGGCAAAGCGAGAAGGATGTCTACTGGAGGGGACATGGTTTGGTGTATCAGAGCCCCGGTGGAGAGGGAAGGCTTCCATAGGCAGTGGGGGCTGGCAGAGGACATCGACACTCCAGCAGGCTGAGGACAGGGTAGCATGGTGGAGCATGAAAGGCACAATTCTTTGATTCTCTCTTAATTTCTTCTATTAAAGGGATACATGGGGTCATATGTTGACTTCTAAGTAGAAATGCTGTCATCCCGTCTCATTATCCAAAACTGGAGACACAAGTTCTCCGGGATGTTAAACCTCTTTGAGGTAAAACACTGAACTAGCCTGGGCCCCACAGGACACAAAATCTCTCATCTCCACCTGGTGTCCATCTCACCAGATTCCATTCTGTCCTGTTTACCATCACTGGTCAGGGACTTATATCCGACTGGACCTACATATTTCTGCAATGTGCTTCTGTCTGCTTCTTACCCCAGCATGTCTGAGATTTCCTAACTCTAACCCTATTTAATTTCATGACATACTGCTGCCTGGATCCAGGTAAAAAAAATGATAAGGACCTGGGTAATAAGCACTGTATTTTGACTCTGCAAAGAATACTGTAGCCACCTGGTTTTGGTGCCTGTGCCTCTTTACTGGATCTTCCTTGTCTGGTCCTGCTAATTAATGATGGTCAGACCCTTGTCAATCCCTTATCAAGTACCTGACTTAAAACCATCAGCTTTGGATCTTAACCATTTCAAGCTCGTTGTTGCCAAATAAAGCACTACTTTCCCCAGTTACACTGAAATGATTTCCTTTTCTTTGTTACGTGGCAATACCAGAATTCTGTACATCTTTTTTACTTAATTCAACAAATATCATTGGTGGGCAAAGCCCTGTGCTTGGAATTGGGGATTAAGCAGTGATCCAGACAGGGGTCTCCATCCCCACAGAGCTTGCTTTGTAGCAAGCAGAACAGAGTAACCACTAGTAATGGCTAATGACACCATTTAAATCACTGCATTATTAAATGTTACAGATGAAAGGCAAAGGCAGAGGTAGATCCAGATTTTGGGGAGCTTCACTAATTTTGAAAATCCTCTTTAATAAAAAATATAATTAAAATTTGTAAACACTAAATTAGATAGAGGGACTTGGAAGTATCCTGTGCAAGTAAGTGCCCTGAAGCTTCAGCTTCATTAACTTTATGATAAACTGGCCTCTGAGAACAGGATCTTAGCATGTAGGACAGGGAGGTTTAACCTACCTAGCCAGAGGACTCTGGGGTGAGGAAGAGAGAACATTCCTTGAGGAAGAGAGAATATTCCTGGCCCAGGGAACAGCAAGGCTCTGAGCTGGAAATGTGGTGGAGGACTAAAAGAAGGCAGTGGGAGCTGGAATATGGAGAATAAATCCACAGTGACACCGGGGAGGCAGGCCAGGGCCAAATCTTATAGCGCTTAACAGTCAAATTAAGGGTTTTGAATTTAGGAAAAATGGAAAGAATTTGGATTGATTGAGAGCAAGATCAGTGGAGCTGTTGTAGATAAACTTGGTTTAGGGTGGTAACGATGCATATTGGGCCACATTCAATTTTACATTTCTTCAAATTTGATGGCCTTATTTGTCGCCCAGACTTTTGCAACCAGCCCAAAGGGGAGCCCCAATCCCTGTCGCTATACTCACGTCTCCTATAGTAAATGTCAGCTCTCATGGACTCCGTCGAGATGAGAGCTGGGCTAGGTCGAAGCCTCCAATGTCCCTGTCAAAGTGGGAGCTCCAGGAGCGCCAGTGCCCAGGCCTGACCAAGAGGCTCTGTCCTTTCCCTACAATCCTGGGTTTAGATGAAGCATCACACCATGTGGTGTGGCGTATGGCTTCCCAAGCAGCTGCCCAGAGGAGGCAAGGCACACAACACAAAAGTGTAGAGAAAAGTAGAGCCCTGTGGTGTGAAATTTGGCCAATGAGAGACAGGAGCGGGAAGGAGCAGGTAGATACATTCCTCACCCTTCCTCTCCTCTAAGCTGCTGTGAGGCAAGATGGTTCCACCATGCAGTGGGATGATGTGCCACTTCCTGCCCACATGACTGAGCAAATGGCTCTATTTCCTGTGAAGTTGTGGCCAGCTCTGTAATGCACCACATTAATATTTACTTTCCTTTTTCCCCTATCTCATCTTTCTTTTTTCCCCACTCTTACTGCTCTGAGATTGTATCTTTCAATAAAGCTTTTAACATTAACTTTGACTCAGGCTCTGTTCTCTAGGCTAATACGCATTAAGAAAGAAATGGATTCAAGACTTTTTTAAGACCTAATATTTTGAGCCTTCAGTAATGACTCTATTTGGTATACATCTGGTTGCTATATCTTATTCACCTTTTTTTTTGCTGCCCAAGGACTTTACACATAGTAGGCACTTCATGTATCTTCTTTTGCATGGAATTGGAATAGGTTACCAATGTTCCAGAAAAGTAGGAGAGCCTGTGATCAGATACCTGGACCAAGAAAATCTGACGGAGCCTAACAATGCTACTGATTTGACATCCAACTGGAGAAACTTTTCTGGAGGCAGCATCTTTTTCGTGGAAAAAAAAACATGACAAACTCAAACCAGGTTGAAGAATGTATAAGAAGACATTATAAGCATGTGCATTCTAAGGTTAGAGTAAACAGGAAGGTTTGGTTCAGTGTGTCTGATGAAGAAGACAGACTGGACATACATTAACTTTTACAAACAGTATTCAGTTGATTGAGTTTACTATATTTTAAGACTATACCTACGTTTATTTTTTTTAACTACTCACTGTCTTAAATGTTTACTCAAAATAGGAAAATAATATGATAGGTTCTGGTGAAACAAACAAAAAATAATGACCCCATCCTTGTGAAAATTTTATGTCTAACAGAGTTTCTCTGTCTTTATTTTTTTCATGTGTTTATAGAGCTGTAATTGTCCTGCTGTTCTAAATGTGTCATTCCTGCTTTCAGATATAGTAGTAAAAAGCTGATAGCAGGTTTCCTCAACTTTCTATTGTGTAATTCAAGAATTAATCTACCATAAGGAGAAGAACTTCATAAACTTAAAGGATAGTATACAACATCACATCAAGTCATTGGCTAAACTTAGAACAGTTGGTATGCCAGTGTGATGTCTCTGATGTTTTGCATCCCAATCACTGCCCCCAAAGAAATGTACTTTCAGGTGGCATAGTAATTTTGGCATGAATAAGTTTTTGTTGGTTTGTTTCACTTTTTCTATATTTTTTTCTTTCTTTCTTTCTTTCTTTCTTTCTTTCTTTTTTTTTTTTTTTTTTTTTTTTTTTTACACTTTTTGTGGAGAAGGGATCTGTTGCCCAGGCTAGTCTCAACTCCAATGCTCAAATGATCCTCCGGCATTGGTGTCCCAAAGTGCTGGGATTACGGGCATGAGCCACCACTTCTAGCATGTTGGTTACTTTAAATGTGGGCTCTTCTACTGTAAGAAAATCTGTTTTAATCTTTTATGAAGCATGTGTTCATAATATCAAAAACAAATACTGCTTCTAGATTTTTATTTTTTAATTGAGATCATCTACAGGTTGACCTTCTTGCTATGCAGATTGTTCTCCTGTGGAGAAATTTCACGGACTATTTGATTGAATGGAAGGCATACATTTTTTCTCCCTTCTTTCTTTTTTTCTTCTTTCCTTCCTTTCTTTCATTTATGTTTTGCTGTCTAATAATTAGAAGGTGATATTAAATAAAACTGCAATTGAAGATACAAAATGTGAAAAATATCTAAGTCACTAGTCTGTTTATAATTAAAGGCTTTTGACTTTTTATTTTGACACAAGGTCTTGGCTCTGTTGCTTGGGCTAGAGTGCAGTGGCGTCATCTTAGCTCACTGCAGCCTCAAGCTCCTGGGCTGAAGCGATCCTCCTGCCTCAGCCTCTTGAGTAGCTGGGACTTCAGGTGCGCACCACCACGTCCAGTAAATTCTTTTCTTATTTTTGTGGATACAGGGTCTTGCCATGTTTCCAAGTTGGGCTTTTGAATTTTTAAAAGTAAATTTACCTATTTAAAAATTAATGTCCAGTACTGTAAAAAATAAATTTTTAAAGTATTTTATTCTTATAGAAAGGTAGAGAAGCAAGCAGCGTGATAAAGTCATTCATCATAGTCAGCTTAAAATTGGCAAAGCTCACGCCAAGCACAGGCTCTGTGGAAGATTTCATGGTCAATTAGGTAAATACATGTATAAAATGGACCCAGCACAGAAGATCACAAGGCCAATTACTGATCATGTTAATTTCACCCCCTAAGTCTCAGAAGTAATTTTTCCCCTCACAGTTTTAAAGTATCCAAAAAAAATGTATAATCAATATTTTTTAACACTATAGGGAGTTTTATAATATTTTATAATGTAGAGTCAATTAGTTCATAAGTATTTTTAGATTTAGTCTCCTATATTACTAAGAGGTTTTCAAAAAACCCCAGCTAAGACCGTCTAGACTATTTTCCATGATAGCATGATGGACATAAGTGTATAATTTTAAATATGTATTTTTCTATTTGAAATACAAATTTGAGGCACATGGTTAGTTGTTTGCATTTGTGCAGGATTCAATTTATATTATAGAAAACCTGCTGACTAGTGTTCGATTCAGGAGCATTCTGTCCTACTATTTTATGCATGTCTGTACTCATGCTAGAATAGTATTAAATGAACCTTTTATACTTTAAATATTCAAGACTTTTATATTCAAAATTTCTTCTCTTACTGTCAAACTAGTTTGCCTAAAGGCAAGGTAAGATCAAGTTAGACTCTCAAAGGTAGAATTAAATTTTATCATGGCATCCATCATAATATACAGTTTGCTTAATATGCAAATAAAGAGCATATGGATTCAGAGAATAAAGGATTTTCTAGGTAGTGTGTGAAATCCAAGGGACCACTTTTATAGAATAGATTCCTTTTAAATTTACATTTCCATCATTTTAATGAAAATACAGGGTAAACAAATTATAATAGAAATGTTTTAAGTTACATTTTCAATTCAATTTTACTTCTACTGTATTATTTTTCATGGCAGCTTTTTATTTAAAACTAATAAAAATAGGAGAGAAGAAATAAAATAAATATATACTAAAGAAATCATTACCTCAGCCTTTTTGGAGAGTTCCGTCCAGTCATTTTTGTTGTAACTGCACATGATGCTAGCAATCAGAATCTTTACAAAGAAAAAGGAGAGAATATAAGTCCAAGTAGTTATGAAGTTGCAAAGATACATTAATATTTACTTATATGCATTTATAATTGTAAACTATATGATAAAAATTAGTTTTCAATCTGTTAAAAAAATCATTACAAAACAGCAGGGTCTTACAGTGAATCACAGGATGATATTTGGGGCTACAGACTTGTTGGAGACTTTCTTACTATCTGTGAACACTTGAGCAAGCTACTTAACTTTTCTGATCCTCAGCATTCATTTTTTAAAATGGAGATAATACTGATCTGGCCATGCTCCAAAAATGGCAATGGGAATTTCATAAATCTGTGTGCGTAAAGGGGTTGTCTAAGTTATGCAATGCCATGGAAATGTTTACTAATATAATTACTGGTATAGCTAAAAGGTTTCAAGTGAGGGAAAAGAAAAAAATAGTGTTTCCTTCGATCATAACTTATTATAGTGTACATAATGATACTTTATTTATAATGCAGTACAGTTTTAAATTTTATTAAATATTGATTTAACTACAGTCTTACAGAAATCCTATAATGGAGGCTATACAGAGTAGTAGTTACTAGTAGGCGCTCTGGAGCCACAATCCAGGTTAGAACACTGACTCTGCTACTTACGTGTGGCCCTGAACAAGGTATTTAGTTTCCTGATTGGTAAAATGTAAATTTAGCATGGCTTACTTATAAAAGTAATAATAACCCCAATGTTTATAGCAGCACAATTCACAATTGCAAAGTTGTGGAAACAACCCAAGAGCCCATCACCACATGAATGGATTAATAAAATGTGTTATATGTATACCATGGAGTACTACTCAGCTGTAAAAAAGAATGGTGAACTAATACCTCTTGTATTAACCTGGATGGAACTGGAGACCATTCTTTTAGGTGAAGAACCACAAGAATAGAAAAACAAACACCACATGTATTCACCAATAAATTGGAACTAATTGAACAACACTTACGTGTACATAGGGAAATAAAACTCATTGGAAATCAAGCAGGTGGGAGCTGGCGGGGGAGATGAGTAAATTCACACTTAGTGGGTACAATGCACACTATCTGGGTGATGGGCACACATAACTTTCACTCAAACTGTACAAAAGCAGTTTATGTAACCAAAACGTTTATACCCCTGTAATATTCTGAAATAATAAAAAAAAAAGTAATAATAGAAATCGCTAAGACTTATATAGCTCTTATGATGTTCTAGGCACTGTTTTAAGGGTTTTTATGTTCCCAGTATTAGTCTCCCCATTCTACAGACAACGACCCCCACGCACTGGGACATAAAGGTCATACAGCTGGTAAGGAGCAGAGCCAGGACTCAGATCCAGGCAGTGTGACTGAAAGTCTGTGCGTTTAATCGCAAGGTTTTGCTGGCCCAAAGTAAGTAAACAATACAAATCAGTAATTACTTTTTATCAACACTGTTTCAAGGCTACAAGATGGAGACACAAAGAGTTTGTGCCAAGCTTAAAGTCACAGACTCCAGTGGTAGACAGAGTCCACTAAAAGCCAGTGTGCTCTCACCACATATGGCTTTTTTATTTATATGAAGGAAAAAAAAACAAAGATATGCTGTGAAAGTCAGATGAAAATTGTGACCCTATGGAGAGTGTTCTGAAAACCAGGGAGAGAAGCCTGGCTTTAATGCGGGGTTAATTTTTTTCTCCTGATAGACCATAAACTCCATGGGAGCTGGGACTGCTCGGCATCATTCATCACTTTACCTGTGATACCTAGCATGGTGTTTAGCACATAGCAAGGACTGAATGAATAGATGTCACCAGGGGTTTAGGAGCAGGAAGTGACTTTATCAACTTACCCTTTTAAGAAGATTAGGAAGAAATGATTATCATGGGTTGGAGAAGGGAACAATAAACAATTGATGCAAATTCCTGGCAAATTATTATAGGAGTTGGAGTGAAGAGGGATTAGGGTTGATGTAGGTGTGTCTCTTGGATCAGATGTCAAAATACATGGGACTAGTCAAGGAGAGGGAGCATTTAAAAAAGAGGAGGCAAAAGAACTGAGAGTCTGAATCTGAGTCGCTGAGAAAAATTACAGAACATTAGTCAGGTAAAGGTAGAAAAATGATCAGAAACACAGAAGCCAAGAGACACAGCAGATCTGAATAGATTCCTGAGAGAGAGGAACAAAGAGAAGAAAGCAAAAGTAGATGGTGAATAGGGGAAGAAAATTAAGCATGCCTAATTATTGTTGGTTGACTTTAGGACTCAACTTTTGTGTCTAGTGAGGTTGCAGCTTTTGAGTATTTGGGAGAAAAATGCAAGAATCTTTGTTCCATGGCCTTTTCTCTAAGGGCCAAAAGAAGTGAAAGGTCATATTCCAACCTTCATTTGCAAGCAGAAAAGAGTCACCAGTGTAATTATGCTGCTTCAGTTAGAGGCGCTCTTTCTGCCTTTTCCATGTGATCTAAGAGCTCCAGGATGCTCCCCCTCCACTCAAAAGGACCAGGGAGGAGTATCAAAGGGACAATAGATCTTCTAGGAGTAGACCTAATACCTCTAGGTGTAGGTATCCCTTGCATTAAAAAAAAAAAAAAAAAGATATCAAGGACCCCATTTGAAAGGAAAAAATCCACTGGGAGGAAGCCTGGGGGCAGGTGACACTTTCCTATTGTCTTCAGTGGCCTCAAGGCAGAGGTCAAGCAAAAAATAAATTAAAAAAAAAAAAAAAAAAGCCTGCAAATCTAAGGATTTAGGGAATGGGCAGAGCCCTGAGGCTCATTGCTAGAACTTCAAGGGCAGAGTCAGATACAAAGATACAGACTGAAAAAAAGATTTTAGCCATTAGATACCAGTTCCCCAGTAGTGAAACTGACAAGCAATAGACAGGTCTTTAGGAAATTTTATTACTTAAAATGAAACAAGAAAAAAGAATAACAACAAAACAACCACAGAAAAGCATGACACCTCCAAGCATGACAAAATAACCCCCAGATTCACATCCCCATACAAATACGAAGTGGCTGCTCAATCAATACAGCCACATGTCACCCTCCTTGCCAATGCCCCTCTCAGAATGCCATGGAGGGTCCTTTTGGTGGGCCAGCTCCAGCTGGGCAGATGTGCTGACCGCAGGAACATGCTGCCCTGCCGGGGAAGCAAGGCTCACTAGCACTGACAGCAGGACACGATATACGCTCTCAGCTGAGGACTAACACGTTCCTCTTTTCTAAATGGCAATTTCAATTTTGATACAGCTGTTTTTGCTTCAAATTTATATTGATTGTGCCAGTGTTGGTTAAAATCATCATTTGCCTTATAGGTTGCTGAGAATCATGTGGCACTACAATTGGGCTTGAAGAAGAGAAATAAATATCACCCAAAGAATCATCGAGGACACTGAGCATCCATGCCATCAAATGCCTGTGGATGCAGTGGCTGGGTGTGATTGGACGGCCTCTGACTGGAGAGGAGTATCCACAGGTGGGAGAGATACGTTACATTAAGCAGAGGTAGGTTGTAATTGTATGCTCTGAGCAACCAAGTGCTACTTTGTTCTCCTTTCCCCATCTTCTGAACCCGGACTCTACCTTCTTCCCCTAAAGATGAGAAAGTACCCGCCATGGGGCTAATCATAGGGATTGGTTGTGGTACTCCCATCAAAGTCCCTCACTGAAGCTGACAAGTAAAAGCTCTTTTTCTCCTTGGTCCCTAAACTGGAATGAAGTGTGCCCAGAGCTGCGAGAGACCACTGACTGCTTACTTAACCACCTCCCTACCCCAAAGGTAGCTACATTAGGTAAAAATAAAGCAGAGACAGAGGAAAGTGAAGATGCAAGATGGTGAGAGAATCCACTTTTAAGGCCAGGTGCCTCACTAACATGTCTGTATTTTAACTAATAAATACTAACTTTTTGGCTTAAGAGAATTCAAGTTATATCCTGGTTTCTATCACTTAAGAGTCTTGACAATTACTACATGCAAAATTAAAAATGTCATTTTTGAAGTAACTTTCTAAACAATTTTTTAAGTTAACCAAATTTAACTTTATACCACATTTAAAAAATGTTAAATAGTCTAAGCATTCCAAATATCCTTATCTAAAACCAAAGGATGGTTTGTTAAAATATATTATGGCATTCTATTTTGCAGGAATAAAGATGACCCCAAAATCATTTTAATTTTTATTAAAAGAGAGTGTGATTTTTTTCAAAGAGTCAGGCTGAAAGATATTAACACTAAAAGGACACTGGGCATAATTTAATCTTTCTTTGATGATTAGAAGACCCTTCAGTGTTTTGCGGTTCTCTGTTTTTAATCAAGCAGGAGGGGACAGGTTTTTTTTTCCCCTGTGAATATACAGAATTGGTGGATATTTTATATTGTGAACCATCACATAATATTACTAGAAATGAATACCCAATGAAACATATTTTTAAATCAAAGTAACCTTTCTCTATATCAATATTTCACTTAATTTATGCTATTTCTAGCGCTCCATTTTTTCATGGCTCATATTTTAAAACGTTATTGAATGAGGCGATATGTAAAAGCCAGATGCTACATAGTAGTTGAATTTTCTCTGCCCCCATCCTACATTTTATGGTACACAGTCTCGTGGGAGATTCAAATAATGTCAGTTAATCAATTAATAGCAAATTTGAGCACCTGCTATGGAAGGCACTAAATGGCACACAAAAAAGGAACTTAAGATATTGACTTAGATTCTTTGTTCATGCAAATTTCAACCAGTATTTCTTGAGCACCTACTATGTTCCAGTAACTGTTCTAACTCAGAAGTGATGAACAAAACAGAAAAAGTCCCTCCCTCCTATAGCTTACATTTTAAGGAGGAAAACAGTCACACAAGTAAAAAATACATTAATAGGACAATTTCTAGGTCAAGATTATTATCATTAGGCAATAATAGGGGAGAACATGACATAGAATCACTGGGGTACTGAGAGCCCTATCAGATGGATGGTCAGTAAAAGGTTCTCAGAGCTGAGGTGAGAGATAAAAAGGCACCTCATATTGAAGAATGGAATGGGGAAGTGAATACAAGATGGCATGATAGGTAGAGGTAACTGCATGTGCAAAGACTTTGAGGTGGGAGTAGGCATGATATGTTCAAGGAAAAAAGGAAGGCCTGTATAGTTGGAGATGGGACAAGAATAAAATGAGAGATAACAAGAGGAGCAGACAATAGCCATATCTCTGGGATCTTTGAACCCTGTAGGAGTTTGGGTTTTATTGTATGTGTAATGGGAGGCAACTGAAAAGTTTAAAGGAGGGTGATGAAATGATCTCACTTACATTTTCAAAAGATGCTTCTAACTGCTTTATAGGGAATGGAATAAGGGGTTAAGGGGGAAAGCGAGTTATGTTGAAATAATGTGGCTTGCATAATATCCATGGAGATGCAGAGAAACAGATAGTTCTGAGCCAGAACCCACAAGACTGGTGAACGGTTACATTCAGAGGGGCACAGAGAAAAGTATAAATTAAAAATAATCTCTAGATTATTGGCTTGAAATACTGAACTTTGGAAGGTAGACAATTTACTGAGGTAGAACAATGCCTAGTGAAGAAAGTAGTGGGGGGGATATTAAGAGGTCCAATTTTAATATATTACATATAAAATGTCCAAGTATACCATTAGCGAAGACATCAGTTGTGCTACTGGATATACAAGTCCAGAATTCACTAAAGAGGTTAAAGATAAAGGTGAAAATGTTAGAGACTTCAACATATAGTGGCATTTGAAGTCACCATGCCAGGTGAATTCACAAAAAGAAGGGAATAAGATAGAGCAAAACAAATGGTCCAGGACTGCCCTGGTAATACAAAGGAATTTGGTGTCATGCCAAGGGAAGGAAGAGTTCTCAAAAGTAAAGAGCAATCAACTGTGATGAGTGCTTCTGTGAGTTTATGTGATAGAACAGACAACTGTCCACTAAATGTGACAATACAGAAACCATTGGCAACCTTTCCAAGAGGGGTTTCGGTGAAGCAGCAGGAACAGAAGTCAGACTGGAATGGATTCAGGGAATAGAATATGAAGAAGCAGAGAGAAGCAAAGGTTTTGCTGGGCTAGTAAAAAGAGAAATGAGGTCATGGGAGGTCTAGTGAGAGATTCTTTTTTTAACGAACCATCTTTATGTTTTTAGGCCAGTAGAAATGATCTGAAAAAGAGGAAGAAACTTTTGAGGCAAGAGGTGATGAGGAACCCAGAGCACAAGTAGAGAAAGTGGCCTTTGAGAGGGACAGAGGCATTGTTTCTAGTTATTAGAATGGAAAGGAGGAGCAGAGAGAGAAAAACGTGGTTATGGATACAGGTAGGTTTCCAGATTTGGTGTGGAAAAGGTAAAATCATTTTTCCTGGTGTCTAAATTTTCTTTATGAAGAGGAGGTGAGGTCTCATGCTGAGAGTAAAGAGAATAGACAGAGGTTTGGAATTATAAGGGAGATATGAGAGTATGAAATAGTCTCTAAGAAAACAGGAAAGCAAATTTACCAGGTTATGATATGATTACTAGGCCAAAAAGGCAGATACATTTAATCAGTGTTAATAATTTTTTTGCAAAATAAGATCGATTAGTAAAAGTGACAGGATAAGATGATTTACGAAATTTGAATACCGATTAGAGTCCCCTTTATATGGCTAAGCATAAATACAGGTTTTACAGATTGTCTTAGGGTTGAGAAACATCTTATCGAGATGCTTTTTGGTGCTTCAGTCATTAAAATTTGATGTGTTTCATGAACGGCCATTCTTATAGTGAATTCTGCTATGTAGAGAATACTTTCACAATGAAGTTTTTCATACTGTTGACTTTCATTTTGACTAATGAGTACAACTTAAGAAAATGTATATGCATGTAAACATCCAATTTCTATAAGACATTAAAATTTTAAAGCATATAAAATGCCAACTATAATCATTTATGAATCAAATTTTGCATATTTTTTACTCCCTGAAAAATACCTCAGTTACAAACAATAAATGGATGCTTATTCTGGAAAAAAAATAGTGCTAAATGGCTTCCACTGTCATCCTTTGAAACTTTTAAAGAACCAAAATTAATAGTCAATTTTTTTGTTTTTATAATTCTATTTCATTATGAAATAAAATGATTTTAAGTAGCTTTTCAAACTGAATTACAATAAAGTTTACACATTAAAAATTGAAGTGAAGAACAACATAAAATTTCCAATTGATTACAAGCAGGCTGTCTTGCCAAATTCCCATTAACTTAGAGTCTATGCTTTAAAACACACATTGACAACACTGTTTTGGTATTCTGTATCCGTACTGTGAACTACATTGGAAATCCAGTCAACAATTCAGCTTCAAGACAATCTAAATTTTTTAGTAGGGAAAAACTGCCAAGTGACAAAGGTGAACAACTGTAAATTACAAGTAGCCAAGTTAGGCTTTGTCAAACAATTTAACAAGATCATTCCTAACACTACTGGGATTATATTGATGAGGAAAAATAGCATGGGACATTTGATTTTCAAAGACATTTAAACTAAGAAAATATGTTTATTAAATATTAATTAACTCTACAACACTTTATGCCATAGTTGAAATATATTGAAAGTGAGATTGGTTCAATTTTCCTGAAATGTACACATTGACTATAGGACATTTAAAATGAAACTCATAGGCTTTTCAAATTTTATTTGCTCATTGTTTACTTAATTGTCATAAATGAGCCAAGTATTCTTACAAGTTGTCTTTTAAAATTATTTTAAAATTCATCAATTTTAGTTTATTTGGGGACCAATAAATGTCTTGTTTATATAACTATTTCAAACATAGAAAAGTCATATTTAAAGTTAAACAATACGCACATAGTTCACATAAAAAATCTGAGATGTTTTCTACAACATGGAAAAACAAACAAACAACAAAACAAAACAACAACAAAAGAAACAACCACTGTAGACCACTCCAGGGACTATAGTAACTGGTGATTTTTCCTCTCCTTTGATCACTACTTGATGTATTTTTATCTAGTTTCTGTCTCCAATGTGCTTAGAAACTGATCTCCCCAAGGTTAACAGTGATCTTGCCAAATACATTAGATGCTTTTTAGCCCAGATCTTTACTAGAACTCTCTTAAGCACTTAAGACTATTAACCATCTCCAGCTTCTTAAAACTGTCTTCTACCTGACCTTTGGAGACAGCACTTTTCCTATTTGTTGTAGTTGTTTTCCTACCTTCTCCCACTTCGTACATGTTGATGTGCTCAGGGTCCACTCGTGGTCCTCATTTAGTCTCGCTTCATATACATTCATTAGACATCATATTCTTAATGATTTCAAATAATATCTACATGCAGAAAATTCACAGTGTACACCTCCAACCTGCGTCTTTCTCCTAAGTGTGAGAACTGCATAGCACCTAAATTCAATTTGCCAAAAACCAAACTTAAATTTCCCCACTCTAAATTTCTTTATTTCTCTACACTGAGTATGTTTATGCTCTGCCTTTTTGTCCCAGGTTAGAAAACTAGAAGGAGTTTTCCTTTCTTCATCTGTCTATCATCACACACATCCAATTATTCACAAAGTACTACTTACTCTCTCGTCCACTGATTCTCAAACTTGGGCGAACATTTAAATTACCGAAAGAGTTAAAAAAATAACCCCAAGAATTCTGAGTTACTTTGTATGGAATAAGGTCCAGGCATTAGAGTTTTTCAAGGATATCAAGGTGCTCCTAAAGGCAGGAAAGTTTGAGAAGTTCTGTTCTGGACCACTTCCCAAATATCTCTTATAAGTGCTCCGGGCACTTCAGCATGACGCTCTTAATTAAGATCCTCACGCATGCTCCCCTACATTACTGTAGAAGCTTCCTTATTAGTCACCCTATCTCTGATTTTAGCCTATGTCATCTAACAAATCCTTCTAAAGAGACAAACCTCATAACACACTTGTGCTTCAAATCCAATTTTAGAATAAAATCCAGCTCTTTCAGAGACTATACAAGACCACCATGCAAATTTTGCTTTGACCACATTGAATTACTTTGCCTTCTGAATGTAACATGCATTCTGGATTCTGTTGACCATATGTCTATTCTATCTATTCCTTTTGTCTGAATGAATAAGGAATGGTCCCTGTGGTCTCAGAGCATATGGTATAACAAAGGAGACATATGTAAATTGATATGAAAATAATTATAGTTTAATAACCAGAATATACTGAGAGCAAAGAAAAGGGTGAACATTTATACCTGTATGAATCACGGAAGGCACCATACAAAAGTGACACTTAACCAACTATGAAATCATCCATGGGGTATTTACAAACATACCTTGACGATATTGTGGGTTCAGTTCTAAACCACTGCAATCAAGCAAATATTGCAATAAAGTGAGTCACACAATTTTTTTATTTCCCAGGGTATATAAAAGTTACGATTACACTACACTATAGTCTATTGTGTATACAATAGCATTATGTCTAAAAACAATGTATATACATTATTTAAAAATACTTTATTGCTAAAACATGCTAACAATCATCTGAACCTTCCACGAGTCATAAACTTTTTGCTGTAGAGGGTTTTGCCTTGATGGTGACGGCTGCTGACTGATCAGATTGGTGGTTACTGAAGGATGGGTGGCTGTGGCAATTTCTGAAAATAAAAAAAACAATGAAGTTTGCCATATCGATTGACTCTTTCTTTCGCCAAAGATTTCTCTGTAGCATGAACTATTTGATAGCATTTTACTCCCAGTAGAACTTCTTTCAAAAATGGAGTCAATCCTCTCAAACTCTGCCATTGCTTTATAAACTAAGCTTATAAAATATTCTAAATCCTTTTTTGTCATTTTAAAAATGTTCACAGAGTCTTTACCAAGAGTAGCTTCCAACTCAAGAAACCACTTTCTTTCTTCATCCATAAGAAACAATTTCTTATCCGCTCACATTTTCTCATGAGATGGCAGCAATTCCGTCACATTTTTAGGCTCCACTTCTAATTCTAGTTCTCTTGCTATTTCCAAGACATCTGCAGTGAATTCCTCCACTGAAGTCTTGAACCCCTCAAAGTCATCTATGAGAGTTGCAATTAACTTTCTCAAAGTTAATGTTAATAGCTGTTAATGTGGCTCTTTTGACCTCCTCCCATTAATCCCAAATGTTCTTACTGGCATCTAGAATGGCAAGTCCTTTTCATAAGGTTTTCAATTGACTTTGCCCAGATCCATGAGAGAAATCAGTATCTATGACAGCCATAACCTTATGGAATGTAGAATTACTCCATGATCCATGGGCTGCAGAATGGATGTTGTGTTAGCAGCCATGAAAACAACATGAATTTCCTTGTACATCTCCATCGGAGGTTTTGGGTGACCAGGTTCATTGTCAATGAGCAGTAATATTTTGAAAGAAATCTTTTTTTTTTTCCCCCCTGAGTAGTAGGTCTCAACAGTGGGCTTAAAATAGTCAGTATACCATGCTGTAAACAGATGTGCTGTGATCCAGGCTTTGTTCCTTTTATAGAGCACAGGCAGAATAGAGTCAGCAAAATTCTTAAAGGCTGTACGATTTTCAAAACAGTAAAGGAGTATTGGCTTCAATTTAAAGTCCGCAGAGAGTTGGCCTGTCCCTTGAAGCTTTGAAGTCGGGTAATGACTTCTCCTCTCTAGCTATGAAACTCCTAGATGGCATCTTCAAAAATAAGGTGGTTTCATCTATATTGAAAGTCTGTTGTTTAGTGTAGCCACCTTCATCAATCATCCTAGCTAGATCTTCTATAACTTGCTGCAGCTTCTATATCAGCACTTGCTGCATCACCTTGCATTTTTATGTGATGGAGATGGCTTTTTCCCTTAAATCTCATGAATCAACCTCTGATAGCTTCAGATGTTTTCTTCTGCAGCTTCCTCATCTATTCCAGCCTTCACAGAATTGAAGAAAGTTAGTGTCTTACTTGACTTAGGCTTTGGCTTAAGGAATGTTGTGGCTGGTTTCCTCTTCTATCTAGACCACTAAAACTTTCTCCATATCAGCAATAAGGTGGTTTGCTTGCTTATCATTCATGTGTTCACTGGTGTAGTACTTTTAATTTCCTTCAAGAACTTTCTCTTTGCATTCACAACTTTGCTGTTTGGGGCAAGAGGCCTAACTTTTGATCCATCTCAACTTTTGACATGCCTTCTTTGCTAAGCTTAATCATTTCTAGCTTTTAAGTGAGAGACACGCAACTCTTCCTTTAACTTGAACACTTAAAGGCCATTTTAGAATTGTTAATTGACCTAATTTCAATATTTTTTGTATCTCAGGGTACAGGGAGGACTCAGGAGAGGGAGAGAGATGGGGGACAGCCAGTCAATGTAGCAGTCTGAACACACACAACATTTATGGATTAAGTTTGCTATTTTCTGTGAGCATAGTCCCTGGCACCCAAAAACAATTACAATAGTAACATCAAAGATTATTGATCACAGATCAGCATTACAGGTGGAATAATAATGAAAAAGTTTGAAATATTGCAATAATTACCAAAATGTGATACAGAAACACGAAGTGAACATATGCTGTTAGAAAACTGATGCCAATAAACTTGCTCGATGCAGGATTGCCACAAACCTTCAATTTGTTAAAAAAAAAAAAAAGATATCACAATAAAATGAAGTATGCTTGTATTGGAAATTGATTAGAAAAGACAAAGGAGTTAGAGTACTGCAAGTAGAGTGTGCAGCCACAGCAAAAGCACAGGATGCTGTGTTTAAGGAATGTGCTATAACTTAAGGAATCTCAGTTCAATGTGGCTGACTTTGGGGGAAATGAAGGGAGATACATAGGTAGGAACTAGTTTTGTGCAGAGAAGGCATTAAAAGAATGGTTTCTAATCAGCTGAACATTTGGCTTTGAATTTTAGATCTTTGTTTTCCAAATTCCTGCTCCTCATTTCAAATTACCTTCCAGGAAGACTTCCCTGTTTCCCATTCCTCCTCTGTGTTGGGCACCCCACTTCTCAGATCCCTCAGGACCCTTTGCATTTCTCTGCTGTAACATTTGTTATATTGTATTCAACTGTTGTTTACATATTTTTAAGATGATTAAAGTTTGGGGAGACAGGGCTCATTTTTTCATCTCCGTATCTTTAGAACCTAGTATTATACTTTATACATAATTGGGATTCAATAAATGTTTTCCTTAAAGAAATATTAAGATAGGTGAGAAAAGAAATTGCAAGTAATGTGCATTTTTATTACCAATTCCAATATCCACATGTAAACATTTCTACATTCTAGAAAGAGAATGAGAAGGATCGATAGGTGATACAAGATAAGGGATTTGAGACCCTATTATAATTTATAAAGTATTTTTATATCAAAAAATAATCTCTTATTTTTGTTTCTAGATTTACATTTAAATATACATTTTTATAAACATTATCTCATTTATTTCCCACAATAACTCTGAATTCAGAGAACTTTATACTGAGAACAATGAGGTGCAGGTAATTCAAGTTACTTTACCAGGGTCAAGTTAATCAATACCAGAGGCAGGGATTAAGCTCAGGTCTTTTGATTCCAAGTTCCTCTCTACTAAATCAAGGCTATACCATATTGATTTCCTATCTCTTCAATTTACATTAGAGATTCTAGTTGATTTTATGTCCTCAATCCTCTTGTGGTAGATTGTTTGAAAGAAGGTGTTCCCTCCCTGTTTCCATGTCCCTTTGCAGCTATTCCCATCAAGTGGTGGAGTTTATTTGCCCAACCCTTGAATGTGGGCTGCCTTTGTGACTTGTTTTAACAGCAGAAGTGCTATTAAAATTGGGTCAGTGCTAAGCAAGACTTGAAAAGGCCTGGTATTCATCTGCTTACTATCTTAAAATCCTACCTAGCCGTGGAAACAAGCTGGACTTGCCTGTGGAAGGATGAGCAGCTGCATGACACAGGGATGAGCCATCAAGCTGAGGCCATCCTAGACCAGCCATCTCTTAGCCCACCTGGAACTTGACCACAGATGGAGTAAGACCAGCTGAGACCAGAAGGACCACTTGGAATAGTCCAGTTAAGCAAATTGCTAACATGAACAATCATGAACTAAATTCACAGTTGTTTCTGTCCTAAATGTGGGGTGTTTAGTTATTTAGCAAAAGCTAACTGATGCCACTTTTAGTTAAGTTCAGCAAAAAGAACATTCACATGCTGTGTACTTGTATGTGCTGAGCACTGCATTTAGTACTTCACATGCATTACCTTTAATCCTTAGAACAGCACAGCACAGAAATTATCAGTCCCACTTTACAGAAAAAATAATTTCAAGAGGTTAAATAACTATTAACAAATGCATGGCTAACAAGAGTAGCTACAAAGCTTGATCTCTCTGACTATAATATTTGTGCTCTGAATCATTTTTCTGTGCTCTTTAATCAACATTTATAGAAAACGTGTGGGCTTACTTTTATAGATGGTGAATTTTATTCAACGTGTGTCAATTTTTATTGCTTTCTCTCTCAGAGGCTAACCTTAACCTCTTGCTCTTAGCCAATGTGTTATTTCACTGTTGCTCAATGGATACCATCTAAGCTAGATGGGAGATGGAATTGCCTAGGAAATCATAAAATCAGAGGGAAGAACCAATATGGTGATGCACTGTCTCCTGACCACTTAAACATGTTAAGCGCTGTTGATAGGGTGGTGTTGACCCGTTATAGTCTGGCCCCAAAGCATATTGCTGCCCCTTATCTCGACATAGCAAACAACCTCCTATATATCCTGCCCACCCACATGTACTTTTAGGCTTCCGTTGTTTCTCCCATGTTGGTCCTTCTTCTTGTAGTACCATCCCATACCTCTGACAGTGTATCTCCTCTCTACTCCTTAAGGTCTAACTCAGAGCAAATCTCAATCAGACCACCTTGATGATCTCAGAGATAGAGTCACCGTTTTCACTAGGTACTCAAGTATGCTGTGTCTACTCCAGGTCCTATTACGTTGCATCCCAGACAGGTGTTTATTCAAACCACTGTCTTCTCTTACCTCACTTCTTACTCCACTCAGTGAAAGAACGTGTTAATTTTTATTCACCTTGGTTTCTTATCATTTGGTTCAGCACTGCCTAGCACCTAACGTGCATTTAATAAATGTGGAAGGAAGGATGGCTTATTGTTAATTTTTTTAAAGTTTCTGATTCATCCCTATGACGACTGTAGTACTTGCTACAAAGGTGCATATGTGAAACTATCATTATATAAATATAAAAGAGCATGACTACACCTAATTTATATTGTAGTAACATTTGTCATATGTATATATGACTTTATTTTTCACAGCAGTTTTTCATTCACAGCAAAATTAACAGGAAAGTATACAGATTTCACATACACTTCCTGCCCCACACAAGTACAGCCTTCCCCATTATCAAAATATCACACCAGAGTGGGATTTGTTACAACTGATGAACCTACATTGACAAATCATCATCACACAAAGTCCACAAATTACATTAGGGTTCATTCTTGGTGTTGCACATCCTATGGGTTTCCACAACGTATAATGACATGTACCCATCGTTACAGTATCATACGGAGTATTTTCATTTCCCTAAACATTTTCTGTATTCCACATATTCATTCTCCCCTACCCCACTAACCCCTGGCTACCACTGATCTCTGTACTATCTCCATAGTTTTGCCTCTTCCAGAATGTCACATAATGAAATCATACAGTATGTAGCCTTTTCGGATTGGCCTCTTTCAGTTAGTAATATGCATGTAAGTTCCCTCCATGGCTTGATAGCTCATACCTTTTTAGTGCTAAATAATATCCCGTTGTCTGTATGTACCACAGCTTATTTATCAATACACTCATTGTAGGATATCTTGGTTGCATCCAAATTTTGATTATTCTGAATAAAGCTGCTGTAAACATCCTTGTGCAGGTTTTGTGTGGACATAAGTTTTTAAGTCCTTTGGATAAATACCAATGAGTGTAATTGCTGGATCATACGTTAAGAGGGTTTTTAGTTTTGTAAGAAACTGCCACACACTATCTTCCAAAGTGGCTGAACCATTTTGTATTCTACCAATAATGAATGAGAGCTCCTTTGATCTACATCCTTGCCAGAATTTGGTGTTGCTAATTTTATGAATTTTGGCCATTCTAATAGGTATGTAGTGGTATCTCATTGCTGTTTTAATGTGCATTTCTCTGATTACATATGATGTAGAGCATTTTTTCATATGCCTATTTGTCAGTGTTCATCTTCTTTAGTGAGATGTTTGTTAAAGTCTTTGGTTTATTTTTTAATCTGGTTCTTTGTTATTTTTTTTTTTTACTTTAAGTGTTCTTTTCATATTTTCAATGAAGGCATTCTATCAGATGCCTCTTTGCAAATATTTTCATTCAGGCTGTGGCTTGTCTTCTCATTCTTTTGACATCATCTTTCACAAAGCAGAAGTTTTTAATTTTAATGAAGTCCAGTATATCAATAATTTCTTTCACGAATCTTGCCTTTGGTGTTGTATCTAAAAAGTCATCAACATATGCAATGTCATCTAGGCTTTCTCTGTTATTACTACCTTCTAACAGTTTTCTATTTTTGCATTTTACATTTAGATATACAATCTATTTAGAGTTAATTTTTATGAAGGATGCAAGGTCTGTGTCTAGATTCATTTTTTTTATGTGGATATTCAGCTGTTCTGGCATCATTCTCCATTGTATTGCCTTTTCTGCTTTGTCAAAGATCAGTTGATTTACTTACGTGGGTCTATTTCTGGGCTCTCTACTCTGTTCTAGTGACTTATTTGTCTATTCTTTTGCCAATACTACAACTGTCTTGATTATTGTAGCTTTATAGTAAGTCTTGAGGTCGGGTAGTGGCAGTCCTCCAAATTTTTTCTTCTCTTTCAATATTGTGTTGGCTATTCTGGGTCTTTCAAAACTACATACAAATTTCACAATCAGTTTGTCAATATCCACAAAATAAGTTCTTGGGATTTTGATTGTGATTGCACACATCTATAGATCAAGTTGGGAAGAACTTATATCCTGACAATTCTATCTTTCTATCCATGAACACAAAATATCTTTCCATTTATTTAGTTCTTGTTTGACTTTGTTCATTAGAGTTTTGTAGTTTTCCTCATATAAAAGTTGTCATATTTTGTTAGATTTGTATCTACGTGTTTCATTCGTGGGGATGCTAATGTAAATGGTATTGTGTCTTTAATTTCAAATTCCACTTGTTCATTGCTGGTACATAGGAAACTAATTGACTTTTGTATATTAATTTTTTATTTGCAATGTTGCTATAATCATTTTTTAGTTCCAGGAGGATTTTTTGGTTTTTTTGGTCAGTTCTTTCAGATTTTCTACATACATGATCTTGTTATCTGAAAATAAAGAGAGTTTTATCTCTTTCTTACAAACTTGTATAACATTTCTTCCCTTTTACTGTTTTATTGCATTAACTAGAACTTCCACCATGATTTTGAAAGGGAATGGTGAAAGGGGATATCTTTGCCTTGTTCCTGATCTTACTAGTAAGGCTTCTAGTTTCTTACCCTTAAGTATAATATTAGCTGAAGGTATTTATAGATATTCCTTATCAAGTTAAGGAAGTTTCTCTGTATTTCTAGTTTACTGAGAGTTTTGGTCATGAATGGGTGTTGGATTTTGTCAACTATCTTTTCTGCATGTAATTTTTCTATTTTGTCCTGTTGATGTGATTGATTACATTAACTGATTTTTGAATGTCAAACCAGCCTTGCGTGCTTGGGATAAATCCCACTTAGTTGTGGTGTATAACTCTTTTTATCATTGTTAGATTTGATTTGCTAATATTTTGTTCAGCATTTTTGCATCTAAGTTCATCACACATATTTGCCTGTAGTTCTTGTAATGGCTTTGTCTGGTTTGCTATCAGGACAATTATTAATTATTAGGTCCTCATAGAATGATTTAGGAAGTACAGACGCTCCTTGACTTATAATGGGGTTACAATGTGATAAACTCATTATATGTTGAAAATATCAGAAGTTGGAGGTTTGAAGCATTTTTTCAACTTCTGATATTTTCAACATGTGATGGGTTTACCTAGATGGAACCTTGTCATAAGCTGAGGCACATACAGAATGTATATTGTTTTTGCACAATTGTAAAGTTGAAAAATTGTAAGTTGAACCATTGTAAGTTGGAGATCATCTGTATTACCTCTGTTTCTATCTTCGGAAAGAGACTGTAGAGAATTGGTATAATTTTCTTCTTAAATGTTTGATAGAATTAAGCAGCAAACTTGTCTGGGCCTTGTATTCCCTGTTTTGGAAGGTTATTAGTTATTTAGTCAATCTCTTTAATAGATACAGACGATTAAGATTGTTTTCCTTGTGTGAGTTTTGGCAGATATATCTTTTAAGGAATTGTTTCACTTCATCTAGGCTATCAAATTTGTGGGCATAAAGTTGTTTATAGCATATTTATTTTCCTTTTACTGTTCATGGGATCTGTAATAAAGTCCATTGTTTCATTTATCGTATTATTAATTTGTGTACTCTCTCTTTTTTTCTTAGTTAACCTGGCTAGAGGTTTATCAATTTGATTGATCTTTTCAAAGAATCAGCCTTTGATTTTGTTGATTTCTCTATTGATTTCTTGTTTTCTTAGACATTGACTAGCATTTATTTCTGCTCTAATTATTATTATTTCTCTTCTTCTGCTTACTTTAGATTAATTCTCTTTTTTTAGTTACCTAAGATGGAAACTCAGATTATTAATTTTAGATTGTTCTTCTTTTCTAATACATATATTCAATGCTATAAATTTCCCTCTATGGACTGCTTTTGCTGCATTTCACAAATTTTAAGTTGTGTTTTTATTTTCATTTAGTTCAAAATATTTTAAATTTCTTTTGAAATTTCTTTTTTGACCCATATGTTGTATAGAGGTATGTTGTTTAATCTCCACATTTTTTGTGATTTTTCAGATATCTTTTGCCATGATTTCTAATTTAATTCCATTGTGTTCTGGCAGCATAAATTGTATGATTTCTATTCTTTTAAATTTTGTGTTTTATGACCCAGAATGTGGTTTATCTTGGAGAATGTTCCATGTGAGCTTGAGAAGAATGTGTATTCTGCTGTTGTTGTGTGAATTAATCTATAGATGTTAAAGCACATATAGTTGACTGATGGTGTTGTTGAGTGTATGTCCTTACTGATTTTCTGCTTGCTGGATCTGTCCATTTCTGATAAAGAAGTATTGAAGTCTCCAACTATGAAAATGGATCCATTTATTTCTCTTTGCAGTTCTATTAGTTTTGTTTCACATAGTTTGATGATCCATTGTTAGCTGCATACATATTTAGGATTGTTATGTCTCCTTGGAAAATTGACTCCTTTATCATTATGTAATATCCTTCTTTATCCCTGATAATTTTTCCTGCTTTGAAGTCTGATTTGTTTGAAATTAACACAGCTACTCTTGCTTTCTTTAGACTACTGTTAGCATGAATTTACTTTTCCCCATACATTTACTTTTAATCTATATGTGTTTTGATGTTGAAAGCAAGTTTCCTGTAGACTACCCATAGTAAGATTTTGTTTTTTGATCCACTGTGACAAGCTCTGTCTTTTAATTTGCACATTGAAATGATTGACATACAAAGTGGTTATTGATATAGTTGGATTAATATTTATATTTGTTACTGTTTTCTATTTTTTGTCCTTGTTCTTTGTTCCCATTTGTGTCTTTTATTCTTTTTATGCCTTTGTAGTTTTATTTGAGCATTTTATGATTCCATGTTCTCTACTTTCTTAGCATAGCAGATGTACTTCTTTTTTTTATAGCTGTTACCTCAAAATTTGCAATATATATTTACTATTAATACAAGCCCACTTTCAAATAATACTGTATCACTTCACAGGTATTGTGAGTACCTTATAATGAAATAATTCTGATCCTCCCTCCTGTCCCTTGTATTATTGTTATTATTAATTTCACTTATACATAAGCATGCATAAGCATATGTTTTATACTCAAGCAAACAATCAAATATGTTGCTGCTATGATTATTTCAAACTGTTATTAGATCAATTAAGAATAAGAAAAATAAAAATTTTTATTTTACTTTCATTTATTCCTTCATTGATACTCTTCCTTTCTTTGTGTAGATCCAAGTTTCTGACCTACGGAATTTTCCTTCTCTCTAAAGAACTTTCATTAACATTTCTTGGAAGGCAGGATTACCAGGAAAAAATTCCCTCAATGTTTGTCTGAGAAAGCTTTTATGCTTCACTCTGGAAGAATAGTTTTGTAGAGTACAAAATTATACATTGGTTTTCTCTCTCTCTCTCTCTCTCTCTCTCTCTCTTTCTCTCAATACTTTAAATATTTCACTCCACTCTCTTCTTGCTTACATGGTTTTTGACAAGCTGGGTATAATTCTTATCTTTATTCTTATACAGGTAGGGTGTTTTTCCCTCTGGCTTCTTTCAGGATTTTTTTCATTATCTTTGATTTTCTGTATTTTGAAAATGATATGCCAAGGTGTAGTTTTGGGGGCATTTTTTCTGCTTGATGTTCTCTTAGATTCCCGGATCTGTGGTTTGGTGTCCAACATCAATGTGGTGAAATTCTCAATCATCATTTTTTCAAATAAATTTTCTGTTCCTTTTTCTGTTTCTTCTTTTTCTGGATTTCCCATTCTGCATATGATATATCTTTTGTAGTTGCCCCACAGTTCTTAGATATTCTGTTCTGATATTTTTGTGTGTTTGTTCTTTTTGCTTTTCCATTTTTGAAGTTTCTATTAATATATCCACAATCTCAGAGATTCTTTCCTTAGTTGAATACAGTCTACCAATATGCCCATCAAAGGCATTTTTCATTCCTGGTCAGCATTTTTGACTCTAGCATTTCTTTTTGGTTCTTTCTTAGAATTTCTGTGTCTCTGCTTATATTGCCCATCTCTTCTTGCTGTCTGCTTTATCCGTTAGGGCCCTTAGCTCTAACAATTAATCATTATTGTTAAAATTTCAGTCTGATAAATCCAACATCCCTGCCATGTCTGGTTCTTATGCCTTCTCTTGTTTTTTGTTTTTTTGTTTTTTTTACCTTTTGGTATGCCTTTTAATTTTTTCTTGATAGTTAGTCATGATGAGCCAGGTAAAAGGAATTTCTGTGAATAGGCCTTTAGTAATGTGGTAGTAAGTTGTGGAGAGAGCATCCTATAGTCCCATGATTAGGTCTCAGTCTTTTGGTGAGCCTAGGCTCCTGGATACTGAAGTTTACAAGCATTTCTCAGTTCCTTTCTTCCTCCTTAGGTGGATCAGAATGGCTAGAGTGGGCTGGAATTAACTATTTCTCTTCTCACATGTGGAAGACTAGAGCTGAGTGTAGATGAGTATTTCCCTTCCCCTACATCAGTTAAGCTCTGATAATACCCCAGGAGTTTAGGCTTTGGCTAACTAGTTTCTCCCGTGGGCAGGCCTTGTTAAGAAGAACAGAATGCTCTGTCATATTTTAAAATGGCCCCTTTCCTTTCCTTCTACAGGTCCCCAACCCCCAGTACTGGTCCCAGCCTGTTAGGGAATGCCCCCTCCCACACTCCCCATGGAAGATGGTCTTCCATGAAACTGAGAAAAGGGGTGGGGGTTGGGGGGAGCCACAAGCAGGAGGCGAGTGGGGGGTGAGTGAGCGAAGCTCCCCATCACTCGCATCACTGCCTGAGCTCCATCTCTCCCTCACCCAGTCTGTGGAAAAACTGTCTTCCACGAAACTGGGCCCTGGTGCAAAAAGGTTGGGGACTGTTGCAAGGAGATTTTTCTCTAATTATTACTATGGGGAATTGGTTAAGCTTCTATAGATAAATCTCATAATATTGTTGGGAACCCCCTCTGACTGTGTCCCCAAGGAGTTTTTAACTCTTAGACTTGTCTGCACTGATCCTCTAAGAATTCATCAATTACAGTTCAGGTATTCCTACCTGGTACTGGTCCCTGATATGGTTTCCACTAGTGAGTCTGCTTCAGTAAGCCATGAGTCCCTGCATTTCTCTGTCTCACCAATCTTGGGGGTAGCAGTTGTGCTCTGAGTCCTCTCCTCTCTTACATATCCAGGGAAAGTTGTTCATTTTTCAGTTTCTTTAGCTTTTTACTTGCTTTTAGGATGCAGTGGAAACTTCCAAGCTCTTCCCATGCAGAACTAGAAACCACCTACCACATATTTTTATACCAATAAGCCATTTACTGTTCTTACAGCATGTCTTTGGCACTGACTTTAATCTACAATGTCCAGCTGGATTTGGGTTATTCTATCACTGTTGACCCCTGACTTAGGTTGTAGTAAGTCAGCTAAAATCATGAGATTTGAATTCACTGTACACAAACAAAAAGGTGTGTTTTCTACATAAAACCTGTGTATGAGATTTTAATTGCTTTTATTTAAAAGGTCATGATATTGTTTTTGATATTGATATTGTTCATTCGGGGATAGAACTTTTCAATGGCACATCAAGGAGCTGATTTAAAATGTGTTATGTTACACCTGTATTGCAATTTTAAACTCTTCTATTCAGAGAATATAACAAATATTCATTTAATAAGCTACATTTCTAAATTAATAAGGATAATAATTAAAATAGTGTTAAAATGTAACATAGGAATATTAAAAAAAAAAGAAAATAATGAAAGCTCTCAAGGTAATTACATGGAATGATACACAATATTAAATAGCTTGAACACTTCCTTCAATATCATATATATATAGAATACAGGTGTTGTAAAGATCATTGCAGTATTTTCTATAAAGATTTCAAATTCCCAAATGAAAATTTTATGTAAATACTGAGTGTTATCATAATTATTTTGAGATGTAGCTCTTTTGCTCTCATTAAGTACGATTCCATTTTTAATGTACGTTCAATTAGATAATCCTGTTGTGTACATTATCGGTGGTACTGTGGCTTAAGCACTGGATAGTAAGTTTCTAGAAGACACGGACTATGTCTTCTATCTCAGCATGTCCCTGTGGGCTAGGATTTACTGGCCCTGTTTGCCAACGTATCTGACACATAGAAAGAACTCAGATAATATTTGCCGAATAAAGAAATGAATAAAAGAATTGTTGATATGCATTCAATGTTTGTCAACTGTAATGCTTCAAGAAGTCAAGGACTTGTAAAAACACATAACATGCTCTTTTCTAACTACATATACCATATTACCTCACATAAATTCTAAGTGAAAGCTTAATTCAATTCACTGTAGAACATGTTGCACCCTCTCTTTCCTGGGAGACTCTGCCCTGTCAGCTTCTTCAACCTCATGTATTCTTTCCTAGAAATACACATGGTGCTCTCCCAACCTCCTTTAAGTCTCTGCTCAAAGCTTATTGTCTCAGTGACACTCTTTAAAATTGTAAACCACTCCCTCCCAGCTCTATTTTCTTTCCCAAGGAACTTTCTATTATATAATTTTCTTATTTAATATATTTATTTTTTCTCTCTGCAGCTGGAATATAAGCTCCACTAAAGTAAGAGTCTTTGTTTTGAATACAAACTATTGATGATATGTAGTAGATACCCTGTAAACACTTGTGGAATGAATAATTAAATACTAACATACCCTTTAAATGTCTTTCTGCATCAGCTACCTGATCTATAAAATGGAAATAATTTGATTGCCATACTTATTTCATAGAGATTGTTCTAAGAATTACATGGTATTATATATTTGACATTAAACAGTTTTCACTGAAATTCAATGATTATGTTTGTAACTGAGAGAATAATGTCAAATTCAGATTTGCCTTTTTCTACAATTTAGTTAGAGTGCAAACAATGACATTTTGAAACAGCAGAATACTTTGGTTTTAAACATCCACAGATAAGACTTTTAAAAATGTGTCATTGGAAAGGGTAAAGAGTATCATCTTCATATGGTCCTTTGATCTTTCTGTAGGATGACATTATGGGCATATTTGTAAATTAATATAGTTTTTAAAAAGTGGTGAATCTGCAGAACCAATTTTTATAGAAGGATTCATATTTTACAGATATTTTAAAATTACTTTTAGATTTAGTTAAACACTGGAAAATTCACTAATATCTAAGACCCCTTTTATTAAATTATGCTTCTTAGTTGACATTGCTTTAGTGGAATTGAGGTTAGGAAATTTTTCCTGCTGATCCAGAAAAAATTCTAAAAACCATGAGCCCCAGAGATGTGTGCCTCTTTGATTTGCAGGACCTGTGGGGGACCACTATTGCAAACAGATGCCACATCAAGGATAGAATAGTGAGCTGGGACTAGCCGTAATGTTGCGTTAGGAATGGATGGATGGAGAGTGGGGTGGAAATTAGGAATCAGGCCCTTTGCCTGAGCATGCATCCTAAACCACAAAGCTGGAAGCTGCTTTTCCAACCCAGGCTCTGCACGAGATACAAGGATTTCCGTTGTACCTGTCTTTCTCCTATGCACTTCTGTAATACTCACTCTTCGCCTTTCTCCCCATGAGACCATCTCCTTCAGCATTGCATGTTCAGGGTCCACCCCTGAGCCAGGAGCAGAGAAGGGTCTGAATGGAAGCTTTGCTCTGAACAAATAAACTAATGATCCTGTGCACTCCTCCTGCACGAATGAACCCACCTTCACTTTTTTTCAGCTCTCCTTCCTCCCCCTTCATAAATTTCATTCCCGTCATGATTTCCCTCATCTCTATTAGATCTTTCTGTACAAGGAGGTATTTCCATGTTTGGACTCACTGCTTTCGCCTCTATTTTGAGCTGCCAATTCTCCCAACAATGGGCACCTTGGTGAACAACAATACAAACAAAACCTCTAATTTCTCAGGGTGACAATTAATGATGCTAAAATAATCAAACATTCATTACATCATTGAATATTGATAAATAATTCCTTTGCTTTAATATGCTATTGTTAATACTTAGAAATCCACCACAGATGTTTCCCACATTTTGTAAACATCTTAGGGTTTCATCTTTGTTACAAATTTTAATTCAAAATGTTTCTTCTCAGAAGCTTGGAAAAGTGATTTACAACAGAAGTAATGACAGGACCTTTTTCAAAATGATCAGAATCTTCCTGGTATAAACTTTATACGGCATAATGAATGTGTTGGCATTTCTTCCTTATTTGCATACTACAAAAATAAAACAGAGTGTACAACTTCCTGTTAAATTCATATTACCTGTTAAATGAAGATATTCAAAAGGCAATGTGGCCTAATTAAAATCAAGAGATAGTATTTAAGTCACATTTATATACTTCTAAGATAAAACATATGCACTAATATTTACAATATGTGCAAAGGGCATATACTTCATTAAGCACACTGAAGAAATAAATCCCCAAATTTCTTTGATCTAATTAGTCATGTCATAAACTTATTTATTATGAATATTGGCTATATCAAGTACTGAACTAAAGTCACATTTGACTATAATCAATGCATTAACAGTTGTAATCCAAAGCAAACTCTGAAGGTCCTTCTCAAAGTAATGCCTTTTTCAATAATATGTTGAAAGTTTAAAAATAAAAAAGTATTTTTTTCTCTTAAATGTGCCTTTTCTTCATCATTCACACTTTCTAGCTTGCTCATGAATGCCCAGATGTTGATATCAATGCTGTTTTCAAGAAACAATGAGGTGTTTGTTTTGTAATCTTTTTCTCCTTTCTCCCACACATAATTACATGATCTTTGAAACTTTCAAAACAAATGGGAAAAAAGTAGCCTTTCAAAATAAAGTAATTGTATGGCTGGGGTTTGTAGTCTTCTAAATTAGGAGTAGATTATTCATTTTTTTCTTACTCTAACCGATCTTCCATTTGATAGTTTGTTTTAAAAATAAATTTATAAGCATACAATTGTCTTAGGAATCATTGGATAAAGGTATACACAATTAAGAGTTGGGCAAAAAGTAAGACAATTTAAGGTTATTAAATGCCTCCTGTTTTGATAATTGCTAAATATTTTCAAAGACCATTACAAAACCCACATTGCTGATTGTTCCAATTAATTAGACTAAAGCAAAGAACAGCCTGCAGAATAATTTGATTTAAAAACAAATTCTGGTTCAGAACCTTTTGAATTATTTACAACCACCTCAAATTAGTCTATCATTTAATGAAAGAACAGAGAGGTGTCCTTTCCCCCTCCCCAAGTGTCATAGTGTAATACCATAAAAGCTTCTGATGAGAATTTTCATCTCAGATGCAGCTCATGTAGCCACATGTCTCGTAAATACTTTTAATGCATTTTCACATGCATGATTGTGAATGCCTATTCAGTGAAATGGTTTACCATATGCTACATTTTTCAACTATCAAGAACAAAGGGCAAATGGTCCCTGGCCTTGTATTTGGAACAAATAGCATAAAAACAAAACAAAAACCTCTTGTATTTTTACTAAATAAAATAATGAATGCAGATGGTAAAGGCTGAGTGGAATCTTCTTTTGGCACCATGCTGTTCTTTCTCGAGACAAAGTGTTCAATGAGGGACATATAGGAGGAAAAGGAGATACAAATGTAGCAGACCTCTTGTGTCACCCAAGAACTGTTCACTACGGTATAGCATTAAATGTTTCCTTTGGTGTACTTTAAGATTAATGGGGATTTTTGCTATTTAGGAATAATTCACGATATAGTAGGTAGTTACTGTCAAGAGGTTTTTTGTTTATCATTTTTTTTTCCTTTTCCCTCTCAAGATACACTTAGTTCTGCCTCTTGAATCACACTAAGTAATTTCTTCTCCTCTTTTCTTTAAATGTATTTTAATGACTTGCAGCATTGTTTCTCATTAGATACTAGAGGCAAGCCAGAGATATTTACTATATTTGCTAAATGCAGAACATACTCTCCCCAAATTATATGTAAATAATACATGCCTATGTACATATAAAAATTATACATAGACTATATACATATATGTACATGTACACCTTCCCTTCAACCAGCTGTCCCAGAAATTCCACTCAGAAATAGCCACCTATGAGCCCAAATTACTCATTAAAACAAACAAACCAAACCAAAACCAACATCAAACAACCCTTTTAAAAAGTGGGCAAGAGACACGAACAGATTTTCAAAAGATAAGCTAATGGCCAATAAGCATAGGAAAAAATGCTCAATGTCTCTAATCATCAGTGAAATGCAAATCAAAACCACAATGAGATATCACCTAACTCCAGTGAGAATGGCTTCTATAGAAAAGTCCCAAAACAACAGATGCTGGCATGGATGCGGAGAGAAACGAACACTGACACACTGTGGGTGGGACTGCCAACTAGTACAACCTCTATGGAAAGTAGTATGGAGATACCAAAGAACTCAAAGTAGACCTACCATTTGATCCAGCAATCCCACTACTGGGAATTTACCCAAAGGAAAAAAAAAGACATTTTATAAAAGAGACACTTGCCCTCGATTGTTTATAGCAGCATAATTTGCAATTGCGAAGATGTGGAAACAATCCAGTGAATGGATTAATAAAATGTGGTGTATGTATACCATGGAGTACTACTCGACCATAAAAAATGGCGAACTAATACCTTTTGTAACAACCTGGATGGAACTGGAGACCATCCTTTTAAGTAAAGTATCACAAGAATAGAAGAACAAAAACCATACATACTCACAATTAAATTGAAGCTTATAGATCAACACTTAATGTGCACATATGCTAGTAAAATTCAAAGGAAATCAAGCAGGTGGGAGGGGGGAGGAGGGAATGGGTAAATTCACACCTAATGGGTACAATGCACACTATATGGGTGATAGACACTTATAACTTTGAGTCAAACCGTACAAAAGCAATTAACATAACCAAAATGTTTGTGCTCCTGTAATATTATAAAATTATTTAAAAAATCATTATAAATAAACAAAAACAAAAACACATTAAAAATTCTGTGAGTTGAAAGAGAAAACACTAGTATACAAATTTAATGTGAAACTTTTGTCCAGTCTAGGAAAATGTCTTCTTTTCAAATTATAATTTATTACAATTAGTCATTTTATCAGTTGGTTACCAGCCTTGGTTGAGCATACAATTTCTGTTAAAGGACTCACTGTACCAAAATACCATAAATGGCAAATAAGCTGTAGATTCTGTGAAGCTCATATATAGAATGTTATCCCTATCTTATACTTACGGTTTTGAAAAAATCTCATGAAAATTTTCTTTCAAAGCAAATCAGTGGCTGCATTTCATGTATTAAAGAACTTGTATAGTTTTGGCCTGGTGGTGGTTTCATGGTGCCATTTCTATGATGTGTATCAGAAGGAACTCATAAAATTACCTTGGCTTTTTAACTGTAAGTACAAGGAGCTCGCCTTCTAAAAATATTCTTGCTTTGATAGTGTTTATTCTTCTCATGCAGAATTACTTTGCCACACTTAATTTCTTACATCCCTCTTATTTATTTGTGGAAGAGGTTTTATTCTCCATTGAACCTGCTGTATCTGTAACATTTCTAAGAATCAAGTCTTTCTAGGTGCAAAATATTTTAGTTCACATAGTTCACATATAGGTTAAAAATATTTAGTTCATATGTTTAGCCTCTATCTCAAGCTTCCTAGCAACAAACAGTACTGCAGCATTAATATTGCCTGGTTTGGCTTTTGGCCCAGTTTGGTCCCTAACCCTCCTTAGAACACTTCATTTACAATTATAAAAATTCTGTGTTTCCTGGTCCATATTTAAATGAGATACTTATCAGGAATATGGCATCTTTCATTCCTTATTACTGATGAAGTTTTTCTTGACATCTCACTGCAGCACCCCATCTCTGTGATATAAATTGTGATATATATTAAAAGAGGGAACATGTGTCTTGTTAACTTCTGTAGCATTTAGAACTTGTATAGGTATAGCTTTTATGAAGTGATATCTTTTTTATTAATTGTTATTTTGCATGTTTGTACGAACTGCCTAGAAATTTTATACTCCTTTGATGGTAGGAACTCTTTTCTATATACTTTATTTTCCTACATATAGCATCTTACATTTATTAGTTGTACTCTTGATTAGCAGATAGGGTAACTATTCAATAAACTTCTTTTACAATAAAAAAGGATGAAGGAAATGATTAGTCTAGGAAGAGCAATCCAATAATATTGATGCTTAAGGACCATTGATGTTTTCATTTCTCATTTTGTCAGAATTTTGTATTATATTAAATCACTTTTTGTCAAGAATCTGAAAAACATGTCATGATTCCGGATCCTTTACAAAAAGGACAATCTAATTCTTGAAAGGAATTAGCTATGAAAGGACTTCAAACTGCGTTATTCCATTTACCTACAAGGAACAAATTCACATGAATTAGCCTCTCATTCAGTGTAATCTGGTATAGAAACTTACCATCTTGTCAATAGTTCACGTAGAGCTGTAACTTGGGATAAGTAAAGAAAATGTATCTAGTGACTGTGCACGGTGCTACATCTTTCCAGAATCAATGGTTGAGCAAATGCTTTACTCTCCGATTTTAGTTATCCATTAGATATCAAATGTTTGAATTCCCTCATTTTTAACTTTGAAAATGCTATATTCTGTTTTAGCTCCTAGGTATACAGTGACATTTTTTCCATCAGAAATGGATCCCAGAATACTTTGAAGCCACTAGCATATCACTTCTCTTGAAGTACTCCTGTCCTACTCAGCAGTTGGCATTGCCTGTGGTAGAAAGCTTCACATTATTCTTGGTGAAACAAAAAAAAATTCTATCTGGAAATCATTAGGGATCCATGACCTATAAAACTATTTGCAAACACAACACAATTTTACACAGTTGTGAAAGCATTGCTTCAGTCATCATTGGGATGACAGGATTAATCAATATCCTTTGGGGATATCCTTAACCCAGAAATGCCCATTGAACCCCCTTTTAGTTAGGCCCTGGCTTCATCCCCAGCCTAAAGGATTTCTTATTGATCCATATTTTCCTACCATTAGTTCAGCATTTACCCTGAAATTTAATATAGCCACACAAATATTAATTAATTTTAATTTTCTTAAGAGTATATGGAAAGATCTAGAGCCAGATACAGTGAAGTTTGACTACTATCTCTCCTGCTTGCTAGTTGTTTGACCACTGGCAAGAAACTCATTTCCATGAACCCTACACAAGAGGAGCCATATAATATAGCGAAAGAGCATGGGGTTTTGCATTTACTAGCTGTGAACCTCGGGTAGGTTTCATAACCTTTTGGATAAGTTACTAACCTCTGTAAGTCTCAGTTTCCTCATCTGTAGCATTGGGTTCATAATAATGGTTAGTGAGTTGTTGGGTTAGTTTTTAGTCTTAAAGTATTTTTATTTGTCTGCCTTTGTATGTATCTGTCTCTATTTCTATTTCTAACCCTATCTCCATTGCTACTTCTTGTATCTGTATTTTTAAGTGATAAACATAAACCACTTAACAAACATTAGCTAGTGCCTTTTGCCTCTATAATTATCCTAAATTATCATATATTTCTTGTGTTAAATACTAAACAAAATATGTAAATTTCTATCTTGACAAATAACATACCACAGTATATGCCTTTAAATGGAATTATTTTAGCTGCATGACTGAAATAAATATAGAAAATATATTTCTTTTAAATAAAGGTACACATAGTAAGCAGAATCTTCTTCAAATAGCCATATTGTGTTGCCTGATATATTTGATTTTGATTTTATTTTACTATGTTGTTTTTTCAATATTGAAATACAAATATGCTTCTTATTAAAAACTACCTAGAACATCAAATCCTATGCAATAAGAGTGTTAACCATTGTAAACCCTGTCATGTCTCTGAGAAGCAGAGGAATTATCTTGTTATCAATTTAATAATGGAACATTGAAGTAAATGATGCCATCCACTGACACCCGTAACACTGTCTCTCTGGGGAAATTCATGTCTGTGAGAACTGTCAATCTAAATGGATACAGACATATTAAACATACTCCCTTCAATCCATAAATCTACCCTTTCTGGGATGCCTTAATAAAAAGATTCCTTATTTTGATAAAGACAAGCTATGCAGACTATCTTGACATGACTGATCTATAATCTCTTTATTTAAGAAAATATTTTGTGGAAGGGCTTAATAAATAATTTAAAAAATTTTCTTCTCCATTTTTTTCTTTAGCATAATTCACACATAAATATGTTCCTGAGGTTTTAAATTAATGAAATATTACATAGAGATGTGGGAAATGGATATAACAATGTATTTATTTCCACTATTGTTTCGGCAAGTTTTCTGCAAAACACAGCTTATCTTTGTTGTTTTGTATTAAAATTTCCTCTAGTTCTAATTTAGATGGATATAAAATATTCCCTTATATTAAAAGTATCATAATTTTCCCATGAGAAAATATGACAAGAAAAGTAAAAATTATAAACATAAATATATCACATATACAGTAGTAGAAAATAATGAAAATCTTCTCAGCACAAAAATACATTGTAGAACAGGCAGAAAGCAAAAAGAAACAAGTTCAGTTGCACTATTAAATTACCAAAATGTGCTGGTATCTTACATTGCTGATGCAGATTAAATTGCATTAATGGACACAGGTTTTAGCTAAAGCCTAGAGGCAATGACACCCACCCTAAGGACTGAAAAAGCCAAACAGATATAATGACAAGGGTAAAAGAAATTCAAGGTGGAAGTAGGGATTATAAAAAAGGCTCTTAAAGCCTCCCACTGATTTTGAACTCTTCCTCCCCTCTCTCCCACCCCAGACAGAGTAAAGAGATAGCTTACACGTCATGAGATCATTGGCTCCCTCTTGTCCAAATGCCTCCTAGACAACCCAAGTGGATATCCCACAGGCACCAGAAACTCCATGTACCCAAAACCAAACTCATCATCTGCCTCGCCAAATCTATGTCTCCTGGTACAGTTTATCTTTAGTGAATGGAACCATCGAACATACAGTTGCTTCTTCATATGCAATAAATCCTATTCTTGCTACTTGCATAATCACCATCTCTGACAATTCCAACTCCCACATCACTCTAAAGCCTACCACCTCTTCCATACCCATTACCCTTGTTCAGGTTGCCCTCACTTTTTACCAGTTGCCCTCACTTTTTACCAGGTCCTCCTATAGACATAGTATCTAATAGCTATTTAAGATATATTATGACTTGAGTTCTCAAAACAATCTTGTGACATAGGCCTCAATATTTCTATTTTAAAGATATTTTTGAAAATTAAAAATATTTTTTATTAAAGGTTAGAAACAGTTTAGAAAAATGCAATATGATAAGTAAAAACCTGCATCCAACCTCACTCTCTTCCTCTAGGCCTTTTCCACAAATGTCAATACTATTAATGTTGTTTATCTCCATAAAAGTACATATTTTATGCCAAAGAGATAATATTATCTCTACTGTTCTACAACTTATACTTTAATTCCAAAATTGTCCTGGAGATTTATTAAATCAGTCTATATGAATAGATATTTTTCCTCATTTTCCTTAAACCATTATAAAATACCACAATAAACATTTTTCTACACATATGTTGGAGATTTTATCCATTGAGTAAAATCTTAATGAGAGATATCTGGGCCAAAGATCATATGAATTTAAAATTTTTATTGCTATGGTCAAATTCTTCTGTAGAAAGGATATACTCATTTATAATCTCACTAACAGCATCTGAAAATATCTATTTCCTTTTATATTCTTATATTCATCAGAGTCCTGACAGGAAACAGCACATTCGATTTTGGACAATTTGATTAAAGATTACAAAGATGTAGGCTTAGAAAAGCATAAGGGATGGTGGAGAACACTGAGGGTGCCAGTAGGAAGCCATTACCACCCCAAGACCAGAGGCTGCCGGAAAGGGCCACCAGACATAAGCTGAGATGTCAGTGGTATCCAAAACTTCACAGTGGCCCTGCAGGGAGGAAGCCCCCTCTACCTTCTCAGTCTCTCTCATCAGCCCTGACTGAGCCCAGCTGGACATCTAAGAGCAAGGTGGCCAATTGATGCAGGTCAATCTTCTAGATACACACACTGTGTGCAAGAGAGGGGAGTGAATCTCAGCAGCAAATGGAAGATGTTGAACATGCTTTGTACTTTTCACGAGTGGAAAATTAAAGAGTCTGTGTATAATGTGAAAGCGTGTAGATTTTTCACCCTGCATGTTGGTTTCTGAACTACTATATCCTCCTTTGCTAACTTGTTTTGTGGTCTCCATCTTTCTTTCCAAAATGCATGGAAATCATATAATTTCTCTTCATAAAATCTCTCAATGGTTCTCCATCTCTCCAGGCTAAAGTTGAAACTCCTAGGCAAGCATAGATAGCCTTCACAATTGGCCTCCTGCAGTCTGTGGGTACCTCTTCAACCATCATGACTTCTACCTTCCCATTGGTATTTGTCACTCAAGCAGTACAAGCCATTTGTAGCTCCCAGTTGTGAAACATTTTTTTTTTTTTTGTACTAGTATGGAACTGCATCATCTGTTAGCAAATGCAGCACCTCCTTTGCCCACATGGTGATTTCTCTGTCATTCATCAAGATACTGCTCAAGAGTCACCTCCTCTGAAAGGTCCTAACCAACTGTCTTGCAGTAGAGTTACGCACTTGGTACTCTCAATGCCTATGTCACCTGCACATAGTTTTCTGAACCTATTACTTCCTTCTTTTCTCCTTTAGACTATGAGCAACATGACAACAGGGGTCTGTTGCTTGCTCACTTTACTAATCTCTCTTTGGTATCCAACACAGACTCTGATCTGTGATGTGGCAGTCTTGGCATCTTCACTAACTTGTCGTGTGAACTTAAAACCCCTTAATTTCTCCAAGTTTCTTAGCCATAAAATGTATGCAATATTAGTGTTAAAGGCTTGGAAAATATTAACGCTTAACATTGTTGTGAGAGTTAAAAGATTTAATATTTGCCAACCCCTTAGTACTATGTCTGGCATATAAGTGCTCGAGAAATGTTAGTCACCGATTTTGCTAGGTCCAGAGTCTTTGTGTTTGGTATCAAACCACCAAGGATCCTGTTTCCAAGAGTTTGAGAGGGACTATTTGTATGAAAATCTCCTAGAGCAATGTGTAAAGTTTTGGGCCTGACACTAAGGCTCCTGAGGGCATCAAGCTTAAGATCTCTGAGCAAACTAAACAAACACACAACAAAACAAAACAACAATAAAACACACACACACACACACACACACACACAAGTAGTTGTCCAAACCTCAGGGTGACTGAGAAACATGATGGTGGGTTTTTTGTTAGTTTTTGTTCATTGCCTAATCCACAGCATACAAAAGTGCCTACCCCATAACAGGTGATAATAAATATTTGTTGGAAGAAGGTATTGCATGAGCCTTAGTTTGGGACACAATCTGCTTATCAGTATGGGCCACTTCTGTTGCCTGAGGTAAGTAAGATGCAGGCCCCTTGTCTCAGTGCCAGGAGGAAATACTACAACTCCTCAGGAAGGTGGAAACACACCATTCAAGGAGCAAGGCAACAATCTGAGGGTCTTAACGACTTTTATCTCTGGTGGGAAATTCTCTCTCAGCTTTGAAGACCCCCAAGGCAGCAGTAGGAAGAATGTTTCCAAGAACAGAAGCAGGGGGAATATCTGACAGAGGTGAGGCTCTGAAATAGCAAGAGTGAAATAGTCAAGTAAAGTACCAGCCCCTGAGGATGACAGGAGCAGAGACACAGAACAAGAGCAGCAAGGATTGGAGTTCTGCATCAATAGTGGGTACCGGTTCTGGATCAAACATCCTGGAAATTGTTGCTGGTTCTTATACCTTCTGTTTTTTCTGGGGAAAGCAAAAGATAGGGAATTATCCTCACCAATAGTTGTAAGCGGTATTATGAATAAACCATAAAAAAAAAAAATAAAAACCTAACAAGCTCTTAGTCACCGATACTGGTTTTACAAAGTATTTTTATGCTATTATATTACAATATTAATATAGTACCAATATTTGAATATGGAATTGTTTGCAGTTTAGAAGCTGCACATCTCAAACAAAATAATTCATTTATCAGGAAGAGTTTTACAGTGAAAAGGAAGAGGGCTTTCACAATTGTCTAGTCCTTATCAAGTGACCATGGAATTAACTGGAGAGGGTGTCAGAGGACAAATGACTTTGAATTAGAGGGTTAAGGTCACATTTGCACACCTCCTCTGATAACATGTTTGCTGCTGACTAGTGATTGTGGTGGTCTGATCTGGGAGAAGACCATAAATGCACTACAGTGAAAGAGAGGTAAAGTACAATAACCCTTACTAAAATTCATTTTCTTGATCTGGGTTTGAGATGTCTCATCTCCTACTCCCATGGTGCTCTTGGGTCAGCGGCATTCCTTCAGATCCTGCAGGTCATAATAGAGGTCTCAAGCACATGACAAGGTAGTGGGCTCTGGGATTTCATTCACTGAGTACCTACTATGTGCTGAGAATTGGGCTAGGTGCCTGGTATACAGTATTCAAGAAAACAGATGTTGATACCTGCATGCTTCAAGCTTATGGTCTAGTGAAGAACAGAAATATTCAAGGAACATAACAAAATAGCCTATCACTAAAAAAATGTGATAAGTGCTGCAAACAGTTTGCTATGCAAAATGAATGAATGAATAAATGAAACATAATAAATAAATAAAATAGGGACTTAATATAGCTCATTCTTTCACGCAATGCCTTCATGTAGAACTGACAAGAAAGTGGACATCTGACTGATGAGTTGGAATTTGTTGGGTGAAGAATGGCTCTATTCAAGTAAGGGGAATATCATACATCAAGGCCCAGATGAGCGAGAACTAGACAAGTTTAAATACATAGAAAAAAAGCCCGTATTGCTAGATGGTAATGACTTAGTAGGGAATGGAATGAAATGCTGTCAAGGAAGCAGACAGTAGCCACATTAAAATGTTGGTCCTAGCAAGAGAAACCATATTGTCATGATTTTACTAGGGATGAGGTAGAAAACTCTCCAGCTCTCCCATGCTGTCCATATGCCTGTTTTCTTTGACTTGAGGATGGAGTTGAACAGCACTGAATTCTTGATTTTATTCAAGTCTGTGAGTAACCACATACCCTCTAGGCTCATTTTCTGTCTGGTTCATAGTCTGGCCAAGTGGAAGGAGGGGTGTGGCTAAGCAGAGTGGGTAGAAGGAAAGCAGCAACTTCTTTTGTTCCTTCCCTTTCAGACCTGATATTATGCTAAAGAAGAGAGTACAAAATGGCATTGCATCCCTCCTGCTGGGGAGAGCACAGAATCGGTCATGGGCAATTGTGAGCACAGAGCTAACATAGTACCCTGGTGACCCGAATGAGTTAATGCATTTTCCAGAAGCTCTAATTTACAACCAGGAAGAATTTGGGGCATTGAGAAGCAGATTGAATAGGTCCATTTTTACCCATTGTGATTTCAGTGACAGGTCCAGTTTACTCCAGTCTAAACTGGCTCGCCAAATCATGCATTCAGACAATTGAATCACCAACTCTTTGACATACTGTAGAATCTCTGCAGGGTAACAGCACTGTCGCTCGAGGTTCCGGTGTAATGTGCCCTTTACTTTCTAGTCCTCTTCTCTTTTTAGACATTTCACACTGAAAAGCTTCTTTGACACTGATTTTAAAACAAGAAATTAATATTGTCACTTATCTTTCCATTAGCCTGTGAGTACAAAACCTTGCCGATAAGCCCCCAGTAATACCAGCTGTACAACCAAAAATACAGCTAGTCCTCCTGATTTCAAGATTTGCACCTCTTTCATATACCAACACTATGCCACATTTGTTTGTCTTTTTGGGTAGAAATTTCTTATCTACCAATGATAACAAGACAATTCCAATAAAATCCAAAGCCAATTAAAACTACTTCCAGAGATATTTATAAAATTAATAATAATGGTATCTAGAAAGCTCTTACTATTCTTTAGATCAAAAGATATGTGGAAACGTGGTCCCTATAGTAATGGGTATTCAGTGGTTGCATGATAAAGCTCCAAAACTTTTGCTAGGGTGGTTTACACGGGAGTAGCCATGATGCTGCAGGATGGAAACAGGATGGAAATATCTCTTTCACTATATGAGTAGAAAAGACAACTGAGAGTGGCAGTCAGAATACTGCAGGGAAAGAAAACATAAACACATGGTTCAAGTAAGAAAGAGAAACACAATGTGGAAACAAGATATGCTGGAAAACGAAAGAAGGATCCTTTGGTCCCACAGGCTATAGAATATCACCAGAATTGTAATAAGGAGAAAATGAAAACTGATCATAGTGCTGTGTGGATTTATTATTTATCATGCAAATATTTATAGTAAAATTCTCTGTAACACTCATTACAGGGTTTGGGCTCAGTAACTTATATAGGATCCTGCTTGTCACCTTCATAAGAGCAATGCTAAGGAGCCTTCCCTTTCTCCAGACACTGACATTAGCATTTGAGCTAGTGGGCACCCCTTGAATATTATATTTTGGGGATTCTTGTGCCCACAGTGAATAAAACCCTTTTCTGAATGCTGTTTTATTGAAGATTAATTTTTTCTCAGAATTTTCCACAATATACGAACCTAAGCAATTACAAATTCCTAAACCGTCCATTGCCAGCACCTCACATTATCTTTATTCTGATATGTTCTGAATGCACAGGTTTAACCAATTCAGTTTATCAGACCTGAAATATTTTTGTATTAAAAAACATAAAATTTGAACAAAAAAATTACATTTCATATAAATTACATAGATAATGAGTCTACCCTTGAAAATTTAGGGCATATGATGACTATGCATAGGACATAACATTATAAAAAAAGATACACAATTTTTGTAAAATATTTATTAATTTGAACACCCCAGATGATAAATATGTGTTCATCTGGCATAGATAGTTAAGTTTTTTAAGTCTAGATGAAAATCAGCAGGATAACTAGATGTTACCAAAATACTTCAACTCAAAAAAAATACAAATGTAAAAAATCTGTCATAGGTCTCTCACAAAAATTTAATACAATAGATTATTAAGCTGATCTCTTTAATAAACTGATAATTTGCCTATTTAGAACCTTTTGATAGAACATAAGCAAATCAAGATATTTCAGCAAAACAGAAGTACTCTATAAAAGTAACAATTATCAATGTAGACAGTAGAATTATAACATTATCATATTAAATATTAGACAGAAATACTCTGTTACTAACACTCCAAAAATGAGGGAAAAAAAGAGAAAATCAAAGATTTCTATTCTCCTTTTATGACTACAACTTTTTGAAAACTCTAGTCTGCTTTAATGACTTGGCTCTTTATTACTCCAGAAGAAAAACTTAGAAGTGTATTTTATAGAAACAGATGCCTATCATTAGCAAGGATTCATTTACAGTTGGGATCCTACACTTATATTAACAGTTAAATTTCAATGGAGAGAAAAGAATATTTGACATTTTGCAAAATAGACTTTATCTAACTATGCTATGGCTTCACCTAAATTCCTCAACTCTGGCCAATTCCCCTTGCATAGTACAGCAAAAAAGTTTTCATTTGAACCTTGACAGCATTCTTTTATTAATAATTATTGCCTTTTCACAAGTTTCACTTCTTGTTTGCATTTTAACTATATAATTTCATACATATTATACTTATTGGCTTCAGTTTACTGAAATATAATCCTTCCTCTTCTTAATTCTTTACAACTATAATCAGAGAACCTAGTAAAGAAACAGGAAAAAATCTTAACATTTGTTAGTTCTGGGTGGTTATATACTAAGGTGTCTGTTAATTAAATCTTGTTGGGTGGTAAATGATTAGAGGATATTAATCTTTAAAAATGATGTATAACTCTAACGAGAAAAATAAAGAGAAGAGCTAAATCAGTAGATGTCACTAACCATTTAGGGCAAACTAGGATTTTATTTCATATATGTTTCTGTACATTCCTGTGGCATGAGAAATTTAAGATTCAGAGTTGGTAGAAGAAGGACTTCATTATTTATGCAGCATATAATATGTGAATTAAATTATTTTGAGCCTGCACTATTTCTAAGATAATCCTCAAATATCTCCTTTCCTGTCAACACCTACAGACTTGAGATACTACTACTAAAAAGTAGCAGCATATAGCCAAGAATTTATCTTTTTTGTTTGTTTGTTTTTGAATTATCTATTCAAAATTTTCTATTTGTTGGTATACCCATCAAAGGGTAAGCTTTCTGATACTGGAAGTCTAAAGGATCAGACAAAAATGATCTTCTTGATTTTTTTTCCTAATTATTATCTCAAGAGCCAACATAAACCTACTCCTATTTCTGCATGACCAAATGACTGACACTTTTGTGTACCCAAAGATCTATACCTTCATCGCCTACCGGCGGTAATACAAAACTCCTGTTTGTCTATTCTGAGAAATTACTAAGAAAACATAACCTCAATCCTTCACTCTACACTAGGTACCAAAATAATTTCACAGCTGATTTAAAACTCTTACCCTCATCTTCATGCCCCAAGTGCAATGTGACCTGTCTAGCCAGGAAACTAACAGAGCATTCTCTTCCTTCCTCTTTCAGCCTCGTGTTCCCAGCTCCCAGCAGTGGTCTGTTCCCATAGTTAACCTCACAGAACAAGATAAAGCTTTCTTGTCCAATGAAGCAAGAAAAAAAAAAATCTCTTTCTGAAAATGTACCTCCGTCTCAAATTTTTTTTTCCAGAAATAGATATTAATCCTGCCCCTTTGCCCACTCAGTCAATAGTCAAAGAACTTCAGAATATAAAAATTCTCAGTAATTTTCTATGTTGCTCCCATCAAACCATTTTATTACATATGACAAAAATGGGGTAGGGAATAGAAAATAGTATGTATTCACCTCTGGAATGATCTCATATATTTTCTGAGTATGAGATCCCACTGGCTTCTCTTATGTGCAATTCAAAGATGCCGGAAAAAATGGCTAAGTATTTATGGTTCAGCTAAAATATAAAAGCTTTTTCTTCTACTATTCAATACATGCTGTAACAATACAATAAAAGTTACACATTACAAAAGTGATTTCTGAGCCTCAGTGAGAAATCCATTTAATCAAATCATTGTCAGAAGTGTAGTATCTTTAGGGCAGTGATAACCTTGCCTACACTCTTTGTTTGTTTTTTGTTGTTGTTGTTGTTGTTGTTGTTGTTGTTATTGTTTTTTAAGGCTGGTCGAGTGAAGCAAGGGGAGTGGAGAAGGAACAAAGGAATCTGTAACTGGTTGTGATCAATTAGTTGTAAACGCTGCTGCACTTGGACCAACCTACCCTCTTTTTTTATAGATGAGATTATGACTTGCCCAAGTTCTTATAGTTGGGAACAGAGATGCGAAAGACTCTAGTTATTTCAGATCCTGGTACATGCAATATTTAATCATTTATTTCCTTATACTCCATGATTTCCTCCCATAATACCACCCCCACAACAAATTACAGCCTTTCTAACCTATCAATGAGTTGCTTGAATCTATTTTTGGAAAGAAAAGCAATTCTTCAAATTTTAAATATGAAAGGGAAATTTTAAAGTTGATAGTCAACAAATACTATTTGAGTGATTACAATGTGCCAGGCGCAATAGGACAAATTAATAAGATAGGAGCAGTACAGATAGGAAGGCAGTAGGTTTGTTCCTGGGAAGTTTCAGTTTGAGCTCATTATTTAGAAATAACAAGGGGATCCTGTGCCAGTAGGCAGCTAAGACTAAGAAATCCAATCAACCAGCCAAGAAACAACAACTAAAACCAAAATGACAACAAAATCTACTTCGGGCTGAAATGCAGATTCACATAAATTGAAAACGAACATGTTGCTCAAACTCCAGCAAGTTCTTAATTTTTTTTGAGTGCGTATAGGTGTTTTTATGTTTGCTCATGTGAGTGCCTTAAGAATGATTTCTTTTCAAAATCTGAATATGGTTATGATTAAACTGCAGTATTAATTTGCATTGGGGAAAATGGATTTTTTTGTTAACAGATTATTGAGTAAACAGGGTAGAGCTTAAGTAGTAAAACAGTGAGCATTTTTTAGAAGTAGTCATTAGACATAAATTTAGATTTAAGGGGTATTTCTAATTACAACACAAATTTTTATATAATTCCCATAGCTGTATGGAGAAAATGTTAAACATTTATCTCAAGCTATTAACCAGTGTAACATGATATATGTTTTGGCAAATTTGAGTTAATGAAGAATTACTTGTTTTTTTTCTGAATAGGACAATACAACTGTACTATACGTATGAGCAGAAAATGATATGCTTCATAACTCATCTTATTTTGCATAATTTGATTTTATATTTTACCTTATCAACCTGTATGCTTCTAAAATTTAAATCAATAATGCATTTGTAAATAAATTTTTACGTGAGAAATAAATTTAGCAAACATCGATGCTAAATTTTCTTTTCTTCTTTTTTTTTTGGTCAGGAGATACTGTGACAGGCATAAAGGATTTTGTTAACATCGTTGCAGAAAGGAATTTCAGGACACACACATAACTGAGAGACAGTGGCAAGTTTATTGAAGGAAAGTGGCTTAGGAAAGGCTTGTGCAGAAGTGAAAGTCCGCTCTCAAGAAAGGGAGCAGGAAGGCTCGAAAAGAGCAACTGTGCCTAACCCCAAGCGGTTGCTGTTTTTATTTGCTGAAGTCAAAGAAGGCTGGGTGGTCATTGTTCATTCTGTTCTTACTCATATATAATGGAGGAAAGGTCACTTTGTACCTGTACAACGCTGGGAAATTAATGGCTCTTTTCTTCTCCTCAGGTCGGTTTGTTCAAAGGCCATTTGTTCTAGCCAGTTGACTAACTTTTCCATTCCCTCCTTCTGTGCTCATACCTAACTTACTACCTGCTGTAACAGTATGATTAGGTAGATGTTAGATTTAACTGTGTTGTCTACTGGAGAGATTAAAAACTTTGAAGTTCAGTTCTTGGCTTTGCCACTTTCTAGTACTTTTATTTGAGGAAGTTACTTTCTCATTTTTAGGATTAGTTTCCACATTTGAAAAGTAAGGATAATAATACCTCTTGTCTAAAATTGTGCTGAGGATTAGTGGTAAAGCATGTCTGTTACTCACCATAGCAATTGGTACAATAATGGGTAGTTACTACTAATGAATTTAGTCATCATTAATTATGATTTCCTAATAGATATTGGCAATATATAATTCTGAAAAATGTGCATCTGAAATTTAATGCTATTCTCTTGGTGTGTTTTCTTTGGTGGGGGTGAAGGGAAGGTTAGCAGTAACCAAAAACACATTTAGGAAAAGAAGCATGGTATGTTTAATAAATGTGGACAAACTGAACACTAGTTGCACAACTTTGGGACCAATATCTCTAACCCTTAGTTTTCTTTTAGTAAACAAACAGACTGAACCAGGTGATTCTTGATAATTAATGATTCAAAGATTCTCTAGCATTCAGTGACTCTATGATTAACAATTCAGTTTATTGAGAACGCTAAATAATGGCAACTCACATTTTTCCTACTATCATAAGATTTCCCTATCCCAGTGATGATTGGGAGTAAATTTTAATATAAATCAGAAAATCACAGGACATGTACAGAAGTTCCTTAGTTAGAACTATGAAAATGGAATAATGCCCTTGGAGAATTCTAGTGCAGCTTGATATATCCTATGTAATCAGTCACCGAAAGACTCTGACAGATTTGGTCATCGGTTTCTCAGACTCAGCCAACAAGGCCTGGAGGATATAAATTTTTAAATAAGAATAATAATTTTTAAAAAGTATTTTGACAGTTGCCTTTAAAAAAACTTTAATGACATGTGTCCTTTATTTAAATGACTGATCTTTTACATTATTGAAAATTTTAAGAAATGTCCATTTCCACATGAAATGTAATAAATGTTATCATATATATGAAACAGAAGCAGTCGAACTGTGCTAGGCATGGGGCTTGGCGCTGGGAATATCAAGAGACTGCTGTCTGGTAGAGAACAGCAGCCTATATGCACATAATTACAGGATAGGTTGATACATACATTAATAAAAGTATGATTATCTTTCCCCTAACATCTGGTTCTTCTCATCAAAATTCTAGATCTATATACCTTTTTGTATCTATCTGTATACCAGGCTGTAAAACAAAAATTCCTATATGCGAATCAATCCTTTTGAGAATTTAGAAAAAGTGGAGCCTGGGGTTTAGAGAGAAAAAAGACAGAAAAATAACAAAGAGCAGCACAGGCTTAGGAGATTCTGCCAGACGATCTTGGGGGAAACAATAAAAAACAGGGCCTTAGAACTGACTTGTAGGACAATGAACTTTTTTTCCCTAAGAAATATTTATTGAGCTCCTCCTATGTACTATTCTAGGAAGTCAAGATTCAGGGATAAATGGGAAGAAAATAAAAAAAGATCCTTACCCTTATGAAACTTATACTCTAGAGAAGAAGTAAGTGCCATGAGAAAAGAGACTGTATTTGTCTAGTTCAATAATATGTTTAAAATAGTGTCTGCCTCTTAGTATATATTCAATAAATACTGGAGGAATAAATTGAAAAATAAAGGAATAATTTATGTAGCAATGGTATGATTAAGGCACTAAAACCTAGCAATGTGAATGAGAGTGACTGGGTCTGGGATGGGGGCCTGCTTTCAAAATGGTGGCCAAGGAAGGCCACTGGGAGATGGTACCATGTGAGTTGATGACTTCTGCCTCAATATCTCTCTTCTCTCTTTATCAGTTATAATTACATGACTGTTAAAGTATTTAATATTGTTCAACAGATCTCAGACATTGTTGCATTTTTTTTTTTCTCTTTGATTTTTCCATTTGGGTAATTTGTTTCTCTATCTTCAACTTCACTGATTCTTTCCTCTGCTGTGTCCAGTCTTCCATAAGCCTATACAATGAGGTCTTCATTTCATTTACTATTCTTCATTTCTTTTATTTCTATTTGCATCTTTTTAATATTTTATAACCCTCTGACAAAAATTCCACAACTTTTCATGAATGTTTTTCCATCTTTTCTACTAGATCTTTTTTTCACATTTATCATGGGCATTTTAAGACTCTATCTGATAATTCCAATTCTATCTCTGAATCTGCTTCTACAGACAACTCTTAAAAAAACTCTCTTGATCCTGGGTCATATTTTTTTTCTCATTTTTTGTAATTTTTTATTGTATACCAGATAGTTTGTGTGAAAGAACAGTAGAAACTTACAGAAATAATAATGAACCCCCAGAAAAGGGTGCACCACTTCTTCTATGAGGCTGCTAATACAGGAGACTGAGTTGATTCAATTGATAGTTAAGCTTGTCAGGCAGAGACCAAATCTACAGGTGGCAGATGCAGGCCACGAGGACAGTTCCTAGGGGTGGAAAAGCCTAGGAGGGTGGGGGAGGGAATGCAGGAAAACACAGTTACCAACCACAAAGAGCAGGAACCTGAGGTTTTGAGGCATACACACTTGTGGAGCTGCAACTTTGTTATAAGAACACCTGTTAACCATGTATATCAATCATCTAGTAGCATCCCAAACCTCCTGTAAACCTACCCCGGACCAGGCCAATAAAATGAAACCACCTGGGAGTCCTCAATGTCTGTCTCCACTCAGTCCTCTCTGGAACGTACTCTTGCTTTGTTTAGCTCCCTTCTTTTCTGCAAGAAAAGCTGTTTGTGTAGAATTGTTTCCTGTCTGTGATCACTCCATCACACTGGCCCTGCTTGTGAATTTTCCAAGCAAGGAGTCAAAGAACCCGGACGGCAGTCCATCAAGAGGCTGGACGGGACAAGCCGAGTCTGAGATGTGTATAGTTTTAATTAGATTCGCTTCTCCACTGGCTTCAAATGTTTTGAGAGTTGGAGCAGAACTTTCCCTTCAGCAGAATTTGGGACTTGAGCTCTGGTCTCTTTATTATTAGTCCAGCTACCAACTTTTCAAACCAGGGAATATCTCTTGCTGCTTTACAGCCCAGCTGTTAACTTCTTGGGTTGCTGGGGAGTTATCTTTGCTCTCTAATCCCACCCTGGTGATTCAAGATATTTTTGTGCTGATCTTTCCTTCCTCTACCTTTCCAAAGAGCCACTGCACTACAACTGGTGAAGGCCTAGGATGCGTTGAAAGGATTTCTCTCAGGGGTCTTTGTCTGCCCCAGTCTTCAGCAGGCCTCTGCCTTTTAACTGAGGAGGTCCTACTTGCTTTAGGGAGAATTTCTCAGCTGGGCTGCGTTGACTCCACGTTTGGTGGGCAATTCAGTGAATTCCCATAGGAAAAAGTTGGTTGGTGCATGCACAGATGGTCTGTGCCTGGGATCCTTGGAGTTCTCATACATCTCACCAATCCAAACACATCCCTTAAAAGTTCTTTTTCTATGGTGATTTCCTTCTCCTTTCACCATTTCTCCAGGAAGCAAAGCAGTGATGAGTCTGTACTCTCCTTGTCACTTTCTGGAATTTAGTTCATTTAAGGTTTAATTGCATTCTCAGATCTCAGATAGGTTTTTAAAAACCTGATTTTGCAGCTTATCTGATTTGTTCTGGTTGTTTGGGTGGGAGCAGTAATCTCTTTTGGCTTTCTACATCCTAACTAGAAGCAGAAGACTTGCTTGAATTTCAAAGTCATGATCTAACCATATGGTATCTATCTTGGTAATAGTTTGAGTTTGAATTGGGAGGGCCTTGGAAAGTTTTAAGCCAGGGAAGAGGCAACAACTCTGAGTCATAAAACATGCCATAAAACCCTGTAGTTGAACAGTATGTATAAAAATATATGAAATGTACAGAAGTATAATTACATAGTTTGGGTAACAATAATAATTATTGTTAGATGGTGTCATATGTCACTGCTCATGTTGATTTCTATGCTGTTTCCAGAAATTCATTTAAAAACTTGTTGTACACATAGCTTTTCCAGCCTGTAATTGTGCTCATTTCCTATATTAACACACCCCCCCTACACTTTGTAACCCAAGAGCCATAACTAAACTTACAATTTAAACCAAATCAAGCACAAAACAGTCACCGATCATTTTAATATTGGAGGTTTTAAAGGACACATTATGAAAAAATTAAAATGCAAAAAGCAGCACAAAGTTAAATTAAATTATTTATTATGGAGAGATTAGTCAATCTAGTTACTTCCCTAAATTTTGCATGAATAAAATATTACAGAAAATTTCCTTTTGGGTGATCAGTATATAGATCAGAAACTCCCCAAAGAAGCTATATTAATAAAGTTAACTCATTCCTTATTAATGCTCCAGGCATTTTAACAACATGCAAAGTGAAATATCTACCTCAAAAATGACTTTAATGATAAGTTATTTCTTTGCTTCATGTACACAATGGGTAATTAGTTCAGGAAAAAAATCTCAAAGGGAGAAAAGATAACCAACTGTGAAATTCACAAATACTTTCTTTGGATTGGGTACAAATGCTATTCAGGCTAATACCAGGGCTGCATAAATTCTTTCTATCCTATTTACAATCCAGTCTTGATTAGTTAGGAGCTCATTTTCCAGTTTGTGAATTATCTAGGTCTTTGATTCTTCTATTCCCTCTGGCTGATTACCTTTCCCATTTCTCTGCTCATTAGCACCTCCAAGAGGAAAAGAAAATCCAGGTGAGAAGAAAAAGTAACTCATACGTGGACAATCCTAAATACTCTGATACTTGGCTTTAAAAAATAATCATTTTTCTATTGCAAGTGTGTATATGTGCACATTTTTTTAAGGCTGTATACCTTCTTAGCAGAAGAATAGGGCTCTGTAGTCAAATGTTCTGTTATTGATTTGAAATCCTACCATTTACAGTTTGAGAGTTATCTTTAGGAAATTACTTACCTTCAGAAGGCTATCAGATTCTTATTAAGTGGGGATGGCTTTTACACCTTTTTTGTGAGGCTACTATGAGATCAGCTCAGAGACAAACAAATTTGTATGCTGTAAGTGGCTATACAAAATCAAGAAATTATTATATTTTCAATTTGTAAAACTCCTCTGTCAATTCTTGTCTCTTCCAATTTCCTTAAGAATCGGGGCATGCTTTGGGAAAGGGCTCATTATGAAATAGTATCTGCTTTTTCTTTTTCTTCCTTTCTCCCTTTTAAAAATTTTCCCTTTGCTCTTTAACACGGTTATGAAATGCATTCTGGTAAAATAGTTAAAGAGATTGGCAAAAGTATGATTGCATCTTTACTGATGAATTTCATTTACCGATTTTTCCCTATCTGCTATTAAAATGGATAACTACCAGTTGCCAGTTTTAGTATATATTCTTACCAAAATGGTCCTCATTCTAACGTGTATTTTCATAACTTTTGTTTCTTAAAATGAAGACATATCCTACAGAATACAATTTTCAGTAAGTTGGAGCTTCATTATACATATGTTTAACTGTTCTGCTAAAGTATACTTCATCTGTCATTATTTTAAGAATGTTTGGTTTGCCTGGTGATTAAACTAGTAATCCAATGTCTCCTGTGACCAGTTTTAGATGGTTTACAATTAATTGAATATTTGTGGATCGCACACATAGCCTTAAATTCTACTAAAATCAACTATCTAACTATAAATAATGGTTAAAAAAAGGAAAATAGTTCTTAAAATATAGTATATAAGCTTTTAAAACAGTTATATGTTAAGTATTTATTTTGAAAAACTATCTTAAAGAATAAAGACCATGCTTTCAAGTAAACGTCTTAGAAGACCTAAGGGGGAAAATGTGAAATTAGCTCTTCGTGAAACATAAACCTCTGAAGAGTATTCCCTGTAGCGTACAATGTAAAAGAATAAAATACCTATTGGCAAAAAGGAGGCTGGCATGGTGTCTGTGGAGGGGGAAGGTTGTTGTTATCAACAAACCAAAACAAAAAAAAAGTAAAATGAGATAAGTAGTTTGTAACATAGTTAATGAAACATATATAATTGCAGGTTATTATGATAAATAACAACCTCTATATTGCCTCCTACATTTTAAACTTCTCATAAAACAGTGGTGCATTTTTCTAATATTTATTTAAAATTAACAGATCAAATGAGCTCTTCAATTTAAAAAAAGATAATTTTAGGGACTCGCGAAAAATAGGAGGAAAATAATTGTTACAGGTTTCATATTATCCTTTCTCTTTCCTGGTTTCCCCAACTCTTTAAGAGAAAAACACATTAGAATTGAGTTCTGAACACTGACTGATATGAAATATTACCAGATTAATATTAAGTAAGCGAGCCAAATGAACAAACCTCTTTGGCTCTTTGAGTATAGACTTTATTTTCATTTTTTGACATAGGCTCAGTATGTGGCAAACATACAGTTTATAAATTGTTTCCATTGCCTTGCTCATAATCTAGTTTAAACCAAGAAAGAGTCTAAATTCAATGTATCATTGCTATCCCTAGGGTCTCTTTCACATGGTTCAGTATGTTAGATGCTATACTTCCAATTCAGAGAGACAATATTCTTACCTAAAAGTCAGCCTGACAAATTACAAAATGAAGGAGAATTTGAGAAAGAGTATTTTGTAGTCAGTTAATGCTTGTATAATGACTCTTTTAAAAGGTTTGATAGATTTTCTCAAGATTTTTCTTTTACTGAATGACATGAACCACCAAGATTTTAATCTCCCACAGAGCCAAAGCTTAAAAATAAAACCAACATTTCTTTCATTTCTTAATACTGTATAAGGTCATTTTTAACTTCATGTTAATTCCCATGACTCAGTATCAAAGTGAGGATGATCAAATGCTAAAGGGTAATAAGACTGGTGGCCTGGAGAGAGCGGCAGGGATTGAGGAGCTCGGTAGCAAGGTTTTAGTCATTCAACCCAACCTGGGATTAATTCCCAGGACATATCCCAGGAAAACGGCTATTATAATTTTAAGGTGAACTTATTTCTAAGCAGATTTATTAACATATAATTCTATGTGTTATACGTTATATAAAATATAACAGAATAAATTGTTATATGAAATGTATTATAAAACAATAAATTGCACATATTTAAAGTATACAATTTTATAAATTTGATATTTGATATACTTTGAGACCATCATCACAATGAAGATATAAACACATCTATTTTGCTGAAAAGTTTCCATGTGACTTTTTCATAACCCCTCCCTCCCACTCATGAGGCAACCATTAATCTACTTTCTGTCACTATAGATTAGTTCACATTTTCTAGAGTTTTATAATGGCATCATAAAACATGTACTCTTGGGTTTTTTGTTCTTTGGTTTTTGGGTTTTTTTGATCTGTATTCTTTCACTCAGCATAATTATTTTGATCTTAGTCAATTTTGTTGTATGTATAATAGTTTGTTCTTTTTATTGCTGAGTAGTATTTCATTATATGTATACAGCACAGTTTGTTTAACCATACAACTGTTGATGAAAATTTGAGTTGGTCCCAGTATTTGTTGTTGTTATTACAGATACAGATTCTGTGAACATTCCTGTACAAGTGTTTGTATGGACATATGTTTTGGTGTCTCTTGGGTAAATATCTAAAAGTAGAATATCTGGGTCATGTAGTAGGCATACGTTTAACTTCTGAGAAACTGCCAAACTAATTTCAAAAGTAGTTTTAGCGCTAACATTGTATGAGAGTGCCTGTAGCTCCATATCCTTGCTAATGTTCAGTATAATCAGTCTTTGAAACTTTTGACATGCTGAAAAAGGTAGATAGTGGTATATCACTGTGGTTTTAATTTGCATTTCTCTAATGGCTAATGAAGTTGAACACGCTTTCATGTGCCTATTCACCAACCATAATCTTTGGTTTTTAAGTATTCAAATCTTTGCTTAGGGTAGAGAGGGCTGTTTACTTTCTTATCACTGGGTTTTGAAAGTTCCTTATTTTGGATATTTTGGATATTAAGTCCTTTATCAGATATATGATTTGCTAACATTTCTCTCAGACTGTGGTTTGTATTTTCATTATTCTTAATAATGAGTTTGAAGAGAAAATGTTTTTAACTTGGATGAAAACACACTTACCATTTTTTCCCTTCAAAGATGGGAATTTTTGGTATGAATCTAGGAAATAGTTGCCTACATTAAGGTCACAAGGATTTCCTCCTACGTTTTCTTCAAGAATTTTTACAGTTTTATGTTTTTCACTTAGTTCTATGAATATTTTAAATTAACTTATATATATATATTGTGTGAGATATGAATCAAGGTTAACTTTTTGTTGCATATAAATATACAATATTTCTAGCATCATTTGTTGAAAAGACTGTATTTTGTCCACTAAGTTGCCTTTTTGCACCTTTGTCAAAAATCAGTTGTTCATACAACTAATGTGTGGGTTGTTTGCAGGCCTTCTGCTGCATTAATCTGTTGTCTATCTTTATGCCAATACTATACTACCTGATTCCTGTAATTTTAAATTGTCTTGAAATCGAAAGTTTTAGACTTCCAACTTTGTTCTTTATGAGTTTTTTTGTAAGTTTTTTTGTACTTCCATATGAATTAAAGAATCGGATTGTTAAAATCTACAAAAAAAGTTTGCTATTAGTAACACCGATTGATACTGCACTTTACCCATAGGTAAATATGGGGAGACATGGCATCTTAGCAATAATGATTCCTCTGATCTACAAACACAGTATAGCCCTTCATTTATTTAGGTCGTATTTCTCTTAGCAATGCATTGTAGTTTTCAGTGTTTCTGTCTTTCACATCTTCTGTCAGATTTATCCATAGGTACTTGATATTTTGCTGCTATTGTAAATGGTATATTTATTTCAACTTCCAATTGTTTATTGCCTGCATATAAAAATTCAATTGATTTTTATGTTATTCTTATATCCTGCGACTTTGCTAAACTCACTTAATGTATTATTTTGGCAGGGCCAATTCAAGGATGAGGTGAGTTAAGTATTTATTTGAGGTACAAAAATTAAGGGGGTGGCAAAAATTCCAAAAATGAAGATAAACAGCATTTAAATGTAACATTTTTGAAAATAAAATCTGAAAACAACAACCTGTGAGCTAGTTGCCTGTTTCTATAAGTCAATTGTGGCTTTTTTTTTTTTTTTTCTGGTACATTCAATAAGATTATTTACACAGACAGTCATGTCACCTATGAGTAAAGAAAGTTTTATTTTTTCCTTTGCAATCTGGATGTCTTTTATTTGTTTTTCTTTTCACTGGACAGGACCGAACCTGTAGCACAATGTGGAAGAGAAGTTGGTGAAAGCAGGTATCCTTATCTTGTTTCATTTAGGAGGAAACGTTCAGTCTTTCATTATTAAGTATATTAGTTGCAGGCTTTTTTTGTAGATGCCCTTCATCAAGTTGAGGAATTTCCCTTCTATTAGTTTGCTGCAATTTTTTCCTTTTTAAATTAGGAATAGATTTTTTTTATTTCTTCAAACTTTTTTTGCTATTAGGTTTATTGAGATGACCATATAGTTTTTGTGATTATAATTATTTAGTTTATAATTTATATAAATTACATTATTTTTGAATGGTAAACCTATCTGGAATTCCTAGGATATACCTCACTTGGTCATGATAGATTATCTTTTTTAATATATTGTTGAATTAGATTTATTAAAATTTGTTCAGAACTTTTGCATCCATGCTCACGAGGGCCAACATTTTCTTCTTTTGTGCTGTCTTTGTCTAGTCGTGGTATGAGTGCGTTGGCCCCATAGCATTTGTTGGGAAGTATTTCCCCTGTTTTACTTTCTGGAAGAATATATATAGGACTGACATTATTCTTTCCTAAATGGTTTGTGAAATCCAGTCATGAAGCCATCTGGGCCAGAAGTTTTCTTCATAAAACGCTTTGAACTACAAATTCAATTTCTTTAATGTTATTTGTTGCTTCATGAGTAAGCTTTTATAGTTTGTGTCCTTCAAGGAAGTTGTCTGGTTCATCTAAGTTAACAAATTCATTTATATAAAGTTGTTCATAATATTATGTTATTTTCCTTGTAATAGCTGTTGAATTTGCAGTAGTGTTCTCTCTCTCATTCTGTATATTGATAATTTGTGTTTCTTCTCATTTTTTCCCCTGATCAATCTGGCTAAAGTTTTCTTAATTTTACTGGTTTTCTCAAGAAACCAGTTTACCATTATTTATTTTTCTCTATCACTTTTCTGTTTGCTATTTCACTGATTTTTCCCTTCTGAACTTTATTATATAATTTATTGTATTTACTTTGGGTTTAATTTGCTCTTTTTTTCTAGTTTTTAAAGGTAGAATTTGAGGTCATTAATTTGAAACTTTTCTTTATTCCGATGCATGAATTTGGTGCTACAAATTAATTTTCACTCAGTTCAAAATATTTTCTAATTTTTCATATGATTTCTTTGATCCAAGGGTTATTTAGAAGTATATTTTTTAAATACTTGGGGATTTTCCAAATGTATTCCTGTTGTTGATTACTAATTTAATTCTGTTGTGGTCAAAGTGTATTCTTTGTATGATCTGAATTGCTTTAAAATTGTTGAGACTTCCTTTATGGCCGAGGTTATGGCTTATCTTACTAAATGTTCTCTATGTATTTGAAAAGATGTGTATTCTGTTGCCATTGAATGGCACATTCTATAAATGCCAATTAGAAAAGTTGATTAATAGTGTTTTTTCAAATCTTTAATAACCTCAGTCTGTTGTTTTATTAATTATTGATAGGAAAATATGGAAATCTCCACCTATAATTGTGGGTTCCTCCATTGCTCCTTACAGTTCTTTCCAGTTTTGCTTCACGTACCTTGAAGCTCTACTATTAAGTGCATAAACATTTAGGATTGTCATCACCTCTGGAACAATGGACCCTTTCATCATAAAATGATCTTTTTTTGTCCCTGGAAATATTCCTTGCTGTGATATCTACTTCGTCTGTTATTAATACAGCAAGATTTTATATGATGAGAATTAGCATGAAATATCCTTTTCAATTGTTTCATTTTTCTCCCACTGTGACCTTATGTTTAAAGTCGTTTCTTATAGGCAGCTTATGGTTGACCTTGCTTCTCTTTTATCCACTCTGAAAACCTCTGACTTTAATTGGGATGTTTAGACCATTTACATTTTCAATGAATGGCTATGTTTGACTCTATCACCTTACTACATGGTTTCTATAATATTCACCTCATCTCTTCCTTTTACCTTTTCCTCTTTTTCCCCATTCTTTTGGATTGAGTACATCTTATTATTCCATTTTATATCTATTGTTGGCTTTTAGCTATAACTCCTTGTTGCATTATTTTAGTGGTTGTTTTAGACTGTATAGTATCTTTAAGATACTCTTAGAGCAGCTTTTAGTTATCACAGTCTGCCTCCAAGTAATATAAAACTTTACATAAAGTATCAGAGGTCTACAGTAGCATACTTTCATTTCTTCCCTCACGACTTTTGTATTACTCTTGTCATACATTTCACCTTACATATGTTATAACTCCCACACTATCTTATATTTTTGTTTAAACAACAATATATATTGCTAAATACATGTTCTAAAGTGAGTTAAATAGTAAGAAAAATATATCCATCCATGTAGTTACAAATTCTGGTGCTCTTTGTTCTTTGTGTAGATCCATATTTTGACCCGACATCATCTTCCTTATGTGTGAAACATGTCAACATTTTCTGTAGTGTAGGTCTCCTTTTATTGTGCTTGAAAAGTTATTTATTTCACCTGTAATTTTAAAAGATATGTTGCTGGATTTTGAAATCTAGGTTAACAGTTGTCCTTTTTTTTTTTTCTTTCAGTACTTTAAAGATGTTGCTCCACTGTCTAGTAGCTTACATTGTTTCTGACAACAAATCACAGTAGCAACTTAGATTTGTTTCTCTATATGGAACATGTACTTTTTTTTTGGCTGCTTTTATGATAGTCTCTTTATCACTGGTTTGATTAATTTGCTAATTCTGTACTACCTTGCTATAGTTTTCTTCATGTTTCTTATGGTTGGTGTTTGTTAAATTTCTTGGAGTTTTTTTGGTGAGGTGAGTGGGGCAAAAGGTTTGTAGTTTTAAGAAAAACTAGAAAAAAAGTATTGGCTATTTCTTTCTTGCTTGCTTGCTTGCTTGCTTGCTTTTATTTTTTTTGATACAGGGTCTCTCTTTGTCACCAAGGCTAGAGTGCAGTGGTGTCGTCATAGCTCAGCCTGGAACTCCTGGGCTCAAGGGATCCTCCTGCCTCAGCCTCCCAAGTAACGAGAACTACAGGTGTGCACCGCCACGCCAACTAGATTTGCATTTTTTGTAAAGATACAGTCTTGCTGTATTGCACAGGCTGTTTTTGAACTCTTGGCCTCAAGTGATCCTCATATCTTGGCTTCTGAAAGTGCTATGTTTACGGACATGAGCCACTGTGCCCAGCCTGTTATTTCTTCAAATATTTTTTCTGTATCTCTCCAGCCTCCTTTGGCAACTCCTATTACATACGTTAGGCCATTTGCAGTGTTCTCAGCTCACTGATGGTATGTTTACTTTTCTCTCTGTCTCTCTCCCTGTTTCATTTGGGATAGTTTTTATTGCTATGTCTTTCTTTCTTTCGTTTTTTTTTTTTTTTTTTTTAGACAGAGTCTTGCTCTGTTACAGTGAGTGCTGTGGCATCAGCCTAGCTCACAGCAACCTCAAACTCCTGGACTCAAGCGATCCTCCTGCCTCAGCCTCCCAGAGTACTAGGATTACAGGCCTGAGCCACCTTGCCCGGCCTATTGCTATGCCTTTAAGTTTACTAATGATTCTTCAGCAATGCCCAATATGCTGTTCATAGCTTCCATTGCATTTTTCATCTCATTTATTATAGTTTTCATTTCTGGAAGTTTTATTTAGATCTTGCATTTATCTTTCATGTCTTACCTTTTTGAATACATGGAGTGTAGTTATAATAACAGTTTTAATGTACTTGTCTGCTAATTCTAATATCCTGTCAGTTCTGTGATTTTTTTGGGGGGGATGGTTTTGATGGATTGATTTGCCTCCTATTATGGGTTATATTTTTCTATGTCTTTACATACAAGGTAATTTTTGATTGAATGCCAGATATTGTAAATTTTACCTTGTTTGGTAATAAGTATTTTTGTATTCCTATAAATATTTTGTATTTGGTAATAGGTATTTTTGTATTCCTATAAATATTCTTGAGCTTTGTAGTTAAGTTGTAGTTAAGTTACTTGGAAACATGTTGATACTTTCAGTTCTTGCCTTTAAAGTTTTCTGGGCACGACCAAAGCAGTGCTGAGCCTAGGGATAATCATTCCTAATACTTAATTCAAACTCTTATACTCTGCCCAGTGTTTGTGATCATGGGGTTTTAGAATCTGGCTAGAGGAAATAGTCACTATTCCCAGATCTAGTAGGAACCAAGCACTGCTACATACTCAAGAGGGATCCCCTGCAGATCTCTGGAGCTCTCTCTCTGCACGCAGCTCTCTGCTTTTGGGTACTCTATCTTGTAAATACCTTGGTCTCACTGGACTCTCAGTTCTGTTTCTTCAGCTCAGGGCCTGGGGCAGTATCAGAGCTCATCTCCTTTGTTTTCCATCTGTCAATGACCACTGTTCCTTATCGCCTGATACTTAAGGTCTTAAAAACTGTAGGTTCATATATTTCATAAGGTTTTTTTTTGTTATTGTTTCAGATGAGAAGCTAAATCCAGTCCCCATTTCCATTTAGGCTGGAGCTAAGTTTTCTTTTAAAGAACTACAAATATCCTATCTCAAGAAAATACTTTGCTACATGGTGCCATAAACCACTCACAGAACTATAACCTATATTATGCATTATGATTCCTTTTTGCTACCCTTGTTTTTGTGAAATTAAATACATTTTCATTTTTTCTTGCTTCTATGCTGATAACAAAAATAAAAAGCTGTTACTACTTCCATATTGTTTTAACAGGAAGCTATGAAGTCAAAAGAATGAATGAATGATATTAAATCAGGGAAGTACAATGAATAAAACATTACACAGAAAGTCCAAAGACCTTACATGATATATGACATATAATGAACTCAAATTCAGAAGAATCACAAAAAAGTATATTTAGTGAATTAGTCTTTAATTTTTTTAACTGTTAACTATTTCTGAAATAATGTCTTTTATATAAATCACTAGTTCACAGAGTTTTTGAAAATCAATTGGGCCATATACTTCAAAAGCTATAAACATGCTTTTACCTGTGACTTGCCAAATCTCCTTTATAGAACATATGAAAAAAATATTATTTAAAGTAGGGATAAAAACCAGAGGCATAAAGGTATTTTATGCAATATAATTTATGGTAGTGAGTAATTGCAGTGTGTCAAAAAGTTATACATAATATTTCATTTAATCTTTACAACAACCTCTGAGGGTAGGTACTGTTATCACAGAGACAAGAAGTTGAGCTGAGTGTGTCAATAAATAGCAAGTCAGAGGAGATGCTGAGATCCAAAACTGTTCTGACACTAAGCCCTCTGCCTTTAGCTCCTAGACTGTATCAATTCTAGGAAAGAAAAAACAGAGATTTGTTAGAATAAGTAGGTATGGACTGTTTTATTCCTACCCATTCTTACATTTTAAATTTCCATTACTATTATAATGTATTTTATTTTTTTGTAAACTAGATGGATCTTTTAAAAAGTCAACAAAGTAATGTCACTAGATGATCAGAGCTAAGATTTATCCTGGATTTTGTCAAAGAAGAGAGGATGGGAGTAAGCATCTATGGCCTCCAGAAAGCATGAGCAATATTAGAAAATCACTACTTAAGCCCTAGTGTAAAAAAGGGAACTGTTTCCTGGGGATATACTAGCTTTCCCTTCAATAGCTGCTACAGCAGTTTCCTAATTTATTCAAAATAAATCCGCCTGGGAATGAGTAGAAATCAACAGAAACAGGGACTTGACAAGCTCAAAAAATTCCAGAGGGAGCAAAGGAGGAGTCCCTTTAGTACAGGGACTCTCACATTTGTTTGTGAGCATCCTCTTTGGGATTTGAGGAGAGAAAAACTAAGGGGATATTTGTACTTTATAAGTTCTGTAATAAGGAACAAAAGTAACTATCTTGTACTGATCATTTCTGGCCTGACAACAGATATATTATGGTTTCATCAGTTATTAAAATTTATTTTTCTAAACAAGTTGCATGAATACCAAAAATCCCCCTATTTCTAATGGGTGGAACTAATTATAAATACTTCAAAGAAGAGGAAGCCCACTTTTACTGCGGCAGCCTTCATGGAGACTGTAAGAAGATTGTACAGGGGCTATGGGCTAATGAACATCCACTGAATAAGCAATGAATATCCTCCTCGCTTGTAGGATACCTAGATCTGACTCAATCCCTTGACTTCCCTATTTTTGAATACAGAATTTAAGATGAGGCCATGTCACAGCTCAAATGCAAGTCCAAATTGAATCTCACTGACACTGTTTCCTATATAGACAGCTGTGTCCCTGCAAAGCAGTAAGAGCTGGAGTATAAAATATCCTGAGCAAGGACTAAGAACAAAATAATGATTGGCTGATAATGGAACTTCTTTATTTTGTCAGATAATCAGAATTTGTTTTCTTTTGTGAAAGTCTGCATTTGAGAATATCCATTTGAGTAGGTGGGTAAGGAAGGATTGGAATAACATACATTCTTAATTTCTCAGGTTACTTGGGGCCAAATAGAATAGCTCTTCAAGGTGTAATGAAAAGATTCCAGTCCTAATGCCTTCATTTACTAGCTGTATGATCCAGGACAGTTAATGCAATATCTCTAAATGTCAGTTTCCTCATTTGCAAAATAGGAAAAATCTCTGCTTCACAGATACATAAAAGCCTTAGAGCACAGTGCCTGGAACATACAAAATTTTCTTAGTAAATAGTTCTGATATATGAGTTTTATAAATACTTAATGATATGTGTCAAGATCCATAAATAATGCTGGCTGTGTATGCAGCAGAATTAATTGATGAACTTTATATAAAATGTACACACACATACACATATACATATACACCCATATACTTACACACATACACACATATAGATACATATTTATTGTACCCACAGCAGAAATGATTGAAAAGGATAGGCCCTACCCATAAATACCATTTTTTAAAGTCTCTCAGAGGATTCTAATGTGCAACCAGAATTGAGAGCTATTGGACATAGGTTCTTAACCTAAGAAGGCTCTGTAGAGTCTTGATATAATGCAGAAATCCATGATCTTGGGTGGAGAAACATTTAGACCTTTATTTTTACTAACCTCCTCCTGAAATTTAGCATTTTTCAATCATGAATGCAATAAACCAACCATAGTAGCACTCTTGATACCTATAAGGTTGACCAATAGAAATCACAGAAAAGCATAGCAGAGTTACTGCAGAAATCTCAAGTACCTATGATCACTACTACATCAAAATCACAATAGTTATTAGACACACAACTAGATTATGTTATTTAGTGCCTTAATAAAGAGCAACATATATTACTATATCACATATATTTTTAAAATATTTTGAGAATTTTATTTTAATATAATTGGAATCCTTTGTAACTTTATGAATTTTATGCATTCAAAAACATTATTCTAGAAAGAGGCTCCTAAACTTCATGAATGCCTAAGGAGTCCATGGTATATACAAAAGGTTAAGAACTCGTATCTACAGGCTATTGACCAGTAAAGCACCTTTAAAAATGCTGATGAAGATCAATATTTTGATCTTAATGTGCACAAAGCTGATCTCTCAGTAATTAACTGAGAAAAGGTTTTTGCAGAAATTAGGTATATGTAATAGATGCATATTTACATATAAATCGTTCTTCTGTTATTAATTTCTCTAACAAAGCCATAGTTTCCTTTTCTGTCTTCATCAGGTGATTCACTGCTGAAGGTCTACCTTTTTCCTGTTACTTTAGCTGCCACAGATGATAGAAAATGTCAGTCTGTGTTTGCTAATTCAGTGCATTCAGACAAATGCAGCGTGTACCTTTTGGTAAAAAATTTTCTCAAGCCTAAAATACGTGATTTATAAGGGTTTTGCAGTGAAAATGAGAGGAGGATTCACTTAAAATTGATTTCTGTTAGCCCTAATTATACAGTACATTTCATAATAAGACTTGCAAAATCTCAGCTTGGGAACAAAAAACTCTTAGTAATAAATTGTCACTACAATGATCAGTGTGCCAAATTTAATTCACAGATAAATAAAAAGAAACCTTGAAAGCCAAGCACAAGTCTAGCATGAGTGTAGGCATTAGTATAACTGTGATAGTTAAGAGATGAGCCCTTACAGTATATTTCAGAGATCTTGCTGCCTTTATAGTAAAGAAGTTCATCAGCTCGCTCTCTGGTTCCTGGTCAACTGGTACCTACCCTCTCTGGAAACAGACAGTAGCTACTGATATCAGCTGACATAAATGCCTCGCAGCATAATTTCTTTTTCAGAAAAGTTGGCTCTTGCTTAGAAGCTTCAACAGTGGACTGAATTGTCCCAATCCCTGTCACTAAAGGTGGCAGTCATGCGCTCGAGAATGATGTGAAAAAACTCCAGTGAGAGTGATAATTAAACTTGGAAAATGAAGGGTCACCTTCTCTCATTCAGCTTATTGGGCAAACCCATCACAATAATTCCAAAACAGTGGGGGATTGTCTCCTCTCAGCATGGCAATATCTAGGTGCATGCACAGTATTTCTATGGGTTCAAATGGAAATGCCACTTTAATTGTATTTAAAATGTTACCTTTGATATGGGGAGTAAAAATGGTAGAAATTAGTTCTAAGAATACAGAAAAAGAATAATGAGTATAATGTAAATGGGGAAAGAATTAGAAACAAGAAAACAATGCATTCTTTTCTGAGAAGAAAAAGCACCATAAGTGAAGAAAATTGTTGCTAGGGAAATTGAAAAGAACATTTAAATGTCTCTTCTTTCTACTTGACCGTGGAATCACAGAGCAAGGGTTTCATCTCAGTTTTCCTGTCCACTTACTGTCATTTCTTGGTGGTCATTATTATAACACCTTATTCCTGCCCAAGAGAGGGCAGAAAGTATCATGTGAATTTAAGACAAGCCATCGGTGGATATTTTCCAGAAAAAAAGATTTTTTTCAGACATGTTGGCTTATCTAAATACTATTGAAACAATTTTGGGAAATTACATTGCATACTGTTCTTACGTTGCATTAAAAAGTATTATAATATTGAATATTTAAGGATGACACAGGCAGGTATACTTGAGAACACTACTATTGCACAGAAGCATAGATGCTAAAAGTAAATTTCAAGTTCAAATTCAATCTTCAATATATATTAGCTGTGTAACATTGGGCATGTTACTTAACCTCTGTGTGCCTCAGTTTTCTCATCTATGTAATGGAGAAAATAATAATACCTAAATTATAAGTTTGTTGAAAGGTCAAATGAGGTTAAAATATATAAAGTTTTTAGAACAGTGCCTAGCACGAAGTGTGTGTTATGTAAATGCTCACACTGTATTATTATTATATTACACATTCAGTACCTAGCATAGTAATATTATAGACCAAGCTAAAAAATATATTATTTCTTTTTATAGTTGACCATTTTTCTTGTCCTTGTTATTCTGAGAAAAGCTTCCCCAAAGATGTGGGTCCTTTAAAAAACAAATAGCTCAGTATAATTGTTATATAGTGTTAGTTGTATAATGTGAAAATAAAGATAACTGAAACTTCAAGCTCAGAAAGTGAAAAACTCATAATGGTCAGAAGCTATAGATTACAGTTGGGTCTCGATAGTTCCTTTCAAATCTAAAAGGTTGTCTTGAAGAAGATAAATCATATTTTTCTATGTGATTATATTTTGTTTCAAGTTAAGAGAGAATTTTTAAACGATTAGAGCTATCTAAAACAGAAAAGAAACTTGATTGGCTAGACAATAGTGTGCTATCTAATTCCTTTGTAAGATTTGGCTATTTATCAGTTTGCAGGCAAATATCCACAAATTTCATTAGATTTAAAAATATTTATCATTAGAATACTTAAGTATTCTTCTTTGTCTTTGGAAAACATATATATGTCGGTAGAAAAATCTCTTCCTCAACCTCCATTCACTACTAGCTCATTGAAAGAAAGAATGAGAGAGAGAGAGAGAGAGAGAGAGAGAGAGAAGGAGAGAGAAGGAGGTGGAGAGAGAAAGAAAGGGAGAAGGGGAAGGGGAGGCAGAATGAATGAATGACATTAAGGATGGTATTAAAGATTACCCTAACCGGACCATTGATGGGGAAGTACTCTCATTTATATTCAAGCCTGATTTTACTGCAATATTTGAGCATGGTTCTTTAAAAGGGGGAAAAAAAAAAGGTTTTATAAAAGAGAGTTGACTCATTTAGTACAAAGATGTTAAAATTATTTCCCACTGAAAAAATATAAATAAACTACATAAGAAGATAGTGTGCTTTTGCCTCAGGTTTATATTTAAAGTGATTTATAGTCTGCAATTTCTTCCTAAGGTCATCACCTTCATAAATACTAGCCACATACAGTGAAAAACAACTCAATAAAATGAGTATTTTATTTCTCTTCCTTCTGCTTATGTAGATACTTCTTCCATCTACGCGGCATCCATTTATAACAAAGCCTCGCATTGTGTGGATTTTTATGAGTCTTGAGCTTTTCTTTCTTTTTTATCTTTCTGTGCATCGGCAAAGCAACTGGCAGATTCTTTAATAAAATATATTATACACATTAATATTTATAAGACTATGAATTGGATGTTTAAATAAACATTCACCAACTTATGCCAATTCTCTTGTTTTAGATGTTAAATCACACTTACATTATCTGGAAAGTCAGCCTTTAGTTCAGTGACACTTTGACACCAATATGCAGCCGTTTTCTCACTGATGAGCTCAATATTCAGGAAGGAGCTTTGTCCAGGGCCATACACGGGGCCAGAGGTGGTCCCCCGGATGATTCTGGGTGAAACATTTGTCACAATGTCCTGATGAAAGAGTAAAGATATTGGGTCTCCTTTGACAAAGAAAACCTATGATCTTTATTATATGCTTGTTTCCATATGACAATATTTTACCAAGTCCCTTCTCACATTTTTACAGAAGCATTTTTAATGTACTTTACAGTGGAACACAAACTTACTTCCAAATAAAAGGGGAAAATATTTGTTAGCTTTATCTAAATTACTTCCTGTAATTCCAGATTTAGCATAATGAAAAAAAATGTTTATATTAATTAACACTGGTTTCGGGCATACTCATTTTAATTTGTTTAATTTGTTTGCAATTAAACAATAAATAAAAACATGATATGTAAAATATAAAAAATATCATTTCAGTCTATTTAATCTAAGTATCTCCAATCATAGTTTAATTTCAGTAAGAGTTAATGTTTGTAAAAAGTATACATACATATATATATTTCCTAAAATGTTATTCCATTGTAAATCAGCCACAGAATACCTATTAATATTACCAGCTCATCAAACTTTAGCACATATTCTAACAAACTAACTGGATCAAATTGCCTATGGTATTATAACTATATATTCACATTCAGTGAGAAGAAAGTCATTTTTCTCAAGACTGAAATGAGTATATCAATAACTTCCTGATAACTATAAACAGTAAACAGTAAAATTAACTTGCTTGTTAAGTATAATTAACAATCGACAACTGCTTCTAAAGCTGTATTAACAAAGAAGAGTAACATTCTTCCATTACTTAAAACTAAAAAGAAACAAAGAAAAAAATGTTTCTTTTGCCAACTTCCAATTAAAATTAATTTTGAGTAAAGGTCATTTAGTTAAGGATTTATCAGAATTAGTCATTTAAGTACCCCTCCTCACCATCTTGTCACTTTTAGTAAGATAACATGAACCCCCATTAGTATACAGCAATTAAGGTCAATTTACATATTTTAATTAAGAACCACCCCATATAAAACAATTAGCGTAATAGGCATACTAACTGGATTTCATAACATTTGGACGTTTTTCCAACTAGATAGACAGGAAACCTTAATTAGCATTAATTAGTGCTGATCTGCATATGTTTGATAAGGCATACCCTTGCCACAAAAGATTATTTATTCCTGAATCTGCCAAATGCTACAGTTGTAGAGGATAAAAGGACTTTTCTTCACATTGCATGTTAATTTCTGGTAATTTACATCCACTTTTACATTCGAATTAGTATATTATAAAATAAATGGTATAAATGTTACAATAAGCCTCCTTAAACATGTACATTTTAACTTATAGGAATCATGCCAGTTAATTTTTTACTAATTAAGCCATTCTACTTCTATTGTAACTGTGTGCAACATCGCCAGCCTTGCTTTGATTTGCTATTGTGAAACCATGTTTCCCAATCCTAATGGGTAAAATGACAAATAGAGTTACTCCAGGAAGCTCAAGTTTGGTGGGTCAAATTGCCATCTCGGCAAATGCTTAAATGTGGGCTCTGCATTTCTACAAATGGCTCTATGGCTCTGTGTAGCTTACCTGATAGGTACCACTCTGGTGTTGTCATGGTCTGAGAAGACAATTCTAGAAATGTTTCACCCAAATGAGGCTAGTTTTCTTCTATGTTCCAATTTTCAAGAATCACATCCTTTAAGCCTTGAGGTCCTCCTTTCCTCTGCTTTACCCTCAACTCTAAATGCTCTCCACCTAGATAAATCCAACTGAGGCCACAAGTTGTTCCCTGTATAGGAGTATTTGGCCAGGGTGAAGAGTAGAGTCCCTGTTAAGTTCACCAAGCCACGTGCCCTGGAACTGGGTAGTTCTGCAAATGATGTGACACCTGGTTTAAATGACCATTTTGTAATTCATTGATCTGGCAGCAGCATTTTCTGCTTATTCAACAAAACCGATTCCTGTTAACAGGGTCACTACTCCTTAAGCAATGCTAATATGACTGAAGTATTAACCTCTTGTTAGGAGTGTCCCAGTCTTCAGATCTTAGCTTAGACCTCAGTTCCTTTCAGAAGCCTTTCTGTTCTCTCCAACTCCATCAAGTTCTAATAAGATGCTCTGACTCATGCCACCATAACAATATTTACCTTCCTAATTGGCACTTTTACTCCCCTTTATTGTGATTGTCTATATTCTTGACTGTACCTTCCACTAGAAAGTAAGTTTAGTAAGGGAAGAAACTATATCTTGTTTACTAGTTACATGTGTGGCTTCTAGCCTGGCCTTTAGTAGGTGCTCAAATAATGTTTCTTGAATGAGTCTAAGCTAAAACCCTAGGCAGCAGAATAGGTCTTGTCCTGAAATATGGGAACCAAAGGCATTTATTGCTGGCCCCATTCTATTGCTGAACAGTCCTTAGATCCTTTCCTACTAGTCCATTCCTATAGAATTGGGGTTCTTACTTGCTTCTTCTAATCCCTCAGGAACCCCTTCTTCTGCAGCTCAGTAGAGCTCCCTCTTCATCCCCCACCATGGCTAGATCCTGGTACCAGAGTGCTGTGATACAGACTGCCCGCTACTACACACCTCCCCATCCCAGAGGGTACTTCTTAGCTGATGAGCCTATTAGAACCTTAACCAACTGTAGTTGCCTCTTGTGTCTGTGTTGTATGCTATGCTAAGACTACATCTTCATAAAATGTGTAGGAATCTTTTAATATCATAAAAAAGACACAGAACAGAAGTTTCTCTGATACTGAATAAGGAAAAACCTCATAATCCAGGAATTCTAAGCCATGTGCTATTTACAGTAACCCTCCTAATAACAATTAGGCCAGCAACCCACAATAGCCAAAAAGAGTCAATAAGCTAAAAATATTTAACTGGAGAACAGTCAAGAAAATATTTCTTTAGTAAAATGTTCCCCCTCAGTGATACCTCAAAACCTAAAATTTCAACCTTAAAGGATATTTTCTCTGTGCATTATGAGTTAAGTTTCTTATTAATGCTAGATTGTTTTATTCTCTTCCATAATCCCGTGTTAAAGTGTAAATACAACATGGGAGGGTTGTCAATGGTCTCCTTAACCACAATAAAGTGCAGGAAATACCAACCAAATCAAACGGGTTTTGTAAACCCTTCTCCAGATACAGAAGCGGAAAATCAGTAGTCTGCAACCTTTTTGGCACCAGGGACTGGTTCAATGGAAGACAATTTTTCCACAGACTGGGGGTGGATGGGTAGAGTGTGTTGGTAGCGGTACAGGCTGTTCAGAGCTCAGACAGTGACACACGGCCCGTTTCCTAACAGACCACACACTGGTACCAGACCTTGGTCCCGGGGGTGGGAGACTGCAGTGATAGAGTTTGTTTCTTTAAACACGTCAGTTTTCTCTTTCCTTAATTCAAGCAAAGATAAGTCTTTATAGCTGCCCAAACTGCAGGTGCCTACTGGTGTAGAACTTAACTATCAGTGAGTCAATTGTCAGCACCATAGAAATTGAAAAATGCAACATTCTCCAAGTTAAAGTGGCAAAATTCCAATATATTCACCCAGTAATAATTTTATTCTAGGTTTTCTTTCCCATATTCAGTCATGTTTGCTACTGCTTTGCCAAAAACCTTCTTCACCGACTTGAAACTTCTTAGAATTTTTAAATTAAGTGAAAGATAAATGAAAACATGGATACAACCAATTATCATTGGTTATATGACTAGAGTTAGAGTTTCAATAATTGGCAATAACTTACTAAAGCTTTTGACCTGGGAATACTAGAATTTGAGCAGATTTCATAAGAGAATATTTTGCTTTAATATTCAATAGCTAAGTCATATTAGCTTTGCTTAAGGGAGTTAATATAACAAAATAAACATATTCAAAAATAATTAGAGTATGTAAGAGTTCATTCTTTATAATAAAAAAAGGTAAACTGCCATATCTCTAATCTTCAGTGCATTAACAATATTCAGATTTTTAAAAATAGATGGTATAGAAAAGGAAGTGTTAGGTGATATCTCTATGTGATATTATAACTATCGTTATAAAATCAAGTGTTAGTGATCTCTGAACATTTCAAGTGATGATAATGATTTCTTAGCATCAGTAAAGAGATTCAAATGGAAAACAGACTGATTATATTTGTTTAAGTTCATCTACTTAGGCCGGGCGTGTTGACTCACACCTGTAATCCTAGCACTCTGGGAGGCCGAGGCGGGAGGATCACTCAAGGTCAGGAGTTTGAGACCAGCCTGAGCAAGAGTGAGACCCCCGTCTCTACTAAAAAATAGAAAGAAATGATCTGGACAACTAAAAATATATATGGAAAAAAAAATTAGCCGGGCATGGTGGCGCATGCCTGTAGTCCCAGCTACTCGGGAGGCTGAGGCAGAAGGATTGCTTGAGTCCAGGAGTTTGAGGTTGCTGTGAGCAAGGCTGATGCCACGGCACTCTAGCCCAGGCAACAGAGTGAGACTCTGTCTCAAAAAAAAAAAAAAGTTCATCTACTTAAATTTTTTTATTCTAAAAACTTATGTTTCTATGGTTACTATAGAATTAAGATAGTCACAATGGCCACAAAAAATAGAAAAAGAATACCTTGTTAAAAGACTAGATGAAGAACTGAGTCCAATAAAGTTGGAAGTAAACAAAAATAAAATTTGCAGAGTGAATCACAACTACATATACCCCAAGGAATGAATTTTATAAATATGTTGAATGAAAAGGGCAAGTTATAGAAAAATATATAGAAAATGACACACAAAACAAAACAATTGTTTAGTGTCACATACTTATGTGATATAACTATAAATAAAAGTAAGGGACTAACTACAAATAATTCAGAATAGAGGTTACCTCTTGCAGTAGGTAGATGCTGAGAGAGAAATTGGGGATGGTGGAGCAAGGTGGGCTTTTCAAAAGTATTAGTGATACATAATTATATAAAAGCTTTATTTCTGAACTGCATAAGTGCATAGTAGAATGAGAAATATGTTCAATGAGCTATGAGGTAGTGTAGTGTATATTATTATGAGCTGTAGAGAAAGTTTTGTCAGTTTACCTGAAAACCTGTAACAAATATCTAAGGGATATTTGTTCCTTTTTCAATTTCCAAGAAACTGCTGTGAATTGTTTTTGTTGTCAAAAAATTTTTTCAATTATGTGGTTTTATAAATCAGGATTTCAAAAATGAAATGCACTGCAGGACAAATTGATACCACATTCCTAATAAAATCCTACTAAAATATTTAAGTAGGATTTAATCATACATTATTCCATAAAAGAGGAGAATCACTCTGCAAACAAGTCTAACAACAAATATCTTGTTACATAGTATGATTCCATCATTATAAATCTGGTATACTGCTACCCTGGGAATAGCAAAAAGTAAAATAAAATTCAAAAGTGGCCTAGTTTCTAGAGAAACTCCACTGTTACGAAAGAACTCTCTAACATTTTACTTTCTTCATGAACTAAATATATTAATATTTGATTCCTCCCCAAAATAAACTTTATAGTGGTCAGAATAATTTCTACTTGATGTTTTTGGAGGGGCAAAATGAGGATGGGTTTTTTTTTTTTTTCAATAAATCATTTTTTCCATTCTGGTGTTTTATATAAAGACAGCACTCAATACCTGAATGAGTGACGGAATTTACCCCTTTATTATCAGGAAGTATAAATCTGTCTATCTATATGGAAAATGCAGTAAGTAAGAATAGCAATGTTATCCTAGAAAAATAAGATGAAGTATCAGAGAAGTTGTGGCATTGAAATTGCAAAAACAATAATAATAATTTAGATATGTATAGCACAAATCTTTTGTGTACATCATCTCATTTGATCATTGCAACTCTATCATCATGCTGCTAATAATAAAACAGAAGCTTAGAGAAATTAAAGTGACTTGTCCATGGTTGCACAGCTAGTAAACATTAAAGATGAGACTAGAACTCAGATGTATTTATGTGATATGAATACTAATAACAATAACAGTGACCTCTTAACATTTGGTGTATATAATAATAATTAAAACAGATTTTAGTTGTAAGGAAAAGATATCAACTTGAGCAAGTTATATTTTTAATTTATTTTTATTTATTTACTTTTTGATACAGAGTCTCGCTTTGTTGCTGGGGCTAGAGTGCCGTGGCATCATCATAGCTCACAGCAACCTCAAACTCCTGGGCTCAAGCAATCCTCCTGCCTCAGCCTCCCGAGTAGCTAGGGCTACAGGCATGCACTACCGTGTCTGGCTAATTTTTTCTATTTTTTTTAGTAGAGACGGGGTCTGGTCTCAGACTCCTGACCTCAAGTGATCCTTCCACCTCAGCCTCCCAGAGTGCTAGGATTACAGGTGTGAGCCACTGTGCCTGGCCCTAGTCGAGAAGTTATATTTTTAAAAAGTGGGGTGTGATGTATTTATTTTATGGTAAAGGAGTATTTCACATAAAGCAAGAAAGAAAATGCAGCTATACCTCAGTTAGGAATGCTTCTGTTTCTTCTCTCCGCTTCTGTTTGCATGGTTCTTCATTTTTCTCCTACAGTGGGCTTCCTCTGTCTCAGTTCATATGATAGAACATAGGTTTCCTATATGTCTCACGTTTACAAGTTACAGGTATAGCCTTTCCTCAAAACTTGTAATCTCTTAGGCCAAATATTAACCCCTAGTGGCAGAGACTCTGATGGGCTTAAGTTGTGTTAGATATTCATCCCCATCCCTTGCTTAATGAACTATGTCTAGCAGGATAGAATTAATTAGGATTCACAAAGATGCTCATGTAAACAAAGATGGAGTAATTAAGAACTGGGCAAATAGTATTAGAGGAATCTGCTATACCAGGACCAGTCTATGTAAGATTACCTTAGAAACCTTAGGAAAAAATATCATATGAACACTGATAAAGTATTATTAACTAGAAAAATGGTTGTAAAACAGACAAAATAATTACCATGCAGTGAAATAAAAACTCTCCATAGTCTTGAATCAACCATGATAATTATCCACTTCCTGTTCCTGTGGCCCCAAACCTTGTAAGTTCAATATTCTAAGAACCCATTGACATTCTTCCATGTTTTAGACTACATTGGGAATTCTGCAATTCCAATATGTTGGTATACTGAAGACTGTCAACACAGCAATGGCATGAGTTGTACTCAACTAAGTCTTGGGCTGCACTGATGTAATTGAATGGATAGATATCCTATGTAAGTAAGAAGTAGTACAAGTAGCAAAAGGAGTAAGAAGGGAAAAAGAAGTAACAACAGCATATTGTGCTCTAGAGTGAATAGGAAAACAATTTACGACCTGGTAAGGTTTAGAGAGGGGAGTGATGAATGAAAACTGAGTAGACTGAATGTCTACTGTATGTCGAGGAAGGAGTTTTACTCACATGTTCTTCAGTGCTCCCCTATGCCAGATGTGCCCGACCTCTTGGATAGTGTCAAACATCTAAAGGAGTTGATGTCTTACGTTGCAGAAATATGAAGATTGTTTTTTACGAATTGCATTTAGTTATGACTGGCAAAATGCTGGGTCATGGACTTGTATTGTCTTTGGCTTTCCTCTTGCCCTTTTTTAAAAAGCTTGTTACTTTGTAAACTAGATGCTAAAAGTGATTTGTTTTGCTCTTTGACCTTCTTATCTGCCAAGCTGGGTAGCCATCACTATTAATTGAAGTAATATAGCATGTGACTAGCATGTGGTATTTGATAAATACGTATTTATTCATTCATCAACTCACTAGCTTCAGAAACAGTCAAAGCAGAAGTTGTGAGAGTTCAGGTAGCTGGCTTTTACTAGTTTATGGGCTAACCACTAGGAAAGCAACCGGAAATGAAGATGGGTAGATTGAACAGAGTTGGGTCAGATTGTAGAGAGTTTTGAATGAAAGTTTTAAGGAGTTCAAACTTTTTTCTGCAGGCTTGAGAATCCATTGTGTTCTGTCTCCTACTCAAGTTATTAACACCAATAGCTCACAGCAGCTGTGCATTCACAGAGATAAGTTTTACAAGAAACAGATGAAGAGTTTTTTCGGTGCTGATATCAGATGGATTAGAACGTGATTAATCAGCAGACAGACTGATTAAATTATTGGGTTCACTGTTCAGATAAGAGGTTTTGGATACACTCTGCCAAACTGTAATTAAGTTAGAAATTTCTGCTGGCCTGCTTATAAGATGATCATGTGATATGCTTTGAAGAAATCTTTCAAGGCCCAGAACAGCAGCTGTGAAGGTGTAAGCATGAGTCGATTTTAATAATTATTAATTATCTTCAAGTATTAGAACAGAATTTTCATTGAAAATGACAAACATTAAAAAAAATCTTTACTTTTTATAAAACTTGTATAAAGTCTCTGGTTCTACTCAGGAAGGCACTGCAAATGAAATGGCTGCTATTTAAAGGAGTATCTAAAAGAATCAGATAAGAGTTTCCCATTTCTGTAATATGGTTAACAAATATTGAGAGAAATCTCTTGCAATATAGCACATATAAAAATACTGGATAGGACATTTAAAAAAAGACGTCTAGCTTGTACTGGTATTAAAAAAAGACATTTCTGAGAGATCAGCAATAACCACAAAGCAGAGATCTACAATGGCAAACCAGCTGTAGAGTGGTGTTTGCCCTCAAGGTTTTGCCAATCCCTGGTAGCCAGAAGACTGAGTTCTAATGGCTTACAAACACTGGAGACAGCAGACAAAGTCAGAGACTGAGCATGGTGGAATGCAGATTAGAAACCTTTGCATAAAGTTGGGACAAACAAAATGTGATATTCTCAATTTTTGAACTAGAAAATAATTAGGGAGCAATGGTTGGTTATGTGTCCATTTCAGCCTAAATTATGGATGAAAGAGAAATAAGTCTCCCTTAAGAATTCAAACCTGTGTGGGCCCCAAGACCTGAAGTTAAAAGTTCTGGTTTAAAAGTAGTTCCTAGTCATAACATCCTTAGATAAACAGTAGAAACAATCTCAAACCCTCTCTGGACCCCAGGTATCAAAAATTCCCATAAATAAATTTCTAAGGAATGTGAGCCCACATAGAAGAAAACTGCCAAAGACATTTAAAAAAAAAAATATATCATAGGTTAGAGTCAGTAGAAAAAAAAGCTACAAAATCAGATATGCCAAAAATTCATACACTGGGATTATTGTATATAGAATATAAAATAAATTTTTAATATACTTAAAAATAAGAGAAACTTAAATGTATAAATAAAGAATAAGAAACTCAAAACTTATTTTGAAGATTTAAAATACAACCAAGTAAAATAGTTGGGGAAAAAAGAACCTAATAGTTTGGAGTAAACAAGACATTAAGCATAGTGAAAGACAATTAGTCAACTTGATGATAT
>RJWJ010000737.1:157866-182634 GCA_004363605.1 Indri indri
ATTAACAGGTAACTTCCAGGTAGTAACAATGGAAGTCAGAAGAGAATAGAATATCGTACACAAAAAAAGAAATGTTAACTAAGAATTGCATACCTTGCAAAATTATAATTTAAAAATATGGATAAAATACAGAAACTTCAAACAGAAGAAATGGTGAGCAAATAGAATATAGCAGAGAAATTGAATGAACTAATGTTAAGTCTTCAACTAGGATGGATGTGAAAAAAACAAAATATCGAATGATAATAAGAAAAATGCAAGTTGCATAAAAATATAAACTGATTATATTTATATGAAGTATAAAATCAAACAAAACTAAAGAGTATACTGTTTAGGGATACATATGTGAACAATATATACAAAAGCAAGAAAACGATTATCACAAAATCTAAAATAGCTACCTTTTGAGGAAAGAGAAAGGCTATAATCAAGGAGGGACACATGGAGAATCAAAGATTCAGAAATATCTTATGTTCTATAACTTATCCTGTGAAATGAGAATAAAGGTGTTCATTTTATTATATCTTAAACTGTATACTTTTGTAGGCATGCTATATTTTATAGTGTAAAAAGAAAGTATAAACGACAAACTTATCAACCAGAAATAAAAGGATAAACTGCAAACCCGAAGGTGGTAATATTCTGGAGTCAGCAGTCTAAAACTAAGATTGGTATGTTCTGCCTCAACATTACCATCTCTGTTGATGCACGGGTTCTGAATGACATTGTAGAAAGAGCACTGATTCTAGTCATTCCTCTAACAAAATGATGAGGCTGTGTGATGTGATCCCCAATATCACATTCAGCCACCACAGATTAGGAATGTAAAAAGCAATTTATCTATACAACTACAAGACATACAACATGGAAACATTTCTGATTGGCGACCTTGCTATCTGAAATCCTTGACACAAATTTCTGATTTAGAGGTTTTGGGGCTCAAAAAACAAAGTATGTCACTTTGAAATGCCAAGTAATCTGAACTAAAAGAAGCAGCGTCAGCACCGAGGCCTCTCTGACCTTCCCCTGCACCGCCCTATCTGCTTTCTCTCCTGAAGTGCAGGGAGGAGCCTTCTCTGAAGTTTCCCCCATCTGACTAAGGGAAATTCCCCCAGAAGAAATGTAATTGTAGTGAACCCCCTCCCTGTAATCCACATTAACAGAAGAAAAGACTAAAGCTCTCTAAACCCAGGAAATGTGCCCAGACAGACCTTCCAGTACCTATCTGCATAATAAGACAAGCTTTGTTTATAGTTCAGTTCCTCCCCTCACCCTCCCATTGCTTGTGGAACCACCTCCCTCTGAAAATCCTCAAGTCCCTATTTGTTTCTGTAGCTCAAAATGCTATTTAAGCTTCAACCATTTGACCCTTCTTTGAGTCTTATATTTTTTGAGACTCCAATGCACATACATGTAATAAATTTGTATTCGTTTTTTTCTGTTAATCTGTCTACTGTCAAGTTTCTTCTAGACTCAAATTATTGGACCTTCAGAGAATAGAGAGGAAAAGTTTAAAACTCCCCTACAGAGGTAACCTTAAACTCATATTAAAATTACTTCAGGCAACACAAACCTGTTTTAGCTAATTTAGGATTTCTCCCCAAAATCCTACTGACTAAAATGGGAATACACAGAATGAGGGAGGAAAAAAAGTTAATTTCCACCAAAAATCTATAAAAAACATACAGCTAATGAAAAATCATTCATTTGAGCATAGATACAGTCAAACTACCCCAAATGTCAGTTAAGCAGCTAAGAGATTTAATAAATAAAATGATAAAGTTTAAAGTCTGTTTTCTCATCATTCTAACACCCCTACTCAATAGCATTCTGTCATATATTAGGTCATAAAGATGCTTGTATTATAATTACAAAAGACCATTTAAAAATGTATTATGTCCTACAGCACTTAGCCTTGACAAACAATTACTGGATATCACATTCAACTGAATACAAAAAGCAATCTTTATCACAAGGTTAAAATTAGCCTTGGAACAATAAATGCTTTCAAAGCTATTCTAAACTCCAAACTGCTTTGCACCAGTCTCTTTTGAGGAAATGCAAACAAGTAAACTGAAGGACATTTGAAAAACTTCCTGCCTATGTTCTCTAAATTTTTTCAAGTATTTTTTTTTTTTTTTCATAAGAGGCAGTAATGTTATTCCTGAAAGATGATCAATACAGCCCTCATTGGCAAAGGTTTTATAAATTAAAATCAAAACAAAACAAAAACAACCAACTAAGCAAAGAAATAAATCCTAAGAATTTTGGACTTCAGAATATGTTATTCGTAGTAGGACTCTTAATTATCAGGACCACTTCTCAGGCATTATTGTAGAAAAAAATTGAATGATAACATTTATTTTATGGAGGAGAGAGCTGAAAGCAAATGGATTTGTTGATTCAAACTAAATAGTCTGAGATAATGTTTTCTTGTCAACTCATCCTTCAGAAGACAGTATGATATGTAGAATACCACCGTTTAAATTACGGAAAGAATTATTTTAATCATGGTATCTTCTATTTTTGAAAAAGATGTAATCAAAACTATAATTTAAAAAAGAGGTGGGCAAATGGAAAACATGGATGTATCCATAAAATAAAGGTTATTATAGATTTGAAAATGCCCTTTGTATAATAAAATTAATAAAGGACCACAAGGTGGGAACTGTAGTAGGGGAAATATGTATATAACCAGCCACTGTGTCCTAGCTTGCTTTCCTATAATTGCTTACTACTTCGGAGCCATATAGCTGATGATCATAAAGATTCTTAGCTTTCTTCATTGCTCCCATAGATTACATCATCCTCATGAAAGCTAAGGCTAGTTTTTGAGATGTCTTCCAGGCCTTGCATTCTGATAGAACAGCTGACCCACCCAGACCAGTGGCCCATACCAAGGAACTGACTCAACTGGTATTAAGAGTCCTACGCACGATCCGACTCAGCAAAGAAGACAATTTCTACACCCCTATGGTTCCACCGTGAACCCAGCCAATTAGCAGACCCAATTGCCTAGCCCTTTGCCCACCAAACTATCATTAAAAATCTTTTCTCCCAAATTCTTGGGAAGATGGATTTGAGAAATTCCTCCTGTCTCCTTGCATGGCACCTGTTATATTAAACTTTTTCTCTGCTGTAACCCCAGCAGTCTCAGTGTATTGGCTCCCCCTTGAGCAGTAGGCAAGGAACCTGGGAAGGCTGTAATAGACTGACATAAAAATAAATTGTTTCCTGCTGGAGATTTCACTATCAAAATCGTCCTGTCATTTTGGTTAAATACTGATTTCAGACTCTTGTCACAAGCTTTGCAGATCATTAGGTGGTTAGAAGGAACATCATCATGGTGGCAGTTTTTGGGCTATCATCCTAGTCTGACTTAAAGTATTTATCTGAAATTAAATAGCAACAATTATAGCAACAGTAAATTCATTTTAAGTAGCAATGGGTTCAGTCACTCAAATGCCTTTCTGGGTGCCGAGATTTATAAAAGCATCTTTAAGTAATAGTTTATATTTGTATAGTACCCTAATGATTATCATCTGTGCTTTCACATGTACAATAAAACTTAATACACTGAAATATCCTATAAAAGAGAAAACATTTTTCAAGGGTGCTCTCTAGGATATTTGGGGATGGATAGGGAGTTATGTGACCAAACCATCCTGGGGAAACACCAAAGGGATTGCCTTTTGGTGATTCACAACACACCTAAGCATATTAAAGGCCTTGAGATATAATGTACTAAGCCTACATATAATTTTCTATAATCCATTTTCTCACAAATCTGTTGGATTCTGAAAGTTTTTTTTTCATGTATTACCCATTAATATTCTATAGGACACTGATATTTTATAGAAAAAAGATTATGATATATTTATGTAGGTCAATGGTCTAAAATTTTTTGATCATGCACTCCATCAACACAAGCAAACTTTTGACCATGCAACTAGGATACAACATTTACAGAAATAGAAATCAGAAAAAAAGAAATAACATAAATAGCTATTTTCATACTTTCTTACATATTTCATGCTTTAGGACTTCTGAACACACAATGGACAGGAGGACATTGGAAACGATTTGTCTGGAGTGCAGAAAAAAGAGGGATATATCCAGAAAGAAAGCTGAAAATCTGCCTTACAAAGGACAGGAAGATTCTTCAGAGTAGAATCTGACAAACTTTTACTAATATCATAAAGAGTCAGATAATAACTATTTTAGGGTTTTTGGGAAATACTATCTCTGTCACAACTACTCAATTCTGCCACTGTCAGATGAAAGCAGTCATAAGTAAAATTAATGAATGTGTCTCTATTCCAAAGAAAATTTATTTATGGACAATATTATTTGAATTTCATATGTATATATGTGTGGCCAGCTATTTTTTCTGACTGCTACTTATATGAATTTCATATAATTTTCACGTGTAACAAGTATTCTTCTTTTATTTTTTTGTGACTATTTATGCTATTGCCTAAATATTTTTGTCCCCTCAAAATTCATATTTTGAAATTTAATCACCAATGTGATAGTTTTAAGAGGTGGAGCCTTTTGGAGGTGATTAAGTCATTAGGGTGGAGCCCTCATAAATGGGATTAGTACCCTTATGAAAGAGACCCCTGAGAGACTCCTTGCCTTTTCCACCATGTGAAAACACAGCTGGAAGGCACCATCTATGAACCAGAAAGTGGGCTCTCACTGGACACCAAATCTGCCAGGGCCTTAATCTTAGACTTCCCAACCTCGAGAACTGTGAGAAATAAATTTCTGTTTTTTATAAGCTAACTGTCTATGATATTTTATTATAGCAGCCCAAATGGACTAAGACAATTTACAAATGTAAAAATCATTCTTAGCTTATGGGCTATGCAAAAACAAATGAAGGCCACAATTGGCCCATGGGCTGTAGTTTCCAGATTGTTCCAAGAGTGAAGGGGCAGATTAAAGGGATGGCCAAAGCTGACTACAGAAGATGAGTTAAAACACCATTTTGCTTTTCCTACTAAATTTTAAAGGTAAAGGGTAAATAATTAGTCAAAGATGATTCTGTTCCTTAAGGGCATAAGTCTTAAAATGATTGATGGTAAGCAGCAGTAAGAAATAAATAGCTGATCAATGTTTAATAGCTCATTCCAAAAATAAATTTATTGAAGAAGATAGTTCAAAATATTCTTTAACAAATGATGATGCTTTTGGCAAGTTTTCAGGAAACTCCAAATTAGAGCTGGTTCCATGGTCCTAATGACCCTCTGTGGATAGTCACTATTCATGTTTATCAGCAGAAATTGTTTCTGCAAAAATGATATAAAGGAATTACTTTTAATATATAAACTTCATAAGGAACAAAATGCAGTGCTAATATCTGTAATGTCTGATAGCACTACATGTAATTATTGTCAAATTTAGGTGAGGGTTACACAAACATCATAGATCTCCAGAAGCCTTTTATCTGATAAATCTAAATGTAATAAAACCTTATGGTTCTGATTACCAAAGGCTAAAGAATGAGTGATTTATACATTGCAGGCCTCCAAAAGTCCAACTTGTCAGCTAACATAGCCTCAAGGGAAACTAAAATTGAAAAGAGAAAAGGCAGATAAATAAAATGCCACTATTTCCTCAGAAACCTTTTTGGTGTTGTTGATTTTTTTAAAATAGTATTAATATTACTGATTTCTCTGGCAGTGAAAATAAAACAATAGTTATAAGCACCACTGTTTAATACTAGCTATAGAGAAGCGAATGCCAACATTCATTCATTAGCATATTGATAAGTTTCTGTTTCTCTGATAAAATTACATTCTACTAAAGGTTTACAACTTAGATTGTAGATACTAACCATAGCACCATATTACGATCTTATAATTGGGTTACAATGTCTTGGATCAATTTTGTAATGGAAGTAATTTCAAAGTAATCTTATTTATTTTTTTGAAATGGTTACAAACCTAATACATAGAGAAATGTGGAAGATTCTAGTTATCTGAAGTATAGCCAGCAAGGTATCTGATTCATGTTTACTTAGATAAGATGGAGGATATAGGCTAGCAATTTACATGGAAATGCATATTTACATGGAAAAGGGTTTCCAATATTATACAAAAGCCCTCAGCCAGGTCATTTTTATCATTTTTTGTAAATAACCAACAAATAGCTTTACAGACCTAAATATAGACACAGAGAGATCATATTTATTTAATGCACTGATGTTATTGAGAGGAATTAAAAGAAGTTACTCCAAGAGACTGAGAGACCAGATTGACAGACATGGGTTGATATTGATTATTCCAAACTTACTTCATCTATTTTCCCTGACTTTTGGAATCATTTTTTGATACGAAGAAGCAGTATGGTGTATTGGTTAAAAAAGAATGAAGGAAGTCAAATTACCTGGTTCACTTACTGATTCTTTCATCGTATTATCTGTGCCTAGACAAGTAAAAACCTCTTTCTATTTTGCTTTCCTCATTGGTAAAATGAAGATAGGGATAACATCTCAAAAAGTTATTGTCATAAGCATTAAATAAGGAAAAAGAAGTAAGTGTATTTAGTTTGGATAAGATAAAACAAGGGATGTTTAAAGCACTTAAAACAATGTATGGCACAATACAAATGTTTGTTATGATTTCACAGTTTTCTTCTGTGCATTAACATTTCTTATCCTTCCTGTCGATGTAATATATGCAATATGATACTGAGGTATACTTTATATTTGGTGAATTGACACTAGTGATTGAGGAGGGTGCATATAATTCTAAGTAGTACAACTGCATCAAGATACTGGGAGAACTCTGAGCTTCAGGAGGGCTCCCAAGTGCCAATTTGCTGAAGCTGTGCATAATAGTGATACACTTGGACCCACAAAAGGATTATAAGAGTTCTGAATTAGTTTCCCTGATAACATGCCACATTGCTTGATCTGATAAAGAGAAAGGATTTGAGCTGGAGACTGTCGAGTGCTATAACACAGAAAAGGTTTAGGCCTTACATTTTTTTGAAAACTTAATGTAAGAACAGAGGTAGTGATGACTACTTCACTGATGTAAGTGTGCATAATGAGATCAATAAAGTTTCCCAAAATGTTGCAAATTGCAGTGTCTCTATCTTCAAAATGTTTTAAAGGAGTTAAATAGGGAGATCATAAATATAAAGGTGGGGGTCCCCGGACAGGGGAAAAAATAGCTAGAGTCAGGGAGGTAGACTAAATGTGCTGGATACAGAATTAAGATCCAAAGAGATGTTGTAATATAATTACTTATTACATGGGTTCTAAAACTGCAAACACACAAGTGCAAGATAGTGACAGCACAATTTATCAGCTAAAAAGCTTATCAAAATACTATGGAGCTTTTATTTCAATATAAAAATAAAAAGGAGGTCAAAAAAGGAAAGGAGCAACGCAGAAGACTAATAAATATATCAGCAGTAAATTAGTATGGGATGTGATTGTCCTGTTATTTTTCAGAGCTGTTCAGAGTACTGTCTCCAGTTTTCAGCAAATTAGAACACTTTCAGTGGAAATTAGAAAAAAATAAAGAAAGGTTTAGAGACTTAAAGTCATGTCACATGAAGAACGGCTAAAACAATAAGCATATTTAGCTTGTATAACGTAAAAGAAGGGACATATAAAAATTCCTGTCACTTACCTGAAGGACAGAGGGGGAGTTTAGAATTTTTCTGAATCACCTTAAGATGGGATAACCTGCACAATAATTAGAAACTACTCAGAACCATTTCAACTGTACTTTCTAACATCCAAAGCTATTTAAAGAGGCAATTGTCTGTTTCTGGAGAGTTCCTCTTAACTAAAATGTTTGAGGATAGCGTAGTAGACACCTACTGATTTATCTACCCAGAATTCCTCTTCTGAGAATTGCCTTTTCTCTCCATCATCCACTTGGTTGCAGGGCCCCCATCTTCACCATCCCTACACAACTTTTGATAAGTTGGGGAGGGGATCACCTCAGAGAGAGCCCAGACGTGGTTCCAATTTTTAGTACTTTCTTCCTTAGGCAAGTTGCTTTCTTGTCTTTGGAAACTGAGGGATATCCCCTTATATTTTTCACTTAGATTTCAGTTGTTGTGACCAAAAGAAAACTTACATACATATTGGCTAGGGCACTAATTGATAATAAGACTGGGGAATAGAATAAACAGATGGCAGCCAGTAAGCCTATAAGTCCAATTCCAATGGATATTTTGTATTTGTATGACTACCTATTTCTAATAAACATTATCTTTAAGGGAAGGGTTTAGAAATTTTATCATAAAACTCCAATATTTTCCCCAATTGTATTAACATAAATAGCCCCCAAAAGAGAAGAAAATAGGATAAAATGTCCCCCAAATAATTTACTGAATTTTTAAATGATTTTCCAGTTTTATTGAGGTATTTTGACAAAATTGTATATAATTAACATATACAATGTGACATTTTGATATATATATACTACACTGTGAAATGATTGCTACAATCAAGCTGATTACCACATCCATCATTGCACATAGTTGCCATTTATTCTTTTTTTGTGTGTGTGGTGAGAATATTTAACATCCCCTAAGCAAACTTCAAGTATACAATACGGCATTATTAACTATAGTCACCATGCTATACATTGGATCCCCACAACTGACTCATTTTGTAACTAAAAGTTTCTACCCTTTGACCAATATCTCCCCATTTGCAACCCCCTTCACCCTTACCCCCCTGCAGCTGCCATTTTACTCTCTGGTTCTATGAGTTCAACATTTTTAGATTCCAAAATTAGTGAGATCATACAGTATAGTATAATATTTGTCTTTCTATGTCTGACTTATTTTACTTAGCATGACATTTTCTAGGTTCATCCGCATTGTCGCAAACATCAGGATTTTCTTCTTTTTTATGGCTGAATAATATTCCATTACGTACATATACCACATTTTCTTTTACCATCCATCAGTGAATAATTACGTTGTTTCCTTATCTTGGCTATTGTGAATAATGCTGCAATGAACATAGGAGAGCAGGCATCTCTTAAAAAAAGAGGTCAGGCCAGGTGCGGTGGCTCATGCCTGTAATCCTAGCACTCTGGGAGGCCGAGGAGGGTGGATTGTTTGAGCTCAGGAGTTCGAGACCAGCCTGAGCAAGAGCGAGACCCCATCTCTATTAAAAAAAAAATAGAAAGAAATTATCTGGACAACTAAAAATGTACAGAAAAAATTAGCCGGGCATGGTGGCACATGCCTGTAGTCCCAGCTACCCAGGAGGCTGAGGCAGGAGGATCGCTTGAGCCCAGGAGTTTGAGGTTGCTGTGAGCTAGGCTAATGCCACGGCACTCACTCTAGCCAGGGCAACAGAGTGAGACTCTATCTCGAAAAAATAAAAAAATAAAAAACAGGCCAAAGGCCTGAATAGGAATTTTTCCAAAGATATACAAATAGCCAAGAGGTATATGAAAGGGTGTTCAACATCCCCAGTCATCAGGGAAATGCAATCAAAACCACAATGAGATATCAACTCACACCTGTTAGGATGGCTATTATCAAAAAGTCAAGATATAACAAATGCTGGTGAAAATGTGGAGAAATGGGAAACCTTGTATACTTTTGGTAGTACTGTAAATTGGCATAGCCATTACGGAAAAAAAGTACAGAAGTTTCTCAAAAAATTAAAAATAGACCTGCCATATGATCCAGCAATCGCACTTCCGGGTATATATCCAAAATGAAACCATTTACTGACTTTTGAACAGATGTTAAATACTGATGAAAGGTCATGGAAATGACACAGTCCAAGTCTAAAATAAAATATTCTAATGATGAACAATGCTGTCCAGCCAGGAAGAACAGAAATGTAATTAACTTGTATTCTAAGCACAAATATGGACATTAACATGATGAAATGCAAATGCCAATATAGCCCAGTTATACGCAGTCTCAATGTTTGACTAAATATATGAAAACGTACCAAAAATATATTTAGAATTAAATATAGATCAGGAGTTCTGTCAGACATATTTCACATTTTAAATTTCTGGGGACTACCTCTAATAATTTTTCTATATTTGGTATTCTTTCATTAGAGAGGTTAGGTATTAAGTCAACTTGGCTTAAAAAAGACTTACAGATTAATATTACTCCTTTTATTTCTTAGACATTTTTAATATACTTATTCATTCATTGATTTAATAATAATTTAAAGGGACATTTCTGTATGTTACTATCCATTAAGAGTAATAAATGCAAAACGAATGATGAATATAAGAGACATGTATTATTTTTATTTAGGTACAAAGTTTTATGGTGGGATATAATATAGAAACTGAATACACACATTTAATTTTGGAATTTTGAATATCCTTCCTAATTTTTTATTTAATCTGAATAATATATATCACAAGTATAACAAATCTTTTATATTTTCCTTATATAGAATCCCATAATTCATCAACAAAATGCAATTACAATATAAATTCCTATCATCAACTTTTGGAATTGTAAAAAAAAAAAAGATTCCAATATTTACCTTTGAAAATAAAGTAGTTAGAAAAGCTTTGGTACTGATTACCTAGCTAATAAGAAAAGAAAAGCTATGAAAATGTCATAAAAAAGGACAAAAAGGAAATAATATATATTAGCAAAATTAACACACATAATAAAAATCATAAGTGGTATGGTCTTATCGCAAGATGAATCTGGAATATCAATGGAGCAAAACAGAAGGCCATTGTAAGTAGGCATAATATGTGTGAATCTGATATATATAGGTAGGTTATAATAGTCACTCAATGGGGAAATATGAATTATAGGACAATTGATAAATAATTTAGTGAAAAATAAGCTTAAGTCATGATGATTTTCCATATACCAAAATAAACTCTAGATGAATTAACAACATAAAAGTAAACAAACGAACAAGAGGAAGTACAAATGTTAATGTGTGCCTCAACTTTAAATGTTGGAAAACTTTCTAAATATAAAAGCAATGACAATATATGAATGAATGAATGAGTAAATAAATAAAGGAACAAATAAATGAGTGAATAGAAATTGGACAACCTAGACTAAAAATTCAAAATATTTACACTTACAAACCATACAATTGGAAAAAGACAAATGTAAAACTAAAAAAAAAACGCTTGCAACATAGCTAGCATGGATTAATATTCTTGATATATTGGGGAAAAAGAATAAACAGCAGAACCGTGGCCTTTCCTCTAGCTCCTCGGTTGGCAAATTTTATCTGTAAAGAAAAATTTAGCAAATATTTTACTCTTTTTGGGTCTCTTTCTGTCAAATCAACTCTGCAATTTAGTGTGAAAGCCACTAAAGACAATATAATCCAATGGGTATGGCTGCTTTTCAGTAAGATTTTGTTCATAAAAGTAGGCAGGTGGCCAAATTTGGCCTGTGCACCTTAGTTTGCTGACCCCTGCTCTATCCTCAGAGATGTTCAAAGATTTGACCTTTGGCCACATCCTCCTTGCAACAAAAATTCAAAGATTGTATACCTGATCCAAGATAAATGAAAGTCACACTGATGTTACACTCTACTCACTGGACACCTATACCTTGTTGTTGAGTTTGGTTACTACGTAATCTGTAATTGATGAGATGCAGCTACATTAGAGGATGAAAGCTAGACTGCCCCTGAGGGAGTCATGGGCTAGCAAGGTAAAAGAGATTGAATAGAGCTGATGGTTTCCCTAAACTGAGAGACTACATCAGTCAGCCTCTTTTTCAACCATGCAAGTTCACAGTCAAATAATCTGAGAACTTCTGGAAAACCTTTCTTCCCTAATATAGATATTGCACCTTCCTGCTTTTCTTCCATTTCTTTATGCCTGAAAAACATTTTTCAGTAGCAGCATTAAATCCTAGAAAGTAAGGATCAGTGCATTCACATTTTTGAAGAAAAATAACGTTTTGCTCTAGAAATTATAAATCTGCAAGCATTCTAAAAATACACCTACTGCACACCCTTTCTGAACAGTCTTCTGGAGGATTAGTTTTAGGAAAATAAAAGATCGAGCCAAGCAAAGAAGTAATGGTATATGGGAAACATGGAGAAGAGCATAATTTGAGGACTCAGAAATGCAAGGAGTCTAGATTGGAACGGGAAAGGCTGGTCTTCAGAAGATAGAATGATACTGACAGAATATTTAGAATTATGTGTAGAAAAAGTATTTTATACATTTGTAACAAATTAGATGACATATATAGGAAAAGTTAATAATTGTCATATATAACAGGAAGTCAACAGAACATGTTTAAAGTGGAAAAAATGCAGTGTAATCATATTACTCAGAAGCATGGATTTAAAAACTCAAACATGGTAAGAATTGAAAGTGTCGCTTTACAAGAGCAAGAGTGTGAAAAGGTGAGACAGGGAACCACTGAATTTCATCAAAATATTTTTGGTATTATTTAATGTTCAACCTTGTGTACATATTACTTTGCTAGAAGTGAACTATAGTTTTAAAAAGTTATAAAAAATAAGCCAAAAGAAAATGTAATATGAAAAACTGATCTGTTAAAGATTACTGTCTTCTATGTACAAAAGTACTCCTTAAAATGATAGAGGCAAATAATAGAAAAATAGTCAAAGGATGTGCATAGTCATTTCATATAAGAAGAAAAGCACATATCAATAATGATGTGAGAGAGTGTTCAACCTCAGTCAGGAAAATGCACATGAGAACTATGAGATTCCATTTTTGCCCATATGATGTCACAATATGGCAAAAAATTTAAAGGATTGACAGCATCAAGTGCTGGAGGTTTGAGGTAGGGAGAGGGATGGATGCTCTCTTACATTATTGGGTGTGTGAACAATGTTTCTTGAAATTATAAATATAATTTATACATATATATATATATATATATATACATATATACACACACATACACACTCTTTTTTTGAGATAGGTCTCACTCTGTTGCCCTGGCTAGAGCGGAGTGGCATCATCATAGCTCACTGCGACCTCCAACTCCTGGACTCAAGTGATCCTATTGTCTCAGCTTCCCGAGTAGCAAAAATATTTACACTTTTGTACGAATAATCCCACTTCCAGGAATCTATTCTAGAGAAATAATAGTACAGGACACAAAATATGAACATTCTATAGTGACAAGAATTTGTAAAAGCCAAATGTCCCTCAAGAAATAAATGGTTGAATAAATTACATTATATCTAATCCATTCTATGACAATTATACAGCTATTAAAATGAGAGAATAATAACAACATATTTGCCTTCATTTTGCTTACATTCTACTATGAGAGATACACAACGAACAGAAAAGTAAAACCACATGTATTAATGTAACTATTTTATTGTAATATTAAAAAATTAATAAAATTAAAACTATTTCTTGAAACAAAAGTCATGATTCCTTTGATTATAATGTTTCATTCAACTAATTGATACATGCATTGGAACTTATTTTTTCTAACAAATATTTTAAATTACCAGCTCCTCTTAGAAAATTAGAATCTCTACTTTCTCTCTCTGTATATGTGTATTCATTCACACACACATACATTTAGACATATACATACATACAAACATTTCTAGAGGAAGATGTAAAGCACTGATAGTGGATTATAAATCATCATTGCATTGAAAGCATTTTTTTTTTAGTTTGCTTTTACTAAAGTAGATGCATTACCTTCTCCTATGGGGGTAGGGAAGGAATGGTCTATCACATTAAAAGTTATAAAAAAGTATATTACATGTCAACTTGACAACAATTGAAGAAGTATAGTGTTGTTATTGAGAGAGGAGTCTAAGGGGTATATATAAAATCCTAGATATGAAGAGTTACTGTCAATCAGTGAACTATACAGTTATTTAATATGTGGATGTATCCAGTTCTTCCCATTGCATTAAACTGTCTTACTCCTCCTTTAAAGTGGTGTTATCCATCCGAACACATATTCAATTACATTTCCCACTAAGAATGAACTGCTGAAATCAATGTGCACATCATAAACACCTGTATTTTTCTTTCTCTATTAGAGTTTAAGATTGCCACAATTCTATAAGTATTGACTGGCATCATTAGATTATTCAGGGTGAAGAACTCGAAACAAAGATACTGCTTCTATGTGTGTACTAAAATGGAAAATATATACTTAAATTCTACTTTTTTTTTTTTTTTTTCAAGCAGGGGTTGAACCCGATTCAGGTACCCCTGGCTAAAAGAACTGGTTTGGAAAAAAGGGATACGTGCAGGCCAGTTGCATTAGCTGTTACAAGGAAGTGGTTTTATTATTATACTGGAAATCAAAGATAGCAAATTTAGTTTTCATAACATGAGTAGCCATCCAAGAGAAAAGTTGGCATTTCTGTGTTGATTGGGTACTGAGAATAGGCCAGTTATCTTTGTGTTGAGAAAGAACTCCCACCCCAGCCCTGCCTCTGCCTTCACCCCTAACTTCCTATCATGGAAGCTGAGATTTCAGGGCTTTTTTTTTTATTATTATTTACTTAATTTCTTTATTTTCTTTTTTTAGAGATAGGGTTTTGCCCTGTTGCCCAGACTTGGAATGAAGTCTCATGATCATAGCTCATTGCGGCCTCAGACTCCTGGGCTCAAGTGATCCTCCTGCCTCAGCCTCCTGAGTAGCTGGAATTATAGGCTCACCATGCCAGCTAATTTTTCAAATTTTTTTTAGAGATGGCAGGCCTCGCTGTATCACCCAGGCTGGTCTCAAACTCCTGGCCTCAAGTGATCCTCCCACCTCAGCATAGATTTCAGCTCTTTTATATAACTTCTCACACAAATTTATTCTCCTCCAACTTCCATACTTTATTTTTAGTCAAATCTACAATCAATATTTTTATGTTTATAGCTATGTAAATATTAGTCATTGCAGAACCCAATAGCAGTTTATGGTCTCTTTTCTTTTACTACTATCTTCTCTCACTCCTACTCCAAGTTAAATGTTCTTTCATTTGCTTGGCTTTTCCTGCATCACAGGTTGATCATGCTTTCCTGCATCACTTGCCATGGTACGGTAGCTCCATAAAATGGCTCGTCATCTGATATTTCTGTAAGGTCAGAGTTATCAAATAACTGAGCTATTTTCTCTGTTTCCTGAGAAATTTCTCCATAGAGGCTATTGGTCACTTTATCCCAGATTGCTTTCCAGGTCTACTGCATATCTCTTATCCTGGAATTTCCTTTTGCAATCCTACCAGAATTTCCTTTTGCCTCAGTCCAGTGTTGGCTTCCTTCCTTCATTTATTTGCTCATTTTGGTGTAGCACGTTCTCCAGTAGCTTCCTGAGGAAGGGCTCATGGAAGGTAAATTTGTCTTCCCTTGCTAAGGTTTGAATGTGTTCCCTCCAAAACTCAGGAGTTACCAATGTGATAGTAGTAAGAGGTGAGTCTTTTAAGAAATGATTAGGCCATGAGAGCTCCTTCCTCACAAATGGGAGTAAGGCATTTATAAAACAGGCTTCATGAGGCATTCAGCTAGCTAGCTTGCTTGTCCTTCTGCCTTCTGCCTTGTGAGGATGCAGCAAGAAAGCTCTCACCAGACCAGATATGGGTGCTTTGATTTTGGAATTCCTAGCCTCCAGAACAAAGAGGAAATAAATTTCTGTTCTTTATAAATTACTCAGTCTCAGGTAGGCTGTTATAGCAGCACAAAATGGAGCAAGACATGATATCTGGTTGATATTTTGGTTGGCATAGAATTCAATATTAAAAATAATTTCCCCTTAGATTTTTAGCAGCATTGAGTTCTAACTTCCAGTGTTGCTCTTTTGGATTCCCCTTTCTTTATACACGATGTGTTTAATTTCTCTCTAGAATCCTTTAGCATCTTTCGAAACCCATGCTTAGAAATCTTAGGATGATAATCATTGGTCTGGGTCTTTCTTATTTCTTTGTGTCCTTATGGCTCCCATGCTCTTCATTGCTGGGATGTTTTCTCATTTTATGTTGTTGAAAATCGCCTCCTCCTCTTTATTGGCTCTGACTTCTCCACGTAGCACAACTGCCTTTATGAAATTCAGCTGCCAGTTATAGTCCCAATTTTTTCCTATCTATTCTTTCCTATTTTCAATTCTATCATTTTGCTCTACTTTCTGGAAGATGTTCACAACTTTACCTTCCAACTCTGAAATACAAATTTACTTTCTGCTGTCATAGTTTTAATTTTCAACACATCTTTTTTATTTGTCGTTTTTAATAGCATTATATTCTTATTTCATGGAGTTAGTATATTCTATTAGTTCTCTGCATTGATTATCCATTATTTCTCTGCTCCCTGTATTTATACAGGTAACTATGACTTTGTTTTTTGTGTTCAATTTTGTGTTCTCTGTCTTTTTATGTTAGAAATTTTCCCCAAGTCACCTTTTTTCTCTCTACTTTTAAGGTCTTTTACTTCCTCTTCAATCTTCTGTTATTTCACTATGATGAGTGCAGACAGGAGTTTCTGTTCATTTATTTTGTATTAGATTCACTGAGTTTCTTGCACCTATAAATTATTATTTTAATTATTTTAATCCTTTTTGCAGTTTGTTAGGCCTGAAGAGACTACTCAGTTTTTCATTTCTACTACACTGAATTATGTATGAAATAATAGACACAGTTTTTTGTTCAAATATGGGGCTTCTCAAAGTTTATGACAGATTGCTCATGAGTTTCATGGTTCTTATGACTAGAAAAATAATATAGAACTTAGACCATGAGGGTCATAGGTTGAGAGTATATAATGTATACAAGCTGTCACAAAAGACTGCTACTCATTCCATGTCTATTATCCAGAAACATCACATTAATTTAGAATCCTTTAAATTTAATGTTCCTGTATATAATGGTAAGATACATTACTGTTATTTGTATCCAAATCAAATATTATATGAATTTAAGGTAAATTCAGAATTTCTAACATTCCAAGGAGATTGACATATTTTCATTGAGAGTTTAACTTTTGTCCTCATTAATTATATGGATTTACAATTCAGTATTTAGAATACTAAGCTACTGAAAAATCCCAGAACTAAATAAACTTTTATTTTGTGTATAAGCTCTATGTCCAAATATATATACAGAATAGATTTTATCTCCATAAATTATGTATTTTATTATTTTTTCAAAGTTTACTAAATAGCACTATTAAAATAGTAAGCATTGATTAATGAGTTAAAAAAAGTCAAAATAGAACTAGCTAAGTAAAAATTTAATGAAAATAAGGATTTTCTCAGATGAGTTCTCTAAGAATCATGTATATCTTTCAGTCACAGTTCATATACTTCCTAAGAAATGAAAAGCTAAAACTTGATTTAATTTTCTTAAACTTATAACACATGGATATTTATTTACTGAACTACTTAAAGACCAAGTTTGGTACATAATTAATTACAGTAATATTTTTACAGCTGTAGTGTAGCCACACAAAGGAAAATTATGTATCAGTGGAAACAAAAAGAAATATCTTCAGATTCTATTACAAAGTGATCTCTAGAATATTTATTTAAATTAAAGCAATATAGAGAAACAGAGATTTCACTAAAGAGGATATACGGATGGCAAATAAACACATGAAAAAATGTTCAATGCCATTACACATTAGGGAAATTCATATCAAACTACAATAAGATATTATATACCTATGAGAATGGCTAAAATAACAACAACAAAAAGTGACAGGTGAAAACGCTAAATACTGGTAGGTATGTGGAAAAACTAGATCACTTATATATTGCTTGTGGGAATATAAAATGTTACAGCCATTCTGGAAAGCCATTTGGCAATTTTTAAAATAAAATTAAGCATACACTTACGTTATGACCCATCAATTGCACTCCTCTGTATTTATCATAAAGAAATGAAACAAACAAAAACAGGCACACAAGTCTCCATAGCAACTTTATTTGTAATAGTGAAAACCTGGAAATAATCCAGATGTCCTTCAACAGGTGAATAATTAAACAAACTGTAGTGCATTGACGCCATGGAATGCTGCTTAGCAATAAAAAGGAACTAGCTTTTGACGTATGTAAAAATTTGGATGCATCCTAAGGGAATAAGGCTCGATTTGAAAAAAAAGCCAATTTCAAAAGTTTATACACTGTATAAATCCCTTAATATAATAGCCCTCAAATGAGACCATTTTGGAGTTAGCAGATTAGTGGTTTCCAGGAGTTAGTAATGAAGAGAGAGGACAGAAATTAGTGTGGTTACAGATGGGCATTGTGAGGTCCTTTGTATGATGGAACTGTGCTATATTTTGACGTGGTGGTAAATACATGAACCTACACATGTGATAAACTTCATATAACTAATACACACACACACAGCCCACACATAGAGGGATACAAGTAAAACTGGGAAGAAAGAACAAACAAACAAAAATAAATAAATGAAAAACACTACCACAACAAAAGAAAGATAAAGGAAAAGTATTAACAAAATTGGGAAGTCTTCATAATATTGGAAAATGGGGTATCAATCCATTATTTATGCTCCTTGTAAATTTAATCTCTACTTCATAAACTAACCACAAATTATCAGGAAACTATAGGTGTAAAGTCTGAAAAATGGTGGCTGTAACTAGATGATACTACAGTTTGAGTACATAAAACTTAGTTGAAAAGATAATTTACAGCTTTATTAAACTATTTACATTAGCTGATGTCAGGAACTCCATTTTCAGAAATAATTCTTGTGAGGAAAGATGTACTTTAAAGGAACTGCTGAACTTTTTGCATGTGCTACACTAACTAAGCAGACCAAGTTTAAGATCTAGGCTCATGTTCCTACCTTGAAATCAAGGCAAAAGCTCAGGTCTACAGACTGGATGAATTTAGCACAGCAAAGGTAGAGAAATACTGAGTAAGAAATACTCGACTATCCCAGAGGTTTCCGTCCTCATTACAACTATGTGTGATAAAACTGTATAGAACTAAATACACATTCACACAGATAAAAGTAAAACTGGGAAATTTTCATGAGATTTACAATTCTATCCATGTCAATATTTGTGGTAGACAATACATATGGTAGATTTATAACAGGACATGCTACAGGCTTGACCTGAGGTTACTGCCCTGGTTAGTCCTCTCCTACTAAAATGAGGATAACAAAATACATCAACAATGATAGTCTCTGTTGAGCACTTTCTATGCTTTAAGCACTTGCCAGATTTTACTTTTGTTCCATGCTGGAAGAGTACTTGACACATGCATGAACTCAGGAAAACTGAGTAAATTACAACTATTAATATTTCACTATAACAATTTTACAAATAAGAAAAATGAAATTTAGAGTTTAAATAACTTGCACAAAGTCCCATAGCCAGTAAATTGCAGAGCTGGGGTTTATTCATTAGTTCTTTATTCAACAAATACTTGATTCTTGCTCTAGACATGCCCCTTAATAATAATAATAATACCTATAATATTTTTGGGCACTCATGAGGTGCCAAGAAATGTATTTATTATTTTCATCATTATGTCAAATCAACAACTGTGTGTTATTGGTTGGGCAAGTCACTAACTCTTCTGTGACTCAGCTTCTTTCTTGTGAAGTGTTGATAATTATAGCACATTTACCCCATAGGATGTTTTAAATAATTACATGAAATAGTGTATGAAAAATTCTTAGACGACTGCTTGCCACCTGATAAGTACCCCAAAAGCTGTCACTGTTATCGTCAGCAATTCACTGAATGTTCTCAACTCCTTATGGTAGACATCTCATCTACTCTATCACTTACTAATGGTTTTGCTAAGAGCAACCACTCTTTGTCTCATGTCCTCATCCATTGTATGGGACTAATAATAATATATATTGCATAAGGCTGTTGCAGAAATTTATTGAGTTAACTCATGCACAGTGTCTGGAATATCCGCACGCAGGAATATTTTTAAATCAGGGAAGTACCTAATGGTTGGAGGAAGGAACAAATCTGAGGGACATCACTTGTGAAAGTAAAAAAGAAATAAATTTCCGTTATACTGTGTAGCTGTGAGGGCTCACTGCTCCTCTGTGCCTTCATTTTATTTGTAAGCTGCTTTTGATGCCAATTTTAAAGTGGAATTTTTAATGAATAAGAGGAGACAGAATTGTGAGGTAGAAAAGCATTGGCTTCAAAATGACATAAACCTGAGTAGAACTCTGGCTTTACCATTTAATAGCTGCATGACCCTGAATAGTTTACTTAATTCTCTGGGCCTCAGTCTCCTTAACTATAAGATTTTGAAACAATATGAAAAGATTTAAAACTTCTATCTCTAAAAGCTGGCATGAAGATTAAATCAGATAATCTATGTCATAATAGTACACAAACCGTTTTAATTATATTGTCTATTACATTAAGTTTTGGGGGGTGCTCTATAAAAATATTTAATTCTAGGGTTTTGCAACCTCATATTAAACATTTTCCCCCTAAGTAGCAACATCAGTAGCTTCTCCAACCAACTTTCATGGTAGCACTGCCACTGGGAAGGCATTTTTAAGTTGGTTTAAATGTTAACAGGACTTATTATAGAAACATTTCATGTATTCAGTGGCAGGTTTCCCTTTTATGTTCCAATGTCTCAAAAAGATCTCTTCTGATACTGTATTTTTAATTCATTTCCACTTGTCAAGGGGGGATATCAGGTTTTATTTCCAATCTGTGTCATCCTACTGCTGCGTGATACTTAACATTACAAAATATGATGCAACTCTCCACATATTAAGCTCGATACAGTCATAAATTTGCACTCCAAGCCCTCATTCACTTCAATAGGGCTTCGACTTGTAGAATGATTGCAGATCAAGCCATTTTGATATAATGTAATTTTTTTAAGTAGCTTTTTTCCATAAGGAGAAACATGCTGTGAATAGCAAACTACCTGCACAGCATACACACAGTAGTCAGTAATCCTGCTCCTTGTCAAAACATTTTCTGCTCATATGTGAGCGTTGACTGTGGTGAGAGACTTAAAATGACTTTAAAGAAAATCTCTGTGGCCACACTCTATACCCTATCAGCATAACACAATTTGAGGAGCTTCATTAAAATCCTTTTTTATAGAACCACACCTTGCATGCTTTATTACAATAAACTAGCTACCAATTGGACTACTGACCTCTGTGCATGCAAATCATACTATCTTTTCCCTCATTTCAAAATCAGCTTTTGTTTCCAAATGAAGATTTATTTTGCCAGTTGATTATAGTCTGAGCACACACCATAAATCACCAAGTTCATAGTCTGCAAATATATGTTTCGAGTTCAAGCAGCAATGATCTGCTACTTACAATCCTGAAGACAATAAACATTTTTATCCAATCAACCAGAGTCTAAGAAAATTCAAAGAATGGAAACTCTTTGAAATGTACAGGCTTTTGGGTATCAAATTACCTTTGAAACCCCCCACCCAGAAGTATCTCTAACAAAATCCATTTGAAATACTGCTTCAATATTCTAAAAAATCAATAATTTAAACCACAGGTTGAACATTTTTACTGCTTCCACTGCAGACTGTCATTTTTCGAAATGAAAATGCTAATGATACCGAAGGGGAAAGCACTAAGCAGAAGAGATGCATGAACGAAACCTTGGATTGGCTAGACTTGCTGGTTTGATCTCTTTCTCCCTCACTCATCTGTGACAAGATGTCTTTTAAAATCAACAACTTTCATTTCAGTGTTTCTAAAAAATGGACTTCTCTGTTGTACATTACATCCTTCTCTATAGGAAGTTAAGGAATGTGCTGTAGCAAGACATTTTACAGTAAATATGAATACAGAATGCAATACCAAGTAGGCTGTATTATTTCAGTGTAATCTATAGTGTTGGGACACCTTTAAAATATTGCACAGAGCACTGGGGAGAGGATAATCCCTTAGTAATACTGGTTTTCATGTTCATACCATTGTACTAAAACACAAGCCACGAAGGAAGCCATGGAAATCCAGAGCCCAGAGGAGTTCAGTTCAGAAAAAAAACTTTTTCATTGCCTGTGAAATTTATTTACAGTGTTTAAGGATTTAAGAAGTGAAGGTGTGAGATCAGGGTCACTGCCTTCCCTGTAGGGGTCCTGGCTTTGTCTCTGCTCTACTCAACATAGGACCCTGATAGTAAACTGAGTAAATGTCAGAGTAGGGTCATTTTCATCCAAGAACTAGAAATGGTGATTCATGAGACATAAAACACCTTACTCAAGGAAGGACTAAGGAGATAGAAACAATAAAACAATCATTACTAATGAACAGTCAAACATGATGCCATGATCTGTAGGGCTCATGAGGGAGAAAGTTGGCCCCATAAAATAAGATAGTTAAAAGAGGGCCACAGTAAATCTTTTAATGAGTTTCTCATTTGTTTCCTAAAAATCTACAGCAAACTAAATTGTGCCTGAAGTAAAATGATGGCACAAAAATATTATTGATCAGTTTCTATCATATGATAAATCGTATCATGTTTCCATCTGGAAGAACAAAAACTCTTAACATGAGATAGAAGAAGGCAATTCAGCCTTTGTTGAATTATCTGCTGTGTTCAAGGCACTGACCTATGACTGTAGGGACATACAGAACAGTTGACTTAGGAATTATTAAGCCTCAGTTTATCCATGCAGTAGGGATCATAACATCTAACGCAGTGAATTACTAGTGGTAAAGGAGAAAATGTAAATTTTGTGACTTTCAGAATGCCCGACACATAGTATATACACAATAAATACCCGATGCTAGTTTCTCAGATGGAGATGGACCTGGTACACAGATAACTAAAGAAACATAAAAATGTTTGGGTTAAAATGCAGTATGATAGAAGAGAAAGGAGCCGCTACCTGGTCCGCTCACCTCATTTTACAGTGTGTTATAGTATGTTAGTGGCAGATTTGCAATTCCATTGCAATTTTGTCTTCTTCCTATTAAAGAAGGCAGTGCTAGTACTCCAAAGGTTTATACGAATACAATTTTAAGGAAAGAGAAAACTTTCGGAGAGGGTCATGTCTATGCTGACTCTTGAGGGTGAATTAAATTCCCAATAGGCAAGATACTGGGGCGGACTGTTTGGATGGGGGCACACTGCATGACAAATGTGGGGGCAGGCAAGCACAGCGGTTTCAGGGGCTGTGCAGGGCACCCTCAGGCAGGTCTGCCTGGAGTAGGGAGTGGTCTATGCATCCAGGTGCACAAGCATGGTGTAGGTACTGAGTAATAAAAAGAACATGTGAAGTCTGCGAAATTTTATATGGTTCCAAAGGAGGCACTTATATTTTAAAAAACTTAGGGCTTCTGTTACTCAATCTCCTTTTTGTGAAGAGGTGGGAGCGAAATTAAGGCAAAGAGAAGTTCGACTGAGTTGATAGAGGGCACTGTAGGCACACTAAGATTCATGGACTTTCTCCCACAGGTAGGCAAGGGAGAGAGTGATCCACGTATACTTTAGGGAGATGCATTCGGATGAAGATGAGTACATTAACTTCTGTCAGGAGACACTATGAAAATCAGACCTTTCAAAAGGTTCATGCAGTGGCCAAAGTGGGGAAAAATGAGGCCTTAAACAATGACAGTCAGTGTGGGGATGGAAGATAGATATTTGAGCATCTGAGTTTGGTGAGTAATTTTATGGGAATGGTCAATGCTCCATTAGAGAGAAAGGGAGCGAGGGGGGAGGGAGGGGGAGGGAGACGCAGTGTCACTCCTGACATTCTCTGTGCTCCCTCTTCCCCTCGCGGAAAGTTTAAAGTCAAAATGTACACACGGACTTGAAAGGATACATAGTTCTGTTTGGGTACTTTATGCTACATCAAAATGCTTTGTTCCATTGTTGATTTTATTATTATTGATTATATTATTATTACATTAGCATTGGAATCTGTGAAGTGCTATAAGACAGTTTGTTAACAATTTGTCATGACACCTCTGCTGGGTGGGAGGATGACACACATCATTATCATTATTATTAAGATTTTCTTTTACAGCTGGTATCATGATAAATGATTTACAGATAAACATAGTAATGCCCAAGTTATTTATATCAAGTTAATTAATCATATTGATTTAACATCCTGTTCTGTTATTTAACTTTTCCCCTTTAGATGTTAGCTTTAGATCTAATTTTAGAATAATTAAATTGAGTTTAAAACTTAGAACTCTGCATTAGTACCTATACCTCATCTGAAAAATTACTACCATTTTGAGATCAATTTTAATAACTGCAGTTCCTCTATTAGGATGACCTTTACCTTTTAATTTTTTTTTTTTTTTTTTTGAGACAGAGTCTCATTCTGTTGCCTGGGCTAGAGTGCAGTGGTATTATAACAGCTCACTGCATTCTCAAACTCCTAGGTTCAAGTGATTCTCCTGCCTCAGCCTCCCAAGTAGCTGGGGCTACAAATGCATGCCATTACCCACTGCTAATTTTTTCTATTTTTTGTAGAGATGAGGTCTCGCTCTTGCTCAGGCTGGTCTTGAACTCCTGACCTCAAGCAATCCTCCCACCTCAGCCTCCTGGCATGCTAGGATTATAGGTATGAGCCATCTCGCCAAGCTTCCTTCCAAATATTTGAAGTAATGTAAAAGTAAAAGTACCCATTGACAATCTTTTTTGATATTGAAAAGTCCTGATTCAGTGACTGCATAGAACATAGTAACCACGTTTTTCTCATCTTGTGTTTATTTTCTTTGCGAAACAACCATAAACAGCTGCCAAGTCAGAGATCCCAGAGTCATTCTTAACTGCTCTCTCCCCTTATCTAGCCTCATGTAATCAGTCACCAAGACTGTTACTTTAGTCTCCTTTGTACATTTCAAATAGCTTC
>RJWJ010000738.1:0-182244 GCA_004363605.1 Indri indri
CTCCGGAAGCCTCTCAACTGCCATTACTGTGTATCTTCCCTATTGGGGCCAGGTAGGAATGTAAACCCCCAAGCAGCTCATCCTCTGCCTAAACAAGGTCCAGCAATGGTAACACCGTGCAGTGCTATTGGGGAGTTTCAACAGGGGATCGGGAAGACAAATAAGTCTCTTTTCTCCAGTTTTCTCTGGTTGATTATTGCCCGATCTGACAATGCAAGTCCTCCCCACCTCTCTTTCCTGAGATGCAAAACGAGAATGTTGATTCTAGGCACTATGATTCGGCAAGAGGCAATTTGCTAGGAAGAGCCAGTGTTTGCAGAAGGCTCTGGGGGGTGGCATAGGTTGGTTATGGATAATCTATGTCAATTACGTACCGTGGACCTGAAATTGAAGGATGGTTGCATGTCTTTGCATGTCCTACATGGGAGTTTTATTCACTTCCTGTTTCACTCACCCCACCTTACCCCATGCAGAAGTCAGGCAACATCTGTCTCATGACTAAATTCATGTGCTCATACACCCAAGAGGAGGAAGCAGGTTAAAGTCATTTTTTGGTTTTACCATGTGGTGTGCTATGGAGAGGGGAAGTTCCCCAGAGTTACTCACGCTGTATCTAAATGGGATTTCCTCAATGCCGGTTATTAGCAAAATGCTCTACACGTCCAAAAAATTGTCTTAAAATCCTCTTATGTGCATTTTTACTGTAAGAACCATAAGAAAGACAGAGAAGTCCACTCCACTTCAAGGATGAATAAGTAAAGAAAACACATTATTTTTCAGCAGGATTATAAAGCTCTACAACACACAGCAAATGACATATTTTTTTTTAGATAAATGGAAACTATTTTTCCCCCCTGCCACTGAACAATCCTCAGGGAAACTTGATTTAAAGCACTGGTTTACCTTTGTTAAGTAAAACGCCCTAAGATACAGATCATGTCATGACATTTTCATGGCTGGGTTTTGGCAAATGTGACTAGGTCTCAGAGGTGACGTTACACAGAAGCCTTTTGGCAGAAGTCAACAAAAACAACCCAGAGGTCAGGACAGGCTGAAACCTACTGACCTAGTAAAACCGAAACTGCAGCCGCCTTGGGGAAGACACAGGAAAAAGCAATGTTCAAGGATCGAACTGTAGAACCACAATAAAGCATCTGATGTTTTCTCATCACAGCAATAGGCCTGGACTTTCAACAGTTCACTGATAGAAATATAATTTGTCTCTCTCTCTCTCATTGTATAAAATAAACATAACATAAAATCTACCATTTTAACTATTTTTAAGTGCGCAGTTCATTGGCATTAAACATAGTACATCCACATAGTTGTGCAACCATCACCACCATCCATCTCCAGAACTTATTTTCATCTTCCCAAACTGCAGCTCTGTACCTATTAATCATGAACTCCCCACTCACTCCGACCCCTGCCCCTGGCAGCCCCCATTCTACTTTCTGTCTCTATGAATTTGACTACTCCTGGCCCCTCGTATAGGTAGAATCATTATCCTTTTGTGACTGACTTATCTCACTTGGTGTAATGTCCCCAAGGTTCATCCATGCTGTAGCATGGGTCAGAATTGCCTTCCTTTTTAAGCATGAATAATATGCCATTCCTTCTCTTTTTATAAACAATGTTATTGAGGTAAAATTTACATACAATCAAGTTCAACCATTTTAAGGGCACAGTTCGATAATTTTTAGTAAATTTGTCAAGTTGTTCAACCGTGGTCACAATTTAGTTTTAGAACATTTTCATTCTCTCGAGATCCCTCACGTCTATTTACAATTAATCTTCATGTCCGTATCCCTACATCATCCCCAGCCCTAGGCAACCACTAATCTACTTTCTGTCTCTATAAAGTTGCCTTTTCTGGATATTTCATATAAATGGAATAATCCCATAAGTAGTCTTTTGTGTCTGGCTTCTGTCACTTAGCACAAGGTTTTTGAAGTTCATCCATGCTGTAACATGTGTTAGTATTTCATTCTTTTTTATTATTGAGTAGTATTCCATCATATGGGTATTTCACATACTGTTTCTTCATTCACCAATTGATGGACATTTGGGTTGTTTCCACTTTTTGGCTATTATGAATAATGCTGTATGCACATTTGTGTGCAAGTCTTTGTGTGGATGTATTTTCATTTCTCTCAGGTAGATACTGAGGAGTGGGATTTCTGGGTCATATGACAAATTTATGTTTAACCTTTAAAGAAATTGTCAAACGTTTTCCAAAGTGGCTGTACCATTGGGGGGTTTTCTTTAGGGTAACTGAACAGATCCCTCAAATGGATTTGCTTTTTCCTTTGAGAGCCTTCCTAATGTGAAGTATTTTGCTTCTTTCCGACTCTGACCTCAGCTCAGTTAGAAAAGCCAAGCAGTGGGAGTCATGAATTAATTCCTCAAATATTTCTCATTTCCATATCCTTAACTCACTGCTGATTTCACATTAAAACCAAACAACCTTGAAAGCTCAGAAGAACAGTGTTTTGAAATGTCCTGTGAGACAATGGGCAATTCCTGTTGGTCATTTAGGGCCTCAGAGTCCCCATTTGCAATGGGAGGATTAGACCTAGATAGTCTCTAATTATTCCCTCCATCCATTAACGCATCTCTGGAAGTGTATTTGGACCCAGAATGATCCCTTGATGGACTTTGAGCTATGTCTCACTTCACACTGCCTCAATGTAGGAGTGGAGTTTCTCAACTGTGCACATGCCTGTTCAGCTAAGGAATCAGCCCTTTCTCCTAACCATAGACCCTAAACCTTGAGGAATAGGAAGCTGTAGATGAAATAATGACCATTCTCTTTGAGGACAGGTCAAAACTCCCACAGAGAGAATGAAGGGACAACTGACCTCCCTATGACAGAGCACCCTCTGGCATCACCCCATAGCAGGCATTAATGAACATGTCTCCTGTACACCACATTCTTATGAGTTGATTTTATGAAACATATTTACCTTCTGTCTAAGAGCAGTAGTATGGATCTCTCATTGGAACACTATCTGCCCTCTGTCTGTGTCGGTCTCTTTGTAAATTTTCCCTTTTTTGAAGGACAGAAGTCATTGGATTAGGGTCTACCATAATGACTTCATTTTAACTTGATTACACGTGTAAAGACCCCACTTCTAAATAGGGTCACATTCTGAAGTACTGGAGGTTAGAAATTCAACATATCTTTTTTGGGGGGGGTTAGGGGGAAGGAAGGACATGCAATTCAACCCATAACAGTAACATTTTGAAAAAAATTAGGTTTGTAAAAACTTAATAATATGTCTGTTGCTGAATGACATCTAAGTATAATTATACATAAAAGGGGAAAAAGGTGTTCTCCTTCTTCAAACCTGACATCTGAGCTCTATGGTGCTTGGGCACGAAGAATGATCATAACAATCTTGAACCTTTGGCTCTCAGCCCCATGTGGTTTGAGATGCTGACATCCTGCAGTTATTATTTAAATAATAGCTTTCAGTTTGGGCAAAAAAAAAAAAAAAAAATCTATTCAAATCTATTCAGTGCTTGGAATAAGATACTGTAAATTATTTGGAATGTTTTATCTTGTGTAGCGTTGCCTAGGACTAAAGTCAGGGAAGAATGTGATGTTGGATATGGTTTGCAAAACTGTTGGGACACAGGATGTGATACCACGGCAATCACAGGACAGGGATTAACCGATAAGATTATGTGAATTTCCACACCTCAAAGGAGGAAGAGATAGCTTTGGGTTGGCCACTGAAAGAGCTGATTATCGCTCTGGGATTCTCCTCCAATTCTGGGAGGAGAGAAACAGGAGTGGGGCTGTGTAGCCTTGCTAGAACGACCTCCAACCGGCTTGCTGAGAATATTATCTTTTAGCAGGACAGAAGGATCCCAGAAGGGCTCTTCATAAAGAGTTTTCAAAATATTTTTTTCTTTCTCTCCTTATCTGATCCCCTCCATAGTGGTTTTGGGACCTCAGATGCCACCAGGGTAGGCCCAGATTGAAGCTCAGGTTTTAGGGAGCACATGCCCATGGCTTTTCAGATGCACTAACCTCTCCCATCTGTAGTCCCCCTCCTCCCCTTGTGAAATACTCCTTTTCTCTACTTGCAACCCTATCAAGCATTCCATTTGTCTTCCCATCTAATTCCTCTCTTCCTTGGGGTGCTAGGGAACCTCCTGCTGCTATAAACAAAGTCTCTAAGAGTTTAAAGTGTCTGAAGCACTCCCCACCTCCTGCAATTAACTGAAACCTGGAATTCCCTTGATAACACCTCTTTCCTGGCTGTCCCCTCCAAGAGACCTGTCTTCGGACAGCTCTGGATTTTCAAAGGTCTGGAAGAGAAGGGGCTGCACTTTTTTTCTTTTCTTCATGGCCTCTTTTCAATTCCTGTGTCCCCCAGTCCTTCACCTCTTCATGTCATTTTTACTTCTTTTCCACAATTCTCCTCCAACCTCTTTCGTTTGTCCTGTGGATCCAAACACCACTTTGGTAGGATAACTTCATTCGCTGGCTGCCATATACTTCCGACTCAGGAGACCACATACTGAATCCTCTGACTTCCCTGTTTGTACGAATGACATCGTTATTCCACCAATCTCTAGGGGTTACAATTCTGCTGGTCATCTTCGATTCCTTCCTCTCCCACCTCCTGTGTTTCTGTGAGGTTTAAGTGACAGAAGCCAGGCAAATCCTTTAGCACACAGGACCTGACACAGGGGAAGCCCTCCATCAGGTAAACTAGTATTAGTTAATACATTATTGCCCACAGTGAATCAGTTAAGTACCCAATATCTCCCTCCTCATGCCTCTCGAAACCATCCACACACCATTCATTCTTTCTGTTCCCCTTCCTACCTCTCTTATCAAAGTACATTACCTCCCACCTGGACGAGAGATAGAAATTCCAAGCCAGACTCCTTGTCTCCGATCTCTTCCCCCATTTCCTACTCCACCTGGGATACAAGATTCAGATAGGGCTAATGAAAAACTACCTTGGATGACGTCATTCTCCTGCTCAGCAATGACAATGCTTTCCTGATGGCTCACCTGGAAACCAAGCCCTTTCCAGGCAGTGCCACACTGTGTTTCCACGCTTGGCTCCAATAACCATGCTCCGGCCAGACTGGAATGGGAAAACTCTAGAAGATCTTCTGCCTCTCCCACATCCATTCCTTTGTGGATAACACTCTCTCTGTTTGGAAAGTCCCCAGTGTCCACAAATTGAAGTCTTCCCGCCGTCCAAACCCTCCTTCCCCCGAGAAACCACTTTGTATGTTTCTGTCTTTTCTCCCGTGAGCCCCTACTGCCCCGGAAGCTTATCTTACTCTCATAGAGCTTATTATATTCGTCTCCTGCTCATCTTTCTTTGTTTTCCCTATAGGACCTCATGCAGTGCTTCATAATCAGAAGGCACTCAATAAATATCTCTTGGCTAAAATTGAACACCTTGCTCACATGAAGGTGAGTGACACCCCTCTATTATTTGAGATCTATTCTCTGACTGGAGAGACATGCATGGGATCTCTTTGGCCCAATCTTCATGCTGTCTTATCCCTCTCGAATACCACAGCTTGCATTTTTGCAGGATAATTAATGGCTTGCACTACGTAATTCTGCCCTTTGGCCTTTCTGATTCCAAACTACCTCACCTTATTCACCCCGAAACACTACCTGTCTCAAACTCTTGTTCTAATTTCCTAGAATGTAATTGTTCTCTTGTACAGAATGCTGCCTGTGGACTAAAACACTGAAGGGAATCACTTTTCTTCAAGGTCTGGTCTGTGTCAGGGAGCCTGAGCCCTGCAGTTAAAAGTGTCATAAAAATGGGCTGATAAGTAGCCGGGAAGCAGAATGCTTGTACGCACAAACTGCACTGCAATGCCGGGTGCAGTTTGGAAGTTCCAGCAAGAATTGTTTATGAAAATGCATGAGCTTACAGTAGCTTGACTGAGGAGATCATACACTTAACAGTCACTGGTGGAGCGCTGCCTAAGAGGAAGGGTGTTTTATGCATATCTAAGCGACTCTTTTGAAGTATTTTTTGATTCTTTTCATTAGGCAAGATGAAGCCATCTTTATAACCATGTTGCTGGTGTCAAAATACGCACATTACGTGTCAGCAACTACAGTGTGATGCATTTATTTCGTGTGAGCACAGTAAACCACTTGAGAACACAATTTATTTTGCAGAAACGCCGAATTCACCCTTCAATTCCCATGTCACAGAGCCACCAGTCTTGTTACACTATGGCTTTTATTTCTTATAATGATGATCTTTAGCCTGTTCATGTATTAAGAATAAATTAGGTAAAGAGAAGAAAATAAAGTGCAAAAGTGCTTCCTATGAGTCGCATGCATCTCCCAAAGTCACTTTTGCATTTCCCCAGTGCAGACTACTTTGCACCCACTGCTTGTCAACACTGTCCCCTCTTGGGTCTTGGGATCCCTCAGCTCTCTTGGATGCTGATGGAGCCTAACCAAAGTTTTCCTTCATATTTTTTCAAATGATTTCGGTTTGAGAAGAAAGAAAAATGAGGCTGGACTTCCAGTACTTGGGGAGGGCGGTGTGGCAGAGTGGAATGGACTATCAGTGGAGCCAGACAGCTCTTGGCTCCAATCCCGCTACCACCAATTTTCAGTTGAGGGACGGTGGCAAATTATTTGGCCCTCTGAGCCTCAGTTTTCTGCTCTGTAAAATGGGGCTAATGACGCCCTCCTCCTGTTGTTGCTTGGCATTTAAGGTACTCAAGGAATGTTCATTGCACTCCCATCCCTCTACAAGTTCCCCCAAATTCTATCCATAGGCTTGGGAGAAACGGGTGTCACTGAAGCGTGAGGAAGTATTCCCTACATCCCTTCGACTTTCTTTTCTCTTCCTCGTACAGAAGCCAAATCTCAAAAACACATCTTCTTCGGTCCCCTCCAGCTGCATCTTCAACCTCAGTCTTACTATGTCAACCACACGGCAAAGTGAGCCCAAGAATCTCAGAGGGGACCTACCTTCCTCCTCTCTGGCTCCCCCTTGCCTGATGACTGGCAGAGGACGCTGGTTGGAGTTACAATAAACTGCCTCTCTGCGGAGGGTAGAGGGGCAGAAAGAAGGCGCAGGTGTTCAGGCATTGCACTGGGAGATGAACTTAGCGCCGGCTCCCTGAGAAACACCCAGGTCAAGGTGCAAACCCGTCTTAGGCAGCAGGAGGGAGGAGGCTGATCGTGTCGTGCTGTAGGCTCTCATACTATTACAAGATTTTTTAGCCCCAGGACTATCTCGAACTCATTCTATCTCAGTCAGTGACTCACTTACTGGAAACGGTGTAAACACAGGGGTGATACTGGGCTGCGGAAGACCTGGGTGTCCCAGCCTGGTGGAAGGCCAGCTCCCTCCAGTTCAACCCTTGCATTCATTCTGCATCCAGAAAACTAAAATTCAAAGAGGTTAAGCAATCTGCCAGAGGCCTGGAGTCTGGGGACTGAGCAGGACGGGGAACCTGCTGTTGGGATTCCCAACCCTGCTCCCTCCGGCGCCACTCTCCACCCAAAGGTTGCAGGAATTGACAAGCCGAGTGCTCCTGTCGCTTTCGGAGCCCACCTCCGAGGACCCCGAACTGGTTATTCCACTCCCGACCCCCACTTCCTCGTTTCCTCCTCCTGCCTCCCCAGGGTCCTGCAGGGCCGGCTCAAGAAGTGATGCAAGGCGCCCATACCTGCACATGCATCGTGGCGGAAGGAGCCTGCCACTCCGCAGCTCGCCCCTGCAGGCACGCGCGGGTCCCCCACTGGGCAGGGGGTGCAAGTGGGTGCTGGGCAGGGGTCCGCCCGCGCCAAGGCCGGGGCTGGGGGCGGAGCGTCCGCGTCGGGAGCGGGAGGGAGGTGGCCGCGGGAGGGGGCAGGGCCGGGACGGGGAGTTTGGAGTCGGCCCCGGAGCCGGAGCCCGCGGGGCGGGAGCGGCGGCGCGAGCGGAGCGGCCCGGCGGCGCGGGGACTGCGGAGGTGCGGCGGGCGCGGGGCGGGCGGCGTCACCAGAGGCGGAGGGGGCGGAGCCGCGCTCGCAGCTGCCACCCGGCCGCCGGGCCCAGGCAGACGACACCCGCCCGCGGCAGGGCTCGCACCGCGCAGACACTCTCCAAACAATGCTCCGCGGCTCCCGGCCGGGCGGCGGGCGGCTAGGCGACAGACTGCGGGGCCCGGGGAGCGCAGCCCCGAGGTGAGCCGGCACGCTTTCTCCCAATTCCGTCGCTTTTTGTCTGGCAAATGTGGCCGCTCAGGGGAGCCTTCGGGGAGCGCTGCGATCGCCGGGCGGGCTACCCGCGGATCGGCGTCCCCGGGGTGACAGGCGGCCGCCCGGGGAGAGCGCAGCGCCCGCACCGCGTGCGCCCGGGGTGCCGCCGAGGTGGGGGCGCCGCGCCGGGTGGAGCGGGGGCCCGGAGGGTGTTTGCGATTCATTCGAGAATCGCGCTTTTTAAATCGGGGAAACTTTCCTTTGAGTTCCGGGAGGGGGACCCGACTGCTGTGATGGTTTCGCTGGTCTTGCTGCTCTGTTCGCGGCGAGAGGCTGTCGCGCTTTGGGGACGGCTTTGATCCGAGAGTATTGTCCCAGGAGCAGAGAGGGGAGGCCGCCCTGGCCGCTCGCTCCAGGACGGGGGCGATGGCTTGGGGGCCCGGGGTAGCTCCCACCTAGGCAGCAGCGGGTCTCAAGAGGGAACGAGGTGATGCCCTTTTCCTGAGCCATGGCTGAGATCTGAAATGCACACTGTGAGCACGTTCTTGCCCTTTGCTCGTGCAGCCTTCTCCCCATCCAGGGACACACACACACACACACACACACACACACACACACACATAGGACCTCTCCACCGGGAATAAAGCACACAGCGTCGGTTCCCTGTGTGTACATTTCTCTCAGGTAAGCCCAGCCAGCCAGCACATGGTTTTGCAGAACCGATAGCAAAGCCCAAAGGTCTAGGGGCGAGGAGTTTTGCAATGCATTCAGTCCAGAGTCAGGTTCAGAAGGTTTCACTGATCACTGGCCTGAACTATCATTAACAACCTCTCTGCCCTTCCCTCCTGGAGAAGGAAATTTGACAGGAAGCCCTAGGGAATGCTACAGTTATTTTGCTACCCTGGGTTCCTTTGAAACTTGGGTATCCTCCTTATTGGTTAGACTGTATTGGGTGCAAAACCACATTCCTCTTGCAGAGATTAGATTACACAGTATTGGAGAAAGAAAAAAGAAAAGGAAAAGTTGCGTAAATATCATAATTTAGCCTCTGTGTGTGTGTGGGTGGGTTCTGGGGGGGTATTAAGGTTGTCACTTAATCCTTTCTGCTTGGTCAACTCCAGGCAGTGGAGTGTGCTGAAATCCGGACACTTTTCATACATATTTCCTTTTCCTACTGTTGCATTAATTCAATGATAATATATAGAATATTTTTGGATGAGTATTTTCAGGAATTCTGCCATTTCAGGGTAAGGCATAAGCAACTTCTGATGCTAGTACGAGGGGCATTTTGAGCCAGAAATATTCATTTTATGGATCTGGCCACCCCGATTTGTCAGATTCTTTTTGAAACCAGGTGGGAGTGTATCTGACAGTTTCAGTCTTGCAAATTGTAGCCACAAATCCAGTGCAGGAGTTTGCAGAGGCAAAGACATTTTATCATGACTTGGATCAGAAAGAATGCTGAGATCTTTTTCTAATCTGACACTGCAGCCTCCCACTGAAATGGGGGGATTTGCATAATTCTGGGGGCCGCCTCCCCTTGGAGGTAAGGAATGTGGGCTGGGAAGTGCCATTCCCAGGCTGTGGAGAGCTGGCACCGCTGAGCTAGGCGAGGCCAGGCTCCTGCTTCGTGGGCGCCACTTGCGTTTTTCACCATCTTTTACTTAAAACAAATAGGAGATAATTCCAGGCACAGAAGCGCAACTGGAAAAAGAGTCTTCTTTTTTTTTTTTTTTTTTTTTTTGGCTGGACACGGTGGTAAATTCTGTTTGCTGCGACTGAGAAACCAGTTTTAACAGGATGCAGTGAGTCAATGACAGTGGGAAGCCCAGGGCTTCATTGTGTTTTCTTATTCAAGGATTGCCCCTTCAAAACCTCCTGTCCCTGGCCCCTGGCAGTTGTGTGGTGAAAGTCCTGTCTAATCATCTGAGAATTTAAGAGCTGAGGATGGGAGCAAAGCGAGCGCTGGTAAACTGGTGAGGTGTTCTCATGGAAGCTTCCTTCCCCATGTTAGTAATTCAGAGCTACCAACCTCCCAGGGCTGTTCCGAGGCGCGGGTCATAGAAAGTGGGGTCTCTGGCACCACACAACACCTTCATGGCCAGTTTGTGTCCTCAGTTTCCTGTTGAGAAAATGAGATGCAGCCACCCCAAACTGCTTCTTCGTGAATCTGTGGTAGCCCCCGAGAAAGTTGTCAGACGCCTACCTCCTCAGATAGCCCAGCCTCAGGAGGGGCTGTCAGGAACTTGAGGTGCCCACACAGAGCTGGTTTCCAGGCTGTCTTCTCACATCCCACTGAGGGGACATGGGAGCCCCGCCTGCTGTAGAGGTGGGCCCTAGAGTGTCTTTTCTGTGGCCAAGAAGGCCTAGGCAGCCTTCACCCATAAGCCACCAAGAAAGGGTCCTACTCTCTACCCCTCAAGGCCAAAATATTTCCTCCACTTTTTCCCCTTTCCAAAATTTAGCAGCAAGCTTACCACTCTCTGTGGCCTGAGATTATAAGACAAAGACAAAATGTGGCTGTGTTTCCTACGCTTGTTGAAGCCCAGTGACCTCTTCTGGAGAACTTGGCAAGGGGCGAGCCTGCTACTTGGGGATATTCAGAGAAGAATCTAACTGGCAATCGTCTCAAAGAAAGGGGTGTGTAAGACCCTAACAACGATTGCTGAAAGACAAATACTTTTTCTTTTCTTCAGAGGATTCATTTAGTTTAAAGATGCAGTGGGCTTCATCCTTAATTTGGGAGGGAAAAGAGGCACAGTTAGCTTCAGCCCTTGTTGGATAAGCACCCTTGTCTGCGAGTGTGGGAGACAAGAAAGATAGCACTTCACACAAAGACTCTGGGATGATCTTTGGGCTGCCCGGCTCATTCTACCTGGTTAGTCCTGTTGGTAGTTTAGAGAGCATCAACCCCAAGCTAATTCTCATGGGAGGAGTATGGAGACCAAACCCTAGAGAATCCATTGAACTTGGGGTCTTATGGAAGATTTTCTCTGGAACACTCTCCTTATAGGAAGTCAGATCTCTTTTAAAAGGGTAGGAAGAGCCATGAGCAGCAGCAGGCAGATCATGGCAAGCTACTCAGTCTCATGAACACTGCGGTGAGTTGAGGAGCTGCTAGCAAAGTTGGCTTCTCTTTTCAGAACCACCGACTCTCTGTGTCTATGGACAGCCCTCAGTTCTTGTCTCTGCCATAGTTTCCCCACCTGTAAAATTGGGATAGCAGTTAGATTGGACGTTATTCAAAGTAATTGGTTAATGTCTGCAACCCTTTGAGCTCCTGGGTGCTGAATTTACAAGGGAGTATGGTGCATACTGTTTGCTTGCAGTTTTACTCTCAGAAGCCATGAACTCTTTGAGCAAGCTGATCACCTTCTCTTTAGAACTATCCTAAGGAAATAACTACTTGATAATCTCTTCTTTCCCTTAGAATCTATCCAGCTACCCTTTGACCAGGACCATGGGGACCATGCCTTTCTCTTCCTACTCTTTTCTCCTTTGGCCTACGGCACCCAACTTTGTTGCCCTCATTAAGCCCAGGATGGAATAATGTATATTATTCAAGGGTAGCAGGAACATTCCCAAGATGCCAGACCTCTCCGCAAGGTTCCTGGGCAGGGGTGAGCACAGGCCAGCACCCCAGTTCTCCCTTTCTCAACCAATACTATCTCCACCTGGTTGGAAGTGTGGATTACCATGCCCATTTCAGGGCCCAGACCTGCTGCCCATCTCATACATTTCGTGGTCAAAAATTATGGGTTATCTTCTGGAAGCCATTATTTTTATTTGCTGTATTACATCACAGTTCTTGTTTCTCGGGGAAGGGGGTGGGGAGTGGCGGTGTCCCAGGCTCTAGACCCCTAGTGTCAGGGAATACATGGATGAAGGACAGGCTTCTCATCTCAAGCCCTATGTGATATCCTCCCATAACTGCCCAAACCTCCTAGCACCCAGGATTTTAGGGGACTGAAATGTCTTTTATGCACTCTTTTCACACAACAGGACCATGTTTAGTTTTTACACGGTCAGATAAGGCCACACTACTAGAGAGTGTCTAAGAGCCTTGTGACAAATGGGTGAGGGCCCTAGAATAAATGGAATCCTAATCTTTACTTTTTTTTCCCTCCTTAACTCCTGTCTCCCCCTTTTCTTCCTCGATCAAATAATCAGACTCTAATGAGAGTATACCCATCCTTCAACACAGCAGGTCTCTAATCAGAAAAGTGTCCTGCCTTTCCAGGAAGCCACCCTGCGACCCACCTCTGCCTCCTGCAAGACCACACCAGAGAGCTGCGCGCAAGATGAACCAGCACACTGTCGGCTCAAGATGCACCAGGCCCTCCAACTGAACCCCGAGAGCCCGAAAATGTCTGCGTGCAGCGACTTTGTGGAGCACATCTGGAAGCCCGGGTCCTGCAAGAACTGCTTCTGCCTGCGGAGTGACCACCAGCTGGTGGCCAGCCATCCCCAGCCCCGAGCCGGCAGCCTGCCCGCTCCACCGCGCCTGCCCCCCAGGCCTGAGCACTGCCGCCTGGAAGATGAAGGTGTGAACAGCTCGCCCTACTCCAAGCCCACCATCGCTGTGAAGCCCACCATGATGAGCTCCGAAGCCTCTGATGTGTGGTCAGAGGCCAACCTGAGTGCCGAAGTCTCGCAGGTGAGGCTGACTAACCCCTGTGGTATTTTCACAGGGGCTGCTCCTGTTGTAACACTAGGTGACTGGCAGCCGGCCAGGGAGGGCTGTTTTAGCAAGAATCCTGCAGGATGGCTTTCTTTCAGCTTGCCCCGGGATTGCTCTTGCCAGACTGCTGGGATTTGCTGTAGCTGCCCTCCTTTCTCTCTGTCCCTTTTGGCTAAGAACCATTTATCCAACCCCTCAGCACTTCCTCCCGTGATTTGTGGAGACTGCATGGAGCAGATAAAAATGAAGCTTTTTTAAAAACAGTTTTAAAAAAATTTCCATCATAACTTTAAATACACACACAAGTAGCAATAACTGCATAATGAATCCCGTGCACCCAGTACCCTTCAACATGGACTTCCAACAGCCATCGACTTATGACCAATGTCGTTTCATCTCTTCCCCGCCTACCTGCCCCTTCCCTGTGATTTCAGAGCAAACCCCAGATATCACATCATTTCAGTACGTATCTTTCAAAGATAAAACCTTTATAACAATATAACCACAGTACCATTATCGTGCTTAAAAATATCAGCGATAATTTCTCAATATCATCCCATACCCAGCCGGTGTTCATATTTCCAATTTTTTTGAAGCTTAGATTTTACCAGCTTAGATTTAGAATCCCTAAAACAGTTCCATCCCTAGAGGCTAGACCATTTTGTTCATCCCGTAGGTAACCCTTAGAAAGGTATAATTATTTAGATCAGTGGTCCCCAACCTTTTTGGCACCAGAGACTGGTTTCATGGAAGACAATTTTTTTCATGAACTAGGGTAGGGGTGGGGGCGGTGGAGCTCTGTGGCCCGGACTGGTCTGCAGCCTGGGGGTTGGGGACCACAGATTTAGAGGACACGTAGCCCAGGGCTGCTGGCATCTGCTGTCTTCAGACACGTCTAGGAAGCTGTATGGCTAAGACATGTTCTAGGAACTGCTTGCTTCCTGTTTAACCTCTTTGTCTGTTCTAGTTTTTCTCAACAAATGTGATGAGTGGCTCAGAAAGGCTGTGTGGGCACATGTGAAAACAGAGGCCAGTTTTAACTCAGGGGAGGAGAGACTCCCTCATTGAGGAGGGACATTTTTTGTGTTCACAGTGAGCTCAATGTCCCCTTCGGGGCTGCTCCACTGGCTACACCTATTCCCAGACCATTCTGAACACCTTCAACTTTCACCCATGTGAGCCAGGGACTCTTCCAGAACCATCTGGGAGAGGAGCCAGAGGCAAGCCCTACTTTGAGGCTACTTCTAAACGTGGGGGTAGGGAGGACTTCAGAGGAGAAGGAGGAGGGAACGGTGACTTCAGAGTGATGGTAATGACCAGGCCACATCTCTATCCTGTCATAGCCCAACTAGTCCGGCCGCTTGCACAGGCCGAGGTCACCGCTGCAACTGGGAGAAAGAGTGGCTCTTTGGCCTGACCTGAAGCAAAGCCCAGAAAAGAAGCAAGGAAGCCCGATCCACCCCTAGCCCTCGTGCCCTACCTAGCCCCACCCCCCCCAAGGTGTTTTAGAAACCCGTATGACTTTGATCTCTTCAGGAACGTTCTGTGACAGGGTTATCACAAAACCCACGAACACAAGGGAAACATTAAACAAAACCCAAATTCTATTTTCCATGCCTGTAGGAAAGCATATTCCACCTGGTAGCTGCAAGCGAGGGAGAAGGCAAAATGTTCTTTTTTAGAGTTGTTTTTTTTTTCTTTTCCTACCTCACAGACCTAAGCCAACAGTGTTACAAACCATGGGTGGGAAGCGCAGCTCAGTCTCCGGCAAGACAAATGGCCCCGCGCGAGGGCCCCAGCCGTGATCACAGGCGTGGGGAGATCAGAGGGTGGGCGTGTGCGGCGCCTGCCCCCGCGCTGCAGGAGACAGTCTCCAACGTGGTCGCCCTGCCCTCTCACTTTCTCTCTCTTGCTTTTTTCTCTGACAAGGTCTAATGTAAGTCTTTTCACCTTGGGGCTGTGCAGGTCATCTGGAGACAAGCCCCCGGCAAGCTCCCCCTCCCGAAGCAGGAGGACGTGCCCATAGTCTACCTGGGCAGTTTCCGCAGCGTGCAGAAGCCCGCTGGTCCCTCCGCCTCCGCCGACGGCAGCGCGCGCTGTCCCCCAGCCTATGCCATGGTCGGCCTGCACAACCTCGATGCCCGGGGGGAGAGGAGCATGGCCTTCCACCCGGTGAACTTCCCAGATGATAAGGGCAGGCGAGAAGATAAACCTTCAGTTCCCTACCAAGACCTGCCCTCCGCTCAGGAAAGCTTCCGCCAGAAACTGGCTGCTTTTGCTGGGACAACATCTGGCTGTCACAAGGGCCCCTCTCCTCAGCCCCTACGGGAGTCGCTGCCCTCGGAGGATGACAGTGATCAAAGGTGCTCACCCTCCGGGGACAGCGAAGGGGGAGAGTACTGCTCCATCCTGGACTATTGCCCCGGGAGCCCCGTTGCCAAGGACGCCTCCCAGGCAGAGGGCCACCGGGGCAGACGTGGTGGCGGAGGGGACTGCTCGCCGACATGCTGGGAACCCGGAACGTGTTCCCGGCCCGCTGAGGATAAGAAGCGGGTTCTCAGCTTCCCAAGGGAGTGCTGTAGCCAGGGCCAGCCTGCCAACCCACCCTGCTTGGGCCCCAAGAAGCCGTCCCTCACTTTGGAGGCCGCCACTTCTTCCGATGGCCTCTCCTGCGGCAGTGGCAGCAGCCGGGCCAGCAGCCCCTGTGCCCCCCAGCTGGAGAGCGATTACTGCTCTCTCATGAAGGAACCCGCCCCAGGGAAGCAGCAGGACCCTGGCTGCCATGGAGTGACCTCTAGCAGGTGCCTTGGGCTGGCTGGAGAGCCCCCGACCCCAGCCCACCCCAGGGAGGCTGCACAGCCTGAACCCATCTATGCCGAGAGCACCAAGAGGAAGAAGGCAGTTCCAGTGCCTTCTAGGCCACAGGCTAAAGCAGAACAAGCATCAGCTGCCCAGGCCCAGGGCCAGGGCCGTACAAGTAACAGCGTGTGGTCTCAGAAAACAGCACCTGGCTGGGGCCGGGATAGCCCAGACCCAGCTCCCCAGGTGGCAACCACCATCACCGTCATGGCGGCCCACCCAGAGGAAGACCATCGGACCATCTACCTGAGCAGCCCTGACTCTGCGGTAGGGGTGCAGTGGCCACGCGGGCCTGTGAGCCAGGACTCCGAGGTGGGTCAAGAAGAGACTTCGGCTAGGCAGGGGCTGAGCTCCAGGGAAAGCCGTGCTCACGATGCCAGCAGGAACACACCCAAGGGCAGGCCCGCCATTCCCCCCAAGCTGTCCAAGAGCAGCCCTGGAGGGTCCCCGGTGTCACCCTCTGCCTCCCCACTGGCTGACCTCAGTGAGGGGAGCTCTGGTGGCGGTGGTGGCGGCATTGGGCCCCAGCCTGCATCCAGAGGCCCCGCTGACCCTGCTTCTTCCTGCCGGACCAACGGTGACCCTGCCCGCTGTCCCCCACCTGCTTCTGCCTCCTCCTCTTCCGCCTTGGACCAGAGGCGGCCCAGGTTCCAGACGGGCACCTGGAGTCGTCAGTGCCGGATAGAGGAGGAGGAAGAGGTGGAGCAGGAATTGCTGAGTCAAAGCTGGGGAAGAGAGATGAAAAATGGCACCATGGACCATTCCCACTCCACAACCTGGCACCGTCTCCACCTGACTGACGGCTCCTCCGGGCAGAACAGTAAAGTGGGCACCGGGATGAGCAAATCGGCCTCTTTTGCCTTTGAGTTCCCCAAGGACAGAAGTGGGATCGAGACATTCTCACCTCCGCCCCCACCTCCAAAATCCAGGTGAGTATCCTGGTCTGTGTGCAACTCTGCTCGAAGGGCAAAGGGCTCTTCCAGAAACCTTTGCCTTTGCCGTCTCTCCCAAAGGCCTTCAGGCCCAGGATCCAGGCCCCAGTGTCTGCCCCAGGGCCCTGGTGTCTTCATGTAAATTTCTGGGAGTCCCGGTGCAGCCCTGAGCTCATTGGTGCTCAGCAAACAAGCCTGCTTGGGATTGGCTATTTGGAACGAATCTTTCCAAGAAGCACCCCCAAGCTGTCTCTCTTTTTTGGTGTCCATATTTTTATTATCTGGTACTTTTTATTTTTTTATTTTTATTATTTATTTATTTATTTATTTATTTATTTATTTATTTATTTTTGCCCCCATCTTTGGTATCTTCAGCAGGCTTTGAAGGAAACCTCCAAAAATTTTCATTTATTTAAACATGCAAAAGAGGGCAAAAGGCGGGTACGCTACAGGACTTGGGGAGACAAACAGGCAGTGCCAAATGTGTGCTCAGTGAATTATTTGTTACCAGTGAACGATGGTGCTTAGGCCTTGGGGCCAAAAGCAGAAAAGAGGAAGCTTTGTGAGTGGTTAGGAACCCTCAGATGTGGGTTTTTCAAGAAAAAATATATAGTTTCATGTTAGCGTGCGGAAACTCACAGCTTTCTCCACTGCTTAACCGCTGTCTCCTGCCAGTTTAAAGTAACTTTCAAGGGCTCAAGAAAAATAAATGCCTTTTTTTAAGCTATTGGGTGAGCTGTGCATGGAATTTAAATTCTGGGGAAAAAAATTTCTCTGGATGAGAGCAAAACTGATTCCTATTAGGGAAAGGAGAAACCTGCTGTTTTTCAAAAAATGACAGTCCTTCCCAACAGACTTTCTCTAGTCGTGTCATTTCAGCGGCTCTGTTTCGGCTAATGTGCCTCTAGGTTGATGTCAGAAACAAGGGAATTGACCACAGAGAGAAGCAGCCGTGACACTTAACTTTGAACATCAAAGCTTCTCAGGCGGTGATGTGATCTAACATGGGCTCGCTCCCGTGACCACCGCTTTGTTCTGGTATTGCATTGGCCACCCACCCCGTGGAATAGACATTTTCCAGGTCCTCAGGTGATTGCAGACTCTCTTTGTCTGCAGTTTTAACTCCCGGAATGAATGAAGTCTTCGGCAACTAAGACAAGCTCCCGTTTATATGGTACTTACTATGGGACCAGGCATGGGTTTAAAGGCTCCAGACATATTAACTCGTTTAATCCTCACAACAGTCCTAGGAGGTAGGAATTACCAGCCCCGATTTACAGATGACAGAACAGAGGTAGACAGTTGAAATAACCTGCCTAAGGTTACAGCCAGAATTGGAAGCCAAGCTCCTAAGTCTGTGCTCCTGAACATGCAGGACATCAATGGGCATAGGGTTTGAGCAAGGCATGGGAGAGAAGAATCAGCACTGCCTTTGTCTGCCTCTGTCCTGGGCAGCTTAGTGGAAAGTACAGGCTTTGGTGCTAGAAAACCAAGTTCTCGTCCATCTCTTTCACTTACTGGCCGAGCAACCTTGAGCTAGCCACTTGCAATGACTGGGTCTCCACATTACTCTTCTCTAAAATGAGATGATAATAATACCTTGCTAGTACCCTGTTATTGAAAGGCTCTAATGAGATGCCAATGCAGAAGCCAACGCAGAGGTTAGTTATGATGTAGGCAAAAGCCACCTGAGCTGTTGATTATGACAATGACACCCACTCCCTCTGTCTGGAATGGCATGGCCCAGTCCCTGTAGGAATACCACCAGAGCCTTGGAAAAGTAACTAAAACTTAATTCTTTAAGAATCACAGAGCTTGGAGAAATCCCAGCAACCACAGCAACATGACTCAGGTAGGGTTTTAATTAGCATCTGGGTTGAGATCAGAATTTTTTGGCCCAGTTTGTTATGATAAAACCGTGAGATTATATACAGCTCAAACTAGGTGGGAATCTTGGAGGTTCTGGGTTTCAGCTCTTGAAAAACAAACAGAACAAAAAACCCCAAAGTTCTTATTTTCAGGACTTTTGGGAGAAAAATCTAGGAAATATAATTAGCCTAAAAGAACACAGAAAAAAGAAAAGAGCATCTTGTACTACTTAAATAAAGCAAACTAGTATATATTTTCATTTGGGGATGCATTTTCATTTTTCAGACATTAGCGACATTATCTTTTGCATCCTCACTTCTCTCCCCTGTAAGGAGATAAGAGGGCAGTCTTGGGACTCTAAGGTGACTTCTAATTCTGGAACTCAAGACTTACTGAATTCCTCTGAGGAGGGTACCAGGAACCCCAGAGTCTTCAAATGCAGCAGGCCAGGGTGTTGGTAAATCAGAGCGTTAGTGAGAACACAGCCCATAATCTATCCAGTACCAATCCCAGTACACACTGGTAATCATGGCAGGCCGATGTCAGTTTCCAAAATGGAAAAATGGGGAAGGTCTTCCAGCAACATACAACATTCAACTTGATTTCTTCCTGTGGGCTCATCCATTAAGTGGATCCTAGTTCTAAGGATCAGCCTCATTAAGTGCGTTATATACACTCAGAACTCCAGAGAAAGGGGTTTGTTTCATTCAGGGCAGTGTTCCTTTTCACTTACACAGTGTGGCGACAGAGACAGGTCCATCTGCTTTCTTGGGCAATTATGGAAGAACAGAGAATGATTTTCTGATTTGCCTAGTGTCCTGTTTATCATCCTGTTTTACAAAACTCACTGACCTGGAGGAAAAAAAAAATAAGATGTTAAGAATCACTTGGCTTTCCCATGATCCTGTTTTGAATGTTTGGCAGTAGCTTATCTGTCTGAGACATGGTCCTCTGTAATCTCCCGTTCGTGTCCCTGAGAAACCTCTTGCTGTAATGCCACACGGGACAGGCTCTCCATGCTCATTTTAGGTGCTGAACAGTCCTTTTCTGGAGGTGTTGAAGTGTGTGTCCAACCATCCTCCTGGGCAGGTAAGGCAGGGTCTGGGTCCTTCCTTACCTGTTGCTGCCAAGGCAACCTTCTCTACCTGCAAAGTCCCACTTAGCATGATGGACCCCACAGAGTCTCTGGGTCACCCCTGCCCCAATTTAGGGAAGAATTATAAGAAGAGGACCAACCAACAAATACTGCTGGTTAGGAAACAAAAATACTGCAGGAAGGAAGTGTGGATTCTTAGTTTGAATGTCATGTTCAAGATTTAAGACAGTTCGATGAGAACAGCAGTGCCGAGGGAAACTAAGATGTGAAAGAACCACATTTCATTCTGCCTTTGATTTCTTTGCAGATGCAAACCTGGTTTTAGTTGAGTTTCGAATGACAAAGTCAACTGAAGGAAAATCACCTGGTTAGTGCAGACAAGCATTTTCCCAAAGAAACTCCAAATTAGGAGGCTAGGCCTGAACACAGGTGGGCTCAAGAATGACAGGTGAATAAGAAATAAGACAGGTTGATGTGGTTTCAGTGTCCAAATGGTCTTGGCCCTCAATGACACTAATCGAAAGAAAAGTTTCCCCAAGAAAGCGAGAGATGTTTTTGTTTTAAAGTTATCACTCGTGCTCATTTTCATTTGAACCCACTATTTACTAAATTCTCTCTTCCTCGGTGGAGAGGCTGGGAAGTAGATGTTAAGTCTGTCCTTGAGCTTTGACTCACTCTTAAATTCACCCCCTGTGTTGCTTCTTAGGAAGGTAGTGACAGTGTCATAAATAGAGTTCATTTCTGTGCACAAAAGTGGCCACTTGGCCACTTGAACCAAACTGACTTCATTGTGTGGTCTTTCCTGTAACATACGCTCTCAGCATGAGCCCCAAGGATGGGCATAGAGTGAGTGACCTGGGTATTTCTCTCCAGACTCTCATCCAATCCGATGAGAGCTCCAAATGCTTTCTCCTGGGAGATACTTTCTGCTGTAGTGGATTATAGTGGGGTGGCAACAGCTTACTAGGAAATCCCATAGTCTTGACGCATAATGGCCTTTTCTGTGCTGCGTTTTGCAAATCTCAGTTGTATTAGGGAGCACCGTATGTAGAGAATCTTCTCTATGTTTAGCCTTTCGAACAAAGCTTAAGTAGGCTGGAGGTTGAGTTGGTCAGGGGAGAATGAATACTGGACATACTTCAGCAGGAGAAATTGCTCCCCACACGGACACAGAGTTTGGCAAACAGAACAAAGCACATGTGTCAACAATGTAAGTTTGTGTTCTGTCTCATGCCAGGGGAAAATTCATAGTTGGCCTCTTCCCATGAGTTTGTGGCTAGAGCCTGGACACACGGGACATCCAATGATGCTGTAAGCAGTGACTATTGAACTTGATTCCTAGCTTCCTTTTCTGCAATTTTTTTAAAAAATCACTGTCTTGACAGCAGTATGTATAAAACATTTAAGATCTCTCTAATTCTGAGCATACATCTTTGACTCAGGCATTAGAGACTCTTTCTTGAATTTATCAGAGATTCGCTAATTGCATACTTTTTATTGGGCTCTGTGCAAGGTGCTAAATAGCCAGTGACTGGAGTTCCGTCCCTTCAGGATCCTCAGGGTTGAGTTGGTATGAATGAAATCGGACGTGCAATATGACCACCAAAGGCTCACCCCTGCCTTGATTCCCTGGTTCTCATAGGATCTGGATTCTCTGCAGATTCTGTCTTCTGTCCAGTAACACAAAGGTAAACTCAGCTCTGTGTCTGGGAGTAAGTAGTTATAATCTCCTTTAACTGTATTTTGACCTGATCCAAAATCAGGATGAGTACAGGCTTGTAAATAACCTTTTTTTTTTTTTTTTTTTTTTTAATAGGCCAGATGCTCTTCGAAGGGAAAGAGCATGCTTAGCTGTCTGTATGTCCACAAGGTCCAGCTTGGTGCCTGGTACATAGTAGATGCTCAAGAAATACTTGTTAAATAGACAGTTATAGGCAGAGGGAGAGACCATGCCTTATTTCATTTTCCAGAAAAGCACCTAACTCCATGCTTTACACATAATAGGTGCTCAAGGAATGTTGAAGAAAGAAGCAAGTAGCTTTGATTACGGAGTCTCCTTCTGAGACCAGATCTCCAGGTCGCTGCAGTACTGTGTTCCTGGCTCTGTTTTGGCAGTTAACAGTGTATCCTGCATTGGGTTAAAATGAGTCTACGTTGGCATCTCCTCAGGAAATTTAGAACTCCTGGGAGTGCAGGGACCACGTCTCATACATTCTTCCTCGACTTCCCCGTAGTATACCATAGCACAGAGCCTGCTATGTAGTAGGTAGTCAATGAAGAATTATGACATTAAAAAAAAAGAACAGGCCAGAGTGAACTACAGATTTAACAGTTCTTGGCCTGATTTTTTACTGGACACCCATCGTAATTCTGTGACTATTGTCACCTTGAGTTAAAGAAGCTGAGGTTAATAATTATTAGTGCTTCAAGGTGGGCAAATACCGTGTGGGCACAATGTCCCCTTTCGTGGATTAATTACTTTCCAATGATTGTACATTTCCCTCTTGCAACTGGGCTCTATTACTCTTCCTATTCTTTCTTTCCTTCTTTTTTTTTTTTTTTTAAGTTCAGCAGGTGTGTAGAGCCAGCCCTCTCTTGCCAAAAGAATGTTTCTTTCAGGTAGTAACCATTTAAACGCTTTTTTTTTTTTCCTACTAGGGAGGTGTAAGGAATTCTAGGGTGTGGTTTTGCTTCTCGGAGAATAGATTTTCCACGCTTTCTGAGCTGGGTTGGAAAACACAAGCTTAGGCTCTATGATCAAGCCCCCTCTGCCACAGGGACTTTGTCCTTAGAACGGCCAGCCTCCTTTTGATCCGCACAGTTGGTTGTGGAACTCACCAATTGGTGAGAAATTTTCTCTATTAGCGGCCCAAGGAAATTTTTTGTTGTTTTGAGATTGTTAATGTCGTCACTTAAAGGACTTGCATTTCCTTCTAGCAGGGTTGGTAGACTAACTACAAAGAATACTTGGTGTCCCTTTCTGCAGCTGATAAATTTCAGAGTCTTAATCCTCTGTGCCTAAATTGCTCATATATTTCTTTTTATTGACTTTTGGGCAGTTCCCTAAAAATATTGGGTGTGAAGAGTGTTCATGCTGTTCCCACACAACCCTGTAAAATTCCCTGCTGCAATTAGCTTCAGTCTAATGCCTTGGATGGCTATTGTCTATGCTTCTGGCAGGCGAGTTTATGTAAACAGCCTGACAAAGGGGAACTTCCAGGTTGAAGACTGCTTAAAAAAATCCTTTTTTACTCAGCTATTTTGTTCTCCAGTTAATTTTAGCATCTATCACTATCAAATGATCTCTCCGACTTCCTGGTAGTTTGGTTTTTAGCCATTTCATACCTATTTATGCATGTGTTACAAAAATTTTTCTAAAGTCTAAATCCTAGGCAAATAGTTGGTGCTGAAGTCACTACATGTTTCTGAGTTGTAGAAAGCCCTTCAGAATGGTTCCTGCTTTTTGGGAACTGATATGGTAAGTCAAAATTAGTGAGAATAAAAATACATTGGATAAATACAAGAATAGTTGAGTCAAATTGACATATTAGGAAGTAATATGACCTTGACGATCAGGAAGGAAGGGAAGGAGAGTCACTGGAATTTTAAAATCAGTCAGCTTGAGAGCATCACTTAAAATAATTCTTATTAAGATGTGCAGATCAAAAGGAAGGTAAGATTTTTATGACCACATATTCTCAAACCACGCAGGCTTTTGGGTTGCATTCTCCATGCCAATTCTGATCAGTTGGAGTGGTGGTTCGGAGTTCCATGCAGGAGCCCACCCCACAGGAAAGCATGCTGTGAGTGATTAGTACTGTCTGCAGGTTGTGCAGAATGGGGAGTACAGACACACGTGCTGGATATTTGCCAGTATGGATTTAAGATCTAAAATTTACCATGTAAAATGCAAATTTTCTGGTGGTCAATAACCATTTCCTATATGAATTTAAGAGTTTAAGAATTCCTATACCTTTGAGTGGCAGGACTCTGTGGTCTGTCTAGTCCAGTGACCTTAAGCTGAGTGTTTGACAGGAGGTGACTATGCGCATTCAAATACAGTGTCCAATTTCAAACTGCAATGCCAAAATGTCTTGTTTCCTCTTAGTGATTATGAATATTCCACGAATTTTAACCTTTTTGGAACTCTGTATTTTAGTAAGTAACAGTTATCATGAAGTTTATTACCCATTATTTATTATTTTCCTTTACAGACTTTCCATTTACATGTTTCATCCTTAAATCTTGTTAAGCAATGTAGGTTCACTTAGCATTATGCTCTTTGGCTTGTTGCATTGATTTCCTATGTCCAAGATTGGGGGGGTGACGTGGTAGGTGCAGGTGGGTCAAATCTTTTGGAGAGAGAGTTTGAGAATGGAAATTAAGGGATATAATAGAAATTTAAATTGGGGACATGAAAACAAAACTATCGCTTTCATAATACCTAGTGCATATAGTTTTTCTGAACCTTCTTGACTGGTGATAAGATAGACCATCTTTTGTTGTTTATAGAGATGTTCAATCAGGGACAGGGCATATCCTCCTAGGAGAAAATAGAAGAAAACCAGGATAGAGATATTTGCCCATCTGTCATATTTACTTGGTAACTGTCCTTCAAATCTCTCAAAATGCCTTCTCCACATTCATGTCATCTTCAAAACTTGAAACAGAGAAATTGTCTGTACCGTGAGTCCTATACCCAGACCTTTGATCCCAATGCTCTCAGTGCTTTTCTGTGTTTTCTACCAAAATGCAGAAACCTGGGAAAGACAGTGAGTGCCTTGCATGTAGAACAGATCAGACCCTTACAGTTCAGGGTCTGACACTTCCTTTATCTTGACATCCATTTGATCACTAAACATCGAGGACTTGGTGTAGGTGGAGCCATTACTGTACACTGGTGGGAGAAGTACAGATGGCTTATTTTTATAGATGATTCTGGCAAGTTGGTTAACCATATTAAAACAACAACAACAACATTGAAACCTTACCTTATATAATACGTGAAGGTGGACTGCAGATGGAATAATGATCCAAATATGAAAGATAAGACCAAAAAGCTAATTTTAAAACATTCACCGAATTTTAAGATCCTGAAAGTATAAACTGGAAAATGATGAATTTGACCTCATCACATTAAGGATTTCTGTTGAACTGGTAATGCCAGAAGCAGTTAATAAATGGGTGAGAGACTGAAGGAAGTGTATAAAAGACTGACATGGGATTAATATATACGGTACTCTTATAAATCGACCAGAACAGGATGGGGAAACTGGTAGCAAAATGAGCAAAAGTTATGGATAGGCAGTTAACAAAAGGGAAAACCTAAATGCATGACAAGAATTTGAAGAGCTATTTAACCTCATTCATAATTAGAGAAATGTAAATTTAAGGAAGAGTAAGAAAGCATGTTATGTCCATCAGATTGATGAAAATTACAAAGTCGGATTATACCAAATTTGGACGAAGATACAGGAAAACAGCTGTTAAATTAAGCATAAGAATACATCATGCCTCCACAACCTTCATTTCTGAGTATATACCTTAGAGAAATACACACACAGGTTATTAACCCCTTATCATATATGTGGTTTATAAATATTTTTACCAAGTTCAGAGTTTTACCAATTTTTTTGATTATTTCCTTTGCTGTGCAGAAGGTTTTCAGTTTGATGTAGTCCCATTTATTTATATTTGATTATAACCTGAGCTTTTGGTTTGATATCCAAAAAATCATTGTCAAGTCCGATGTCAAAGAGCTTTTCTCCTATGTTCTGTTCTGGGAATTTCATGGTTTCAGGACTTACATTTAGATCTTTTATCCATTTTGAGTTGATTTTTGTGTACAGTGTAAGATAAGGGTCCAATTTCTTTGTTTTGCATATGGAAATCCAGTTTTCCCAGCACCATTTATTGAAGAGGCTGTCCTTTTCCCATTGTGTCCTCTTGATGCTCTTGTCAAAAATTAGTTAACCATGTATGTTTGGATTGATTTCTGAGCTCTCTATTCTGTTCCATTAGTCTATGTTTCTGGTTTTATGCCACTACCATACTGTTTTGATTAGTATAGCTTTGTAATATAATTTTAAATCAGGAAGTGTGCTGACTCCAACTTTTTCTTTCTCGGTATTGCTTTGGCTATTTGGGTTTGTGTGTGTGTGTGTGTGGTGTGTGTGTGTGGTTCTGTATGAATTTTAGGATAGTTTTTTCTATTTCTATGAAGAATGCTGTTGGAATTTTGATAGGGATTGTATTAAATCTGTATATTGCTTTGGGTGGTGTGGACATTTTAACAATATTATTTGTTCTGATCTATGAACATGGGATGTCTTTCCATTTATTTGTGTCTTCTTCAATTTGTTTCATCAATGTTTTATAGTTTTCAGTGTACAAATCTTTCACCTCCTTAGTTAAATTTATTCCTAATCATTATATTTTTTGATGCTATGCTAAATTGGATTGCTTTCTTGATTTCTTTTTCAGCTAGGTCATTATTTCTGTATATAAATGCTACCGATTTTTGTATGTTGATTTTGTATCTTGTACCTTTACTGAATTCATTTGTTAGTTCTAACAGGGGGGTTTTTGGTGGAAATTTTGGGGATTTCTACATACAGGATCATGCCATCTACCATAGAGATCATTTTACTTCTTCCTTTTTGATTTGGATGCCTTTCATTTCTTTTTCTTGTCTCATTGCTTTTTACTACCACCACCAGTACTATGTTGAATAGAAATGGCAAGAATGGGCATCCTTGCCTTGTACTGAATCTTAGTGGAAAAGTTTTCAGTTGTTCCCTGTTGATTATGATGTTAGCCATGGGTTTTTTCATAAATGTTTATTATGTTGAGGAGTTTTCCTTTTATACCCAGACTGTTAAGAGTTTTTATCAAGAAAGGAGGCTGCACTTTGTCAAATACTTTTTCTCTGTCAAGATGTCATTTTTATCTTTCATTCTGTTAATGTGATGTATCACAATGATGGATTCGCATATGTGAAACCAGCGTTATGTGCCAGGGATAAATCCCACTTGGTCAGGATGTATAATCTTCTTAATGTGTTGTTGAATTGGATTTGCTAATATTTTATTGAGGATTGTATCCATATTCATCAGAAACAATGGCCTATACTTTCTTCTGTTGTTATTTTCTGGCTTAGGTGTTTGGGAGTATTACCTCTAGCTTTATTTTGGGGAAGATTTTAAGATGTATTGGTAATAATTCTTCTTTTAATGTTTGGTAGAATTCAGCCACAGAGCCATCTGGTCCTGGGGTTTTCTTTGTTGGAAGGTTTTTAATTACTTCTTCAATCTCTTTATTTGTTATTGGTCTGTTTCAAGATTTCTGTTTTTTCCTGAATCAATATTGAATTTAGGAATTTATCCATTTTTTATGTGTTGTCCAATTTGTTGGCATATAATTGTTCATAATAGTCTCTTATGATCATTTTTATTTCTGAGGCATCTGTTATAATGTCTGTATTTTCATTTCTGATTTTATTTATTTGAGTCTTCTCTCTTTTTTTCTTAGTTAGTCTAGGTAGGTGTTTGTTGATTTTGTTCATTTTTTCAAAGAACCAATTCTTGGTTTTATTAATTCCACTCCCCCCTGCCCCCCAATGGCTTTTGTGTGTTTTTTTTAGCCACGGGCAACCCACCTGTCAGAGCAGCCAGGGTCCAGGTTGCTTTTGTGTTATTTATTTGATTTATTTCTTTTCTGATTTTAATTATTTCTTTCCTTCTGCTGACTCTGTTATTTTTCTAGCTCCTTGAGACATAATGTTAAGCTGTTTATTTGGGGTCTTTCTTCTTTTTTTAATACAGGCATTTATTGCTATAAACTTCCCTCTTAGAACTACTTTTACTGCATCCCATACATTTTGATATGTTGTGTTCCCATTGTCATTTGCTATTTTTTAATATCCCTTTTGATTTCTTCTTTGACCTATTGGTTGTTCGGAAACATTGTGTTTAATTTCCAAAGAATTGTGAATTTTCCAGATTCCTCTCTTTACTGAGTTCTACTTTCATACTATTGTGGTTGAATACAATACTAGATATGATTTCAACTTTTGTAAATTTGTTAAGACTTATTTTATGGGATAACATATGGTCTTTCCTGGAGAATGTTCTATGTGTGCTAGGGAAGAATGTATCTTCTGCTGCTATTGGATGGAAAGTTCTATATATTAATATGTCTGTTGAATCCATTTGGGCTAGACTGCAATTCAAGTCCAGTATTTCCCTGTTAATTTTCTGTCTGGCTGATCTGGCCATTGTTGAAAGTGGGGTATCAAAGTTCCCTACTATTATTATATTGCTCTGTATTTCTTCCTTCATGTCCATTAATATTTGCTTTATATATTTAGAAGCTCTGATGTTGGGTGCATATATATTTACATTTATTATATCCTTTTCATAAACTGACCCCTTTATTATTAAATAATGACCTTCTTTTTCTCTTGTAATAGTTTTTTATTTGGAGTCCATTTTATCTGATATAAATATAGCTACCTCTGCTCTCTCTTGGTTACTATTCGCATGGAATATCTTCTCTCATCCCTTCACCTTCAGCCTATGTGTGTCCTTACAGCTAAAGTGGGTCTCTTGTCAGCAGCCACAATATGTTTTTTTAAAGGTAAATTCAAGGTATATAACAAATATACAGGTATACAAAATATAGTATGCATATACAACTGAGATATTGGGAAAGGAGAGAATTAGAGTGGAAATTATGATGAAGGGAAAAACTAAAATAACACAGACCAGTGTGAAAATGTGTCGTTAATTAGGCATGTGATTATCTTACCTCTTTACACTTGAAGTAAGTACAACAGGAAGAGAAACTGAGTCAGGAGAGATAGAGGACTTACTTGAGATAGGTGAGTATGGCGATTAAGAAGATGAATAAAAGTGATGAATGTTTGGAGCAAGAACAAGCATTGCTGCCAGGGAGCCCAGACTGCATGGTTTGTACTTTCCTAGAGAAGCACTGGGCTGCCTGGTGCAGAAATGGCAGCTGTTTGGGGTTATCCAGGTTGAGGGAGTTTCAGCTAAAGCTGAAGACTAAAAGATGGAGCTGCTGATTTGCAGGTAAGAGAATGAAAAACTAACTGACCGAGGAGTAGGGAGAGGACCTATGAGGACATCTGGTCCTTACTGGGTAACAGACTAGACCAGCATGAGGAATGAGGAAGTAGCTCATCCTAGCAGCTTTGTTCCAAACAGCTTGCCAAGCTGGGAGGGTAGAAATGAAGTCTAGTATAAATACACACTGATTTCTTAAGTCAAACATTTCAGCTCAGAAGCTGAGTCAACAAAATAGACTTGAAAGACTCGCCGAATCAAGAAAAGGAGGGTCTGAGAATTCTGAGAGCAGGGTTGCCAAAACCAATAGTCCAGAAACCGAAAGATTCTGGTCAGCCACAATTGATCTTGGTGGATGGATTCCAATAGGAAAAGATCAGGACCAGAACTGCAGTGACTCCCGAGTTGGAAACGACTCACTACTATTTTGGTTTAGTCAACTAGCAGAGGTGTGTGCGCGCTGGGGACGAGGAGGTGGTGTGGAGGGAGGAGTCATCTTAGGATGCTAAAGGTACATGGGAGATTCTTTTTTGCAAGAGGAAGGCAGGCTGATGTCACAAAAGGGATTGTAGGTTTTCATATAATGAAAGTGAAGTGCTAAAGCTAAGCAACCTGATTAGCTGTGGAGTGTTTCAGCCACTGGATCTGAGGCTATGCTATAAATTATCAAGCTCTTGCACGTGCAAATTCAAAATGAGGTCTGATGGATGGATAAGTGAACTCTTTTTGGTTATTTTAAAATAATGCGTGTCCTCAAAGCATCAGCCTGCTTATCTTTCTTTGAGGATTTTTTAAATGTTTTAGTAAAAGCAGAGACCTCCAGGTAGGGTGAAATATTTACCATCTGATGGTTTCAAAAAGAATTATCAAATTCTTTTTGGAATTCTACTGGAAGCTGCTGAAGTCATCTCTCTGTGTATCCATCCATCTATCCATCTTTCTGTTTAACCAGCATACTTTCCATGTATGCTGTTTTTAGCATGTTGTAAATATTAACTCGTTGAATCTTTCTAACAACCCTATGAGATTTGCATTTTATAGATAGGAAGCTGAAACACAGGGAGATTTATTGCCTTTTCTGAGACACATGGCCAGTAAGCAGTGGAGCCAGGACCCGAATCCAGGCAGTGGAGCCCCAGTGTTCACGCTCTTAACCACCACAGCACTGGCCTTCCGGGGCAACTGAAATCCATCCAGGAAGTTACTCAAGTGCCGGCATAGCTGTTCTTTCCAAAGGCTCCAGAGCGCCCTGCCTCACTGCTTGCCTGTGGATTACAGTTGCTCTGTCTTCAGTTCTCATTTGTTCTTCTTTTTTTCATTTCCTTCTCTTTCCATCTGCTCTTCTCGTGTGAACAGATGTAAGAGCTTCCTTCTTGGCTTTCCGGGCTATGGGTTGGAGACTTGTTATTCTCAGGTGATCATATTGGAGACAAAAGTGTAGGGGACAGGTGACGGGGTCAAACTGCTGAGTACTTCAGCACTGTTATCTGCTCCTCCAAAGTTCAATCTCCCTGCCTTCAGCCTCCATCTCCCTGCCTTCAACCTCCTCAAACACCTGGATAATCTCAAACATCTGCCATCCTCACCTCCTGCACCAGGCAGCCCAGTGCTTCTCTGGGAAAGTCCGCAACCAGGCAGTCTGGGGCCACAAATAAAAGATTTTGCTTTTCTGAGACCTGAATGGTCATTTCAAAAAATATATATACATTCGTATTTCTCAATGTCAAAGTGGATCTGTATATAGTCAGGGTAAATGCCTGTAAATTTCCATTTGACCAACTTAAGCACTTTTATCCTTGACTAAAACCAACTAGTAACCCAAAAGTGTGTGTGTGTGTGTGTGTGTGTGTGTGTGTGTGTGCGCATCTTTTAGCATAACTATGGCTTTATTCCTGTGTTTAAATGGTTTGCACTGTTAAATTTGTAGAGCCCCAGAAGAATCACTAGTGCATTAACTGCAAATGCAAATTAATAGGCCTGCACCATGGGGACCATGGAGGTCATCTGACCACAGGTGAAACTGGTGTTCTATATTTATACATGCTAATAAATCGGTGGGGGAAACACACCCCCGAGCAGACTGGCCCTGGCAGTTTTTTCAGGTGGCACTTAGGCACTTGTAAAATAACTTCCTTAGCATCATCATCAAAAAGCACCAAAGATAAAAATAAAGAAAAAAAAAAAGCCTTTCCAGCTTAGTTATTTGCCTTTCTCATCCCATCTTTTGGGGGATAAAAACCCGTTTAAAAATTGCAAGACTTTTGCAAACTCAGGATATTTTAGGACTGCTGTATTTTGTGAATATGAAAAAGGTTCAGCTATTGAATCAAGTAATCCTGATGGTTATTCGCTGCTCTGTGTTCCTGCTGTTTGCAAATTTTGCTGGGCAAGTGTAATTCTTTCTTAAAGGAAACATTTATTCTCCCAGATGCAACGGAGGTATTGAAATAGAGGCAGATAAACTATCAAGAAGTGTTTAATAATTACTCTGTGTTCCAGCACATCCCAACTGTGACACAGCTCTCCAGCTGTTTATAATTCTGGAGGTGGTAACAAGCCTATTTCACGTGAAACAATTAGAATAATCTAACCAGGATTATAACCAAATGCTCAGTGATGGGATTCACACCCAGTTCAGTGTGAGTTCCAGAAGGATGAGACAGGTCAGAGAAGACCTGAATTAGTTTGGGCAGAATTTCTAGGTAAGTGAAACTGATGCTGGGTCTTAAGGATAGGAAAGGTTTGAAGGGAAGAGAGGAGTGTTTCCTCTGAGCCAGGTGTGGCGGGGAATGAGGAACACTTTGGTGCTTTGGGAGCAATCGAAAGGCGAAGATGAGCTTTCTTGGAGCAAAGGATTAGTGAAGGGAAGTAGTAGTATATTAACCAAAATGGTTCTCCTTTTTTTGTTTTTTCAAACCAGAAATCTAGCTATGTGTTCTAATGTATAGACAGTGGAGGAAATATTTGAAATGGAGATTGTCAAAGAAAATCTGAGATGCGTGTTTCTGTTACCTTGGAGGACCCAAGTTGATCCAATATGGGGGCCAACGTAGAGAATCCTTGTGGGAGCCCACGTATGATTTTTTTTTTTTTTTTGAGACAGAGTCTCACTCTGTTGCCCAGGCTAGAGTGCCATGGCATCAGCCTAGCTCACAGCAACCTCAAACTCCTGGGCTCAAGCAATCCTCTTGCCTCAGCTTCCTGAGTAGCTGGAACTACAGGCATACACCACCACACCTGGCTAATTTTTTCTATTTTTAGTTGCCCAGCTAATATTTTCTATTTTTTTTCAGTAGAGATAGGGATCTCACTCTTGCTCAAGCTGGTCTCAAACTCCTGACCTCAAGTGATCCTCCGGTCTCAGCCTCCCAGAGTGCTAGGATTACAGGCATGAGCCACCACACCTGGCCTCCATGTAGGATTTGACAGGGTCCACCAGCATTCCGAGAGCGGTATTTTAGAAAGATTTTGAATCAGGGTGGTCTACCCCAAGGTTGCAAATCTTTTCTGGAGATGTGGATCAAACCCTTTCTAGAGGAGCTTGATAAATATCTCGCTTGCAGGTTGTAGGTTTGTCGAAGCACAGAGACTGTGCAGCCCGTCTCAGCATTGCATCCGCAACACCTAACACAGTGCTGGGCACAGAGTAGGCAGTCCCTGATTAACACTGACAAACCTGGGAATGGTATTCAGGATAAATGAGACAGAGCACGCACTGCAGGTAACACAGGCGTAAGTTAAAAAGGGGTGTTCTTACTCGCCAAGCAAACGTGGCTACATAGTAGGGAATAAACGGGGAGAAACTGAATGTTTTTTGGAGCAGATTTGAATTGCTTCTAATCATGGAGCCCAATAAGACAATTGGAGATTGAAAGCTGCAAGTCAGAGAGGCAGAGCCGTCCCTGTTTTCCTGTGCTTTTGCAGGAAGTGCATTTTATAGAAAAGTCAGAGAGGAACTGAGGGGAAACGGAGAGCTCTGAGCTGGTGAATTCACAGCAGCCGGGGGAGCCACTCCTGCTGCCTCTGAAGCTGGCCCTTTACCCCCAGGGGCTGCTCCATGGGACCCTGAAGTCACTGGCCCAGCCTGTCACAGGGCCCTGGGATGAGGACAGCACCACGGGCCAGAATCTAGGATGGTAAGAGGTTCTCATTCTTTCATTGAGGTATCCGTTGATTGTTTGAGTCTAAAACAAGTCTTTTCACTTCTCCTTCGTAATTAAAAAAAGGGGTATAGAATTTTTTTAACTCGTTTGTACTTTCAGAGCGTTCATTTTATTCTTTAAAACTTTTCTTTAGGTCTTCTCCAAATCATCCCTAAACTCAGTAGTCAATCTGACAATCCCGAGACTTGCTGGTGCGAATGTGCGCTGGAGTTTAGGGAGCGGGTCTCAAACTGCATGCGAGTGTTATTGGGGTTTTCAAATGTTCAGCTCCAGATGCAAAAAAAAAGCTCTCAGCCAAATGTATGTGAACCCTTGAACAAAAGTCAGGGCAGTGAAAATGAGAACTGACCACTTGGAATTGTGCTGTCGCATGGGGATTCTAGCAGCCATGTGGAGTCTGAGATATGCTCTCTGCCGCACACAGGGTCCCGGCATCCGTTAGGGGTTGTGGACATTCTGAAAGCTCTCATTCTGCGAGCTCTGTGGGTATTTTTAGATGAAGCTTGTTCCTATGAATGAGGAAGTCTGGCAGATGGTTCTTCCGGCTAGATTCTTTTTTCCCAGCTTTTCGCCAACATAGTATGGAGACCACTCTGGCAAGCCCTCCCTGTCTAAGGACAATGGGGGGAAAAGCCATTCTCAAAGCACGGGGGAGCAGCTACAGGGCTGAGTCTCTGATGACGCTGCGCCACCGGCCCGTGCATTTCACCCTGGCCTCCTGTGACTATGTATAATCAACAGTGGGAGGCAGGAAAGGAAGTCTGAGCAAGAACAAGTCGTTTTTTATCACACCGAGTGAGCAAAGACATCTGTGGAGGCCATACCCTCACTGTAGCTGATAAGAATGTTATTCACCAACCAAAGAGGAAAGACCAGAGTATGCGGTTTTTGTGCATTAAAGCCACTTCCTTAAACTACATGACATCAGATTTCATTTTAGATGGTTTGCACCGGTTTTGTGAAAGACAAATCAAATTATCCTTAACGAGGGGAAAGGGCCTTTTATAAAAATAAGTATAGTCTTGCTATGCATTGTCGAGTGCACTCATATTGTCATTTGGCTACACATCTGACGGAACAGTCCATTAGGGCTCAGAAAAGTCACCTTGGGAATATTAAGCCTTTTTTCCAGGGATCCTTAAGAAGTCTATTGCACACACAGTCTGAAGACACAAAACAACTTGATTGTTAAGACTCCGCTTTGATGACAAGCTTGCCTTTCATTTTGAAATTTGATGTGGTTTTGCTCATTCTCTAATTAAAGTAGCAATTCTCAAAGAGTGCAGATTGCACAGGTTTCCAGGGTGGAAGCTTTTTGTTGCAGTTCATGTGAAAGAGTCATCAGTCCTAAGATGTTGCTGTTAAGACAAAGGGTCACCCAAGTGTGTATCAGAAAGCATGTTCCCTCGCCATTTATAACGGAGCATTCCAAATGCCTATTGGGTTTTAGCTACCTTGTGGGAATCCTGGACTTCCTGAGCTTTTCCAGTGCAGAAGCAGCAGTGATATCTCCAGAAGCCATGAAAATTCCACTTGGGGCTTGGATGCTAAGATTTACCAATATCTGCTTTTGGAGGCCCCCTGTCTTCCCAACACACATACACACACAGCGGAGAATTTATCCTGTAATCATAGATAGACTGATTTTGTCTGCGTTTACTTGGTAAGAGTCTTCGCCCCTGTGACTTCTTCCCTTATAGTCTGAAGAATTAACCCTGAAGTCTTAGAAGAGTTGTTGGGTCTGTAAGCAACGTTTTCCATCCACAAGGCTAGTCCGAGGACGCCTGTTCCCACTGTGGGGCCTGATGGAAATCCCACCCTGTTACTCTGTGTGTTCCTCATCTCAGAGACACAACAGCAGTTCAACAGGAGTGGCCATCCCTGGGTCATTCAGGTGCAGGTGATTTTCTTTCCCACTAGAAATGTTCATTTTCAAAGCAACAAATATGTCAAGCATGCAATGAAGTTCAAAGAATAACTGACATGCAGGTGTCCCCCTGAGATTTTTCAAATATTAACATGTTGGCATTTGTTTCAGATTTTTAAAAAATAAAATACTTCTGCTATGGTGGGAGATCACTCCCTATCCAATTCCCGTTTCAATTTCACATTGCTACCCAGAGCAATCACTGTCTTGAAGTTGTCGAGTATCATTTGCATTTTATTATGTGATCTATAAAATATATAGAGTTACGTTTTAAAAATGTATATAAATGGTATCACACTGTACTTGAGTCTTTTGTAAATACTTTTAATATTCAGCATTTTAAGAAATTTTTTTCATATTGGTACATTAAAATCCAGTTCATTTGTTTTCGACTGCCATAAAGTATTCTATTATAAGACTATATCACAATTCATCCATTCCTTTTTTTTCTTTTTTGTTTTTGTTTTTGTTTTTGTTTCTGTTTTGAAACAGAGTCTCACTCTGTCTCCTGGGCTAGAGTGCAGTGGCATCATCATAGTTCACTGCAACCTCAAACTCCTGGGCTCAAGAGAGCCTCCTGCCTCAGCCTCCCAAGTATCTGGTAGTACAGGTGCGCACCATGACGCCCAGCTAATTTTTCTGTTTTTGGTAGAGATGGGGTCTCGCTTTTGCTCAGGCTGGTCTCCAACTCCTGACCTCAAGTGATCCTCCTGCCTCAGCCTCCCAGAGTGCTAGGATTACAGGTGTGAGCCACGGCACCTGGCCTATCCATTCCTTTATTGATGGATGGTTGGATTGTTTACAATTTTATTTTTGGTGTTCATAACACTGTGAACACCCCGTCCGTGCATGAGGGTTACTCTAGATCTGTGCTGTATAGTATGGTAGCTGCTAGCTTAGTCTGCATTTCAGTCTGCTGTAGATGTAAAACACATACAAGATTTTAAAGACTGTGAATGAAAAAAATGTAAAATATCTCATAAATTTTTATATCAATTAAATGTTAAAATGACAATATTTTGAACATATGGTATTAAAATATATTACTAAAATTAATTTTATCTGTTGCTTTTACATTTCCTAATGTGGCTACTAGAAAATGTAAAATTACATGTATAGCTTGCAATGTATTTCTATCGGACAAGGTTGTTCTAGAGCAGGCGTTTATAACCCATTGCCTGCAGGCTGGCCATCTGTTTTTGTAAATAAAGTTTTATTGGAAAACATGCCCATTCATTTATATATTGTCTGTGGCTGCTTCCCTGCTACAATAGCAGAACTGAGTAGTTGCAACAGAATCCGTATGGCCCATTTGCCTAAAATAATTACCATCTGACCTTTTAAAAGTTTTTTTGCTGCTATTCTACGGTAGTGATTTTTTAACCTTTTCTTTTCAACCATGACCCACAATAAGAAATATATTTAATATCTGATCCAACACACACACACACACACACACACACACACACCTGAAACAAAAGTTTTACAAAACAAAATTTCACAAATCCTTACTATATATTTTCATATTTTCTGGTCTGTATTGTTTTGTTAAAATAAAGTACTGGTCAATCACTGCTGTGACCCACTGAAATGACGTAGCCGTTCATTCAGTACTAGTGATTTGAATGACGTTGCTCAAGAATGTATACCCCAAAATGGAGAGACTGGGTTATAGGAATGTGGATATTTAACTTTATAAGATGCATCAAATTGATATCCTGTGTGTTTGTGTGTGTGCATATGTGTGTTTACCAGTTTGCAGTTTCACAGTGCAAGAAAGTTCCCCTTTTCCCATATCCTTAACAATACCTGATTTTGCCAGTCTGATCTGATCTGATGGGTGTGAAATGAAATCTTGTTTTATTTATAATGGAATTATTAGTAAGTTTGATCATCTTTTCATGTGTTGACTGACCTTTCATGTTTCTTTTTTTGGGAGTTGCCTGTTCATTTCCATTGCTCTTTTTCAAATGGGATCATGTATCTGTTTCTTAGATTTATAGGCATTCTTCTTATATTCTGGATACCAATACTTTAGCAGTTATGTGGGTTGCAAAGATGTGAGTTGCCCACTCCAAGGCTTGTATTTTTCACTTTCTTTATGGTGCCTTTTATTTTATCAGACAGAAGTTTTAAATTTTAAAGTAGCAAAATTTATCTATCTTTTATATTTCTATTTTTTAAGCTCTTATTTCAGAGTTTAAATCCTTCCCTACCCTCATGTTCGCAAAGATTTTCTCTAATATTTTCTTCTAACATTTAAAATTTGGTGGTTTTTTTTTTGATTTTCCATCACAAAAAAACTATGGTGTGAGATATAGCTCTCCTTTTGTTTTTTCTTCTTCCATAAATAGCTGCTGTGAATACCACGAATTGGTGTGGCCACCCTCCCATCAGGGTAATGCTACACTTTGTCACATAGCAAGTTCCTGTGTACAGGGTCTGTTTCTTAGATCTCTGTCCTCAAAATATTGGTCCTAGATTTCTCAGAACCAAATCTTCACTGATCACACTTACATAGTAACTGGGCCTCAATAGTTTCATAGGGAAAGTTTAGCAATCTTTCAGGGAACACATCATGCGTGTCTTATAAAAACTACATGAGATAATTGAAAAAGAGAGAAGGTTACTCAATTCATTTTGTGATTCTAATTTAACTTTTATATCAAAACTGGACAAGGATGGGACAAGAAAGAAAAATTATGGGCTAGCCTCTCTTTGAATGTAAATATAAAAATCCTAAATTAAACATTAGTAAAAATGAATCTAGCAATGTGTAGTAAAATAAGTATAGGCAAAGTATGTAAGCATGTTTAATTTAAGAAAAGTCATTAACATAATTCATCGCATTAACAGAATAAAGGAGAAAAATGATATGATTTTTCCCATAGGTATAAAAAAAGCATTTGAGAAAATCTAAAAACTATAAATGATTTAAAAATAGGAAGCTCTTAGAAAACTTGGAATGGAAACAAACTTTTTTAACCTAATAAAGAGCATCTACCAAAACCTACAGCAGACACACACTTAGTATTGACACATTCCTTTTACTGCTCTGATACTGAGTTTCCTCTGTATTTGGCACCTGAGAATTTTTCTTTCTTTCAAGCTTGTCTGTTACTTTAAATAATTGTGTGTGTGTATATGTATGTATATGAATATATATATATGCTGTTCACATATACACATATTTATGTATTTTTTTGTTTTTCTATGTATGTACATTTCATTGATTGTTTTGTTGTTGTTGTTATGGTTTTTTTAAGTTTGTTGCATGGGGAACTGTGCCAGCTCACTAGCCATAATGCTGGAGTTTCTCCCTTGCTGAATTTCTGGGCCTGAAGAGTGAGAAACTCTAGAGACCCCTTTGGAGGGGGCAGAGATTGCCACAGAAGTGGCTTCTGTCCTAGACTGAGGAGCTGTCATTATTCATCATTTCATACTCTGGCTTCCTCTAAGAAAACCATTAGTGATGGATCCAATGGGGATAAAAATATTGTATGAAACGTTCTATGATTGTATTTTGCCAGAGGGTTAAATAAAGATCATCTGCCATAGCTTTCCCTAAGGATTGGATGTTTCTAAGATCCCAACAGCGATACTGAAATACAAAGACTACAATTGGATTACATCGCAGGAACCGTCACACTTACATTTGACAGCGTTAAAACATTTTTAAAATGTGATTCTAAGGGTTGAGAGTGGGGAGAGGGACAGAGCCCTTTTCATGGTGGCAAACAAACTGTCTCTAAACTTTTCTGTTAATAAACAAGGGATTCCAGTGACTATGAAAACTAATACAGGACCTGGCAATGTTGAACACAAAGAACAATGGATCAATTCTTAACTGTAAGGTCATATGCATTAAATAAGGCAGTTCTGATGGCAAATCAATACTGTATTGTGTATTTCCTATAGCAGATGGTGAGATATAGATCTGCTGTAGCAGGAACAGGACTGCCATCAGGAAATATCAGTTTGGACAAATGTGGGTTACCACCAGCAGGGAAAGAGCTGGATTGATCGTGATCTATCTCCCTTCATGGTGAAAATGCCAGGTCAGAAGTGAATATTCATGCGGTCCTTGGAAAGGGGGGAGGAGAAATCAATAAGCTAAACACTCTACCTAATAAGGGAACTATTTTCTCCAAGGTGAGTTCTTTTTTTCATGGAGTTGGTATTCCTGTGCCTGATATATCAGTAATGCTGTCTTAGAGATGCAACAAAAGATTTCATAGAAAACCAAAGGGCAGATTCCATAGTTTTGGAACAAGGGTTATGTCAACTTGATTCCATCTAAGCATTTCCCTGGAAGTCTGGGTAAAATTTAAATAAAGTGTTCCTTCATTCCAAGGAACAACCTAGACCCTTTGAAACTATGGCAAAAGAGTACCAGGCAAAAAAAAAAAAAAAAAAAACCTCACATTTTTAGGCCTAGTTTGCAATGCTCTTGTCTTGGGATCTTGCAGAACTACCTAATCTCTGTATATCTCTATACATTGGCTTGTATGATAATGTTTTGATTTTTCTTTGTAGAGATGTTACACAGGATATAATTGATGACATAAATATTTTGGCATATGGGATCGGAACACGAAGGCAGTTCTTTCCAAGTCAGGATCGGGGTGCTTGTCTAAATCAAATAGGCTCACTTCTCCTAACCACGCTCGGGAAGTCTCCTGCCACTCATGTGCATAAGGATTCAGAAGAGCCTCTATTCTCTCCCCCAGAATATTTTATTTTAAACTTGCTGACATTGGCCTGGTTTCAAGAGCCCAGTAGGTTCATAATCCATCAGCCTGGCTTCTGAATGGAAACCAAATGAATTGCTTTTATTGTTTGTTCCTCCCTTTTCCAGGCACCTTTTAAAAATGAACAAGAGCAGCTCTGATTTGGAGAAAGTGAGCCAGGGCTCTGCAGAGAGCCTCAGCCCATCCTTCAGGGGTGTCCACGTCAGCTTCACCACCGGCTCCACGGACAGCCTGGCTTCAGACTCCAGGACCTGCAGCGATGGAGGTAACACACTCGAGCTTGACAGAGAGGCTTAGGGTCTTGTGGACCTGCAAGGCTAGTCCTGGGTTGGTTGCCAGGATTCGGAAGGGCTGTGCAAAGCCTGCTGTCTCGGTCCTGCTTTCTCCATGGAAGCATGACTTTTCCAGGGAGTAGTGGAAGTTAATTCCCTGCTGAGTATGTGACAAGCCACCTCATCCATGGTGCCCTTGCTGATAACAGGCACATTAGCATGGCAGCAAGGTGGGAGGAAGATCAGGTTGAAAGATATTAAAAGGCTCCTGATTCCTTGGGTAACCATCTGTGTATAGGTCTGTTCTCCATTTTTATCCTCAGGGTTAGTTCTAAGGGGGTTGGATGTCTACTAGCCACAAGTCACCCTCTCTGTCAATCTCTCTCTCTCTCTCCCCCGACGCTTACTTGCACACAGCGGTGTTTACACACATGTTGAATTAAAGCATGGAGGCTTCATTAAGCCACCGTCCATCCCACTTTCTGGACCCAGCCCTAAGTTGCAGTATGTGGGTATGTCTTGATTGGGCATGTCCTTGTAAAGCAATTTTTGTTTTTCTGCCCTTGTGGCCTGGATGGGTGGTATTTAAAACCTCTCACCCTTTCAACATTCCTGGGTGTGTGTGTGTGTGTGTGTGTGTGTGTGTGAGTGTGTGTGTGTGTGTGTCCCCTCCTGTGAGTCTCTTCGACGTGCATCAATTAGCGCGTTGGGTTTAGACATGCGCCAGCATGACTTCCTTTCTCATTCCTGTGGAAGTATTTCTTCTCAGTAGGCAATTCTGCAGTAGAGGGTTCCATCCTAAATTTACTGCTAGCAACATTTGTCTATCTAAAAGATAGGTAGTGGCTAAGGAAAAACCGTGTGTTGTAAGTTAGTCTGTGGTGTGTTCCGATGGGAAAGCTCTGATAGCTTTCGCGTAAAAACAGGAAATATCTTAGCCTTGATTTGGGAGGAATGTAGCAAAAAAGGATTTTCTTTTTCTGCAGATTTTTCTAGGCTCCTATCTTCTTCCTTTTCCCATCCCATTGTGCCAAAAATTCAACGAGGCAAATTATTCCATAGAGGGCTGGGCGTGTCAGCCATTAGACCCTGTGCTGGTCAGCTCTGATCCGGTCTCTTGGGGACTGTGACCGGTTCTGAGAAAATGATCTATCATGGACCCCTCCATCAGCCACCAGCCAGCAGGTATTATGAGAACTGGACTTCATTGCTTCAACACTTTGCTTCTCCGAAGCAGTAAATTATGACATCTGGTCTCAGGGCTCTCAAGAACTAGCTAGAAAAAAGGTGGTTAAAACACATGACACATGGGTGGATGGGATAAGGTAGGAAATTGGGCCACCCAGAACATGAGTGCTTCTACGCCTTTCTAAAGGCTTCCAGAAGAGAGAGAATCAATGAGGACCTACTGGGGGTAGGGGTGGGGGCTTCAGGGAGGGCTTTTTGAGAAGGTGGGACTTCCGCTGATGTCTGAAGTCTGGGGAGGGAGGGGCGAGGAGGAGAGGGCTTTCTAGGTTAAGGAAATATTAACAATAAAACAGGACCAGGGATGGCAGTGCACACCTGGAAAAGGATGAGACCAGCCTGACATGCTTCCGGTGAGGGGAAGGGGGGATGTGAGGTTGGGGGGAAGCCAGGGGCTAGATTGCACGAGGCCCTGCACAGCAGTCTGTGGAGGTGAGAGACAGGGAGCCACGAGAGGTTCGTGAGTACAGCGTGGGCACCTAATTCAGACATTTCTGTTAGTTTCTCAGTAGCATGAATTAAAATGAATATATTTTCATGCTATTCCTTTGTCACAAGCCAGTTATTCAGTAGAAATACACTTCAAAATTTGGATTCCCAGATCGACAAGAAGATGTGTACCTTGTCACTAGACTCTGACCCCTTACAGACAACCACTTTTATCTTTTGCTCCTGGGTATGGCTCTGTACCTGGAACCATGTTTCGAAACTGGCAAGAGACCAAAGGGGCATGTTCGTTCATTCATTCATTCATTCATTCTCTCTCTCTCTCTCTCCCCCCGTCCCCTAACATCTCAAGCATTAATCTGGAATATATACAGAGCCACTGGTCATATAATGTGAGAAGTCTTTCACCCTCTCACCATTTATCAGGGCAACTTGCTTTTCAATTTGTTATTGAACAATTATCTTTCAGTCCCATGGGTCCTTACTGACTATTATCTTGTAGCTGAAATATTTACCCATTCACGACTTTAGTTACTATGTGTAACTAAAGTAATGTAATGACCCTGAGAGAGTGGTTCAGACAGGAAGAAGGAGAATCATTTCAAGCTGAAGTTCTCTGAAACTTGGATGTAGCGTCTGCCTCTCTAAAATTATACATTAAGTCAAAAGATACCGTCAAACTCTACATTTATTTTGTCAATAAAAATTCACTAAAATGGAAACAATGCATTTCGTTGACTTTTTGCATCCCTGAGTGAGTCGAGGAGAAAGTCACCCCAGGACATTGCATAATAGAAGTTCGTGTAAACTTCTTGGAAATTTATCAGGGTTAATGGTTAAAATGAGTGATCTACTATTCAGGTTCTATGGCACAAAGTAAAGTTTTCCATTTTATAAGAAAAACATAATTGAGATCTATAGCTTTGTTCCATATTTAAAAACAGGAGTTAATTCTAAAATGTTACGGTGACCAAATGTCATTTTGGTATCAATATTAATTTCACCTCTTTATACTTGTATCGAATTTCAGATTTCTCCCAGCACATTTGCTATTGCATTTGTCCACGCGGGCAGTTCGGTTGCACAGTGAGTCAACTCAGTGGAAGGAGAAATTTGTCTAACCAGTTGTTTGGTTTGTGCTTAGTTGGGGAAGGACAGACTGCATGTGTCTGGACAGATCCATGAAGGCTGCCAAGGGGAAGGCTGTCTGCAGGGAACGGGTGGGTGCCTATGAGAGGGAAATGATCGGTGGAATGATCATCGGAAATGTCATCAGAACACTCTCGTGCTTTAAGCGGTTCCTTCTAAATATGCAAACCTAATGTCGCATGGAGATCGTGTCCCTCTTTGATTTAGGATAACATGAAAATTCAGTTCAGCAGTTTGACAAATATTTTTGAATGCAGGGGATTAGAGGAGATTAGAGAGTTCTCTGTTGAACTGAAACCATCAGCACCAGCAATAGATAAAAAATCTAACAATACAGTGTATATTGGTATCAACTCATGTGAACGTCTGTACCAGGGCAGTGTAGTTATTCTCATTTTTATAGCTAGCAAACCAGAGGTACAGAAAGTTAATTAAATATTTTGACAGTAGCTTGTTTTGCTTAACAATAATGCTAGGCAGTTTATATATATGTGTGTGTTAGTTCAGTCACTCATTTGATAGATATTTGTTGAATGCAAACTCTATGCTGGGTGCAATTCTAGATGCTGAAGACCCAGCAGTGGAAAGAAACTCCTAGTCCCTTCTTTCAGGGGGCTTGCATTCTGGTGGGGAGAGATAGGCGATGGGAAGATAAAGAAATAAAGTAGCTAGCGTGGCAGGTGGTAGCTAAGTGCTTCCATCAACAGCATTTGGAGGCCAGGCACGGTGGCTCACGCCTGTAATCCTAGCACTCTTGGGAGGCTGAGGCAGGAGGATCACTTAAGCCCAGGAGTTTGAGGTTGCTGTGAGCTAGGCTGACACCACGGTACTCTAGCCCAGGTGACAGAGCAAGACCCTGTCTCAAAAACAAACAGACAAAAAAACAGCATATTGAACTAACTTTTAATTTTACTAACTTGGAAGAAAACTTTTAATGATTATGTTACACAAGGAGATTGAAAGTTCACAATTCCAGAACCACACTTGGGCTGTCAGCATGGTCTGCGAAGGTGTCTAGAGCCTTTCTTCCAAACTGAGACAGGGCTTCTCTTCTTTTGCATGTAATCACATTCATGTCTTGATCATTGTTTCCTGGGATGATTAAGTGGTCTGGAGAGACTCCTCACACATGCTGCATTTTTCATCCAGTTGTAAAATGCTAACAACATGCTTCCAGTTTCAGACCACGTTTATCTTCTTAAAAAAGCAAAGGCTCCTTTTGAAGGAATGCTTTGCTTTTAAAAAAAAAATCTGTATTTAATGTTGAGCCTGTTCTGATTGTAGAACCAAACAAGAGGTTGCACAATTTTCCTTGGGAGGGAAAAGTTTCATGTAAAGCTACAGCATCCCTCTGTGCCCGCCCTTCAAGGGATTGGCAGAAACCTGCATGAGTGCCACTTCCTGCATGACATGGGCAAGGTGCCTACGCAGATGGCTTTAGTTTTCTCACTTCTAACATGAGGGAATTGAACTAGGCCGCAGGGAACGGGCAAGGTTTTCTCCAACAGCTTTGTGCCCTACGCCTTGCTCTTAGTAGGTGCTCAAGAAACAGTGGCTGAATAAATGGATAAATCTATGTGGATAAATCAATGGATAAATCTATACAATCTATTATCCTCTTTAAAAAAAAAAAATCCATAGAATACTCCAAGTTTTTCCAACAAAAGAAAATTCCATTCACTTTACCGTACTCAAAGTTGGAGAACAGTCAAGCACACAAGCTAAGAGCTTGGGCAAACTTCGCTGGGACTCTGCCCTTTGCTCTGGCCCGGCTGCTGTCAGATAGCAGAGCCGAGCACAGGGAGAGCCAAAACAGGACTGACCACTTCCTCTGTAAGCACAGCTCTCATTTTAGCTGCAGAGAACAATGAAAGTACCTATTAAAACCCAGCAAGAAGAGAGGGCTCTATAATAAGGAAAACGTCACAGTACCACATTTGAACTTTTGGCCTGGATTTCTGCAGAGGGAGTAAGTTGTTCTTACCAACCATTGAAATCCTGATTTCTCATCTCTGCTTTCTACATAGAATGACACCAAACTAGTATACCTTCCCCTACGTCTTATGATACCACCCAATGCACCTTATGTGATGTGTAGCTTCCCACTAGACGCACATTCACTAAAGGGATGCAGGGATTTCTACTGGATAGTCAGAAACTTCCTTTATATGCAGAATTGAAAATTAGAAGGAAAACTTAGGAACTGGGGTTCAGAGCCGTCTGACCCTACTAGTATGCAAAATTACTAAAAACCTATCACTGATATAACTAAAACGTAGGCAAAGTTCCCAGAAAAGTGTTTTCCATTCTTACCCCTTTTACACCCTTAATTGTAAGCCAGACTTTGGAAACAGCCATCTAACTCCAGCATAAAACCAGGATGTATTTGAGTTAGCCTCATGTCCCCTTGGATTGGAGTCCTGAGAATATGGCCTGTTGACCAAAGTTGTTCAGGGGTTTTTAGGCAGATTTTTTTCTGAACCAGTGGTTTGCCTGTGAATTTTGAGCTATTTTAGGTGACGAGGCATATTCTACCCTCTTCTTTCTGGCTCTTCTAAATCCAGAGTGTGGCAGCTGCTACAAATAGTAAGAATCTAGTTGCTGTGTTGCTTAAGGCTATGTTTAGGAAGAGGTGGTTCCCTAAGTTAGTCAAGAAAATGAAAGAGCCGGAGTGGGCCTTTAGGAATACCTGGTGATCCCCTGTAAGACAGCGACTGCTTGTCACGTGGTGGAGAAATCAGGTACATCTAGAAGGGTCACAGGTTAGCATCTATTTCAAAGTAGCCCTGAGACTATTAACACCCGAGAAGCCATAGGATCCCGAGGGGCCTGGGGGCTCCCAGAGTGAATTATGGCCTTTCACCAGCTGTCCTTCCACATCTGGAGAGCTTCAAGGGGCTGCAAGTTCAGAAGGGGGTGTCACAGAACCAGGCACATTTTTTTTTCCAAATACAAAAATCATGATATGTGTACACAGTGCCCAGTCATCCAGGTAAAGTCCACATTTCAGGTGAGCCTTACTTCACCTGGTAAGGTTTGTGAAACTATAGGCCGTTGCTTCTGCAGGGCAAGTTCGTGGTTAAGGAGCGTTTGTTTATGCAGTGCCATTCTCTGATGAGTACGTATATTATGGATTGTTGGGTAACAAACTCACAGTATCTAAGAAATAAAGAAAAATGAACGTGGCCGTGTGCAGGGGCTCATGTCTATAATCCCAGCACTTTGGGAGGCTGAGGTGGAAGGATCGCTTGAGGCCAGGAGTTCGAGAGCAGCTTGAGCAACATAGCTACACCCCACCTCTACAAATTTATAAAAACAATTAGCCAGGCGTGGTGGCATGAGCCTGTAGTCCCAGCCATTCTGGAGGCCAAGACAGGAGGATCGCTTGAGCCCAGGAGGATGAGGCTGCTGTGAGCTATGATCTCACCACTGCACTCCAGCCTGGACAACAGAGTGAGACCCCATCTCTAAAAAAAAATAATAATAATAACTAGCCCATGTGCTAATCCTTGGAGCCATGCCTCCCTCCAGATTATTAATATCCCATGCCAGATTTACCCAAGCAGTTGTGGGGTATAGATCTGATCAAAGTCGCTAACACAGCTCCCACAGAAAAGCAAGAGAACATAGCATAGGGTATAGGAGAAAACCACTTTCTGTCGGCTGCTTGAACACATCTCGGTGCTAGGCCCTAGCATACAGTCTAAAGCACAACCTCTTGATTCTCTTTAGTAATCTAGGGAATAAGAAATGTTACAGATTATTATTATTTTTTTTCAGAGATTCCTGCTGTTCCTATGGATTGCAAAGTTTACCAGCTTCGGGCCGTGTGAACTAGAGAGGAGCTTTTGCTACTAGATAAACATCTGCCTGGAGGCGTTTGCTTTCAGGGGCAGCTTTGAGACAAAATGCTTGTTTGGAAAGGTTGAAAATGGAGAGAGTGGCTGAAATTATAGACTATTAGTGCTGGGAGGGGCCTTCCCAATGATGCAATGGGTCATTTTTAAACGAGGAAACCCAGCTGGATAAGGCCAACAGCTAGCGAAGGTTTCATTCCGCTGCTCCCCGTTGAATCAGGGTAGAAGCAGAAAGGGGCATATTGGAGGCATCAAAAAGCCTCACCTTAAAGACAAGGAAGATGAAACCAATAAAGATGGGGAAATAGCCTAAGGCTTGAAGAAGGGACTAGCCAAGAAACTGATTTGCTAGCAACCTCCCTGGCTGTCCCTGTCACTGCCACACTGATGAAAGTATGGACCAAGCATCTGATCACATCCCGCCTGCAGCCCCTACCCCCGGCGCCTGCTGTGTTGATGATAAATTGAGATCAGACACCTGGGTGGTGCAGAAAGGTCAGGAAATGCAGGTGTGCTCCCTGCTGGCCAACCCTCTTGCTCAGCAGGCTCGGGGGTTTGGTGGCTCGGACTCTCTGTCCTTTGAGAGCCTCCTAGGTAGGTGGTTTCGCCCTCCCTTTTTTAGCTTCCAAGGAGGAAGGGAACCATCCACCTTACCCTCCTCCTGTGGCTTTCTTGGGAAGCGTGGGCAGACCCATGGACTCCAGGGTTTCAGAGCCTGCCGGGTCAGGGGCTCCCCGGCTGTGGCTGGGTGCTACTTGTGCCGCCTCCATTCTGACTACTAAGGGGAACATTCATGGGCGTGTACAGCTGGCTGATCCCAACTGGGCCGCCGCTGCTCCGTTTATTATTAACCTGAGCCCTCCCGGAAGGGGTATAAATCACGCATTCTGCCTTGCTGGCAGGAGCCCCGCCTGTCATTAACAAAGCAGGGTAAAGTGGGAAGGGTAACTGTGATCTTGATAAAACACTGGGAAGAAAAAGGGATTGCTACTGCAGACAGGAAAGAGGGCGAGGGGGCGTGAGAAGCATCATGCTGCCTCCTGAGCCTGGGGAGAGTCCAGGATGAGGTTGGCGTGGGGTCTGACAGCCGTGCTCAGCTGCCTAGGGGCTGCTCTTTGCACGATCCCGTTGGTTCTCAAATCCTGTGTCCAACACGCTGCATGCTCTGACTTTATGGTTCCAAGAGCTTTGCATTCGAGGTCATACTAGGCAGGAGGCCCCTGCGGTCACCCACTGGTGCTGCCCCGGTCAGTGAGGCTGGGAGATGAATATCGGCGCCCACCATGCCCAAGGACGTGGCCACCCACCCTCCGCGTGCATTGTGCCTTTTTCATTCGGTCCCACTGCCGAGATGGGGAGAGGTGCAGAGAGACACTACGTGCTGTCCCCCGAGGTGACATGGCACGGGGGACTCAGCGACGAGGGCACATCCTAAGTCCCCATTTCCTTGACTCTAAGACCTGTATTTCTTTCACATCTTAACCTTCAGGATGATAGGATATGTTTTACAACCTATGGATATGGTTAATGTTTCTTTTATTCCCCTAAAAGCTGTAATTCAAATAACAGATCCATCTGAGAGTCAGTTCTTAGAATGAAGGAAATGAATATTATTTCAATCTGCTTTTGTCTCTGTCCAATTGTACTTATCTCTTTACCACACATGTTTTACTTAAGCTCTTGTTTCACTGTGAAGCCGCCATTTTATACAATTGATAAGAAGAATGAGGTCCGGCCTTCACCTTGCAAGAGCTGGCCCTCTCCTCCCCGTCTCGTGTGCTGCCTGGACAGGTTTTCTGAATGTCCCCGTGCTCTGTGGACACCTGTGGCCCTGCTTGAACCTTCCCCCACTTCCAGTTCAGTTTCTCTGTGCTCCACTCTGGGAACTGCGAGGCCTTGAAAAGACCTGCTTTCCTTTGAGATCTGTTTCGTCATTTATAAAATCCCATTCGCCATCCTTCTAAAATGCCTGGGGACCTGCCCTGCTCGCTAAGCCAGCAGGGTGTTTGTGACAACACAAAGAACTTCACACCAAAAAGGAAGAATGTTACCATAGGTCAACTGTTACACCTTCCATAAACCTGACATTTTCTAATAATCCAGTCGAACCACACAGGTTCAAGTTTGTTTTTGCTGTTGCAGCACTGTTTGTAAAATATTTGAAAAAATAAAGATGTCTACCCAGGGGGACTGGTTCGATAAATTATGGTACTACATGTGATGATATATTATGGGATGGTTGTTTAAAAGAATTAGATAGATCCGTGCACCTAATGCGAACTCTCTCCAAGATGTGAAAGAAAAGCAGTATTCCAATCAGTGGGCACTGTTCGCTGTCTCTCATGTCAACGTGTGTGTGCTCGCATTTGTTTGCGTTGTTGGAAGAATGTGTGACAAACTTCTGCCAGTGGTTTTCTCTGATGCTAAGAAGGGACAGGGTGCTAGAAGGGACGGGGAAGGAGGAAGACTTGTCAATGCATACCATTTTTCATTTTTTGTCCACTGTGTATATATTGTCTATTCAAGAAATAGAAAAGAAGTGAAATAAAATTAAGTGCTTTGATTAAAAAAAAAACAAAACAAAAAACACTGCAAAACCCTGGAACCAAGTGGCCTTGGCCTTGGCCTGATCGTGTGTGTTTCTCCTTTCAGGTCCGTCGTATGAGCCGGCTCACTCGCCCACCATCAGCGGGAAGAAGCTCTTTGCTCCCGTCCCATTCCCTTCGGGCTCCACTGAGGATGTGTCCCCCAGCGGGCCCCTGCAGCCCCCGCCTCTCCCCCAGAAAAAGATAGTGAGCCGGGCAGCCTCCTCCCCGGATGGCTTCTTCTGGACCCAGGGCTCCCCCAAGCCCCGGACAGCAAGCCCCAAGTTGAACCTAAGCCACTCGGAAACCAACGTCCACGACGAGTCTCACTTTAGCTATTCCTTTAGCCCCGGGAACCGCCACCGTCACGGCTTCTCCTCTTCTGAGCCCCTGGAGAAAACTTTCAAAGGCAATGGCCACTGGGTCCCCGCGCCGGGGCTGGCGGGCAACAAAAGCGGCCGTGGGAGCCCCGGCCTGCAGGGCAAAGGGGCCCCCTCCGCCTCGTCCTCCCAGCTGAGCGTGTCCAGCCAGGCCTCCTCCGGCAGCGCCCAGCTGCAGCTCCACAGTCTCCTGAGCAGCATCAGCAGCAAGGAGGGGACCTACGCCAAGCTGGGGGGCCTCTACACCCAGTCCCTGGCCCGCCTCGTGGCCAAGTGCGAGGACCTCTTCATGGGCGGCCAGAAGAAGGAGCTCCACTTCAACGAGAACAACTGGTCGCTCTTCAAGCTGACTTGTAACAAGCCCTGCTGTGACTCGGGGGATGCCATTTATTACTGTGCCACCTGCTCCGAGGACCCCGGCAGCACCTATGCTGTGAAAGTAGGTACCACCCCGTCCTTCCATGCCGCGGCAGCACTGGCTGGTCCTGGCGTGGGCAGAATTATGGCTTGGGCAAGCCATTTCGCCTCTCTGGGCTTTAGGAAAAGGCTCGATTCCTAAGAATCCTTTTCTCCCTTAGCGCTCAGTGATGGCATTCTCTGTCTGGCCTAGTACATGGGGCAATGAGAGTTGTAGATGAATGTAAGACGCATTCTGTGCTTTCAGGAATGAACCTATGTGATCTAGTTGGATTAAGAAAACAGTTGCCTTTTAGTGCAACAGAGTTCGTTTATCTAATCAGCAGGTTTTTATTGAGTGTCTACTATATGCCAGGGATTTTGCCATGATCTCAGTACATAGGGGCAAACACAGGTTCCTTATGGGGTTTATAATGTAGTGAGGGAGATGCACCATTGAGGGGATGGAAGTGTGTTTAGGAAGTTCATGGCTTTCACTAGCCCCAGCGAACTTGAGAATGTGATCTGTGGATCATCCTTCTTCTACCTTGAACCCTTCCTGTGTTCAGGTGCATCGGTCACTCTCACCTTGTCTCCTGGGACTGCACCTGGGGACTCATTCTGTGTCAAGAGAGAGCTTACCTCTGCATTTTGAGGAGGAAAAAGCCTGGTGAAAAGGCTTAATTCCTCTTGCTCATGGGATAGAAAGTGAGGTGACTCCACTGCAAGAAGTAAGGGATGGAGTCTCCTGGCACAAGGTACCTGGTTCTGCCCCTGAATCCGAACCTTGGGGCAAAAGGTTTTGTTTTTTTATATTGATAAGCAATGGTGCTGTGCAGCTTGGACTCCAGGGCCTCACATAATAATGTAGTATTAGCCATATTCTCCAATAAACAATGCAGAAGAAATTCAGCTTTCCCAGAGGATGTTAAAAACAAGCATGGCTCCTTATTTCATTAGAAATCTAAGCCACACAAAACCGGAACGTAAGCCTTGGTCCTCTAAAGAAGAGAGTCCCAGGCCTTTCCCATCTCACTTTCCTGGAGACTTCGGTAGCTCAAGGACCATCTCTGTACCAAGTGCAAAAGGAAATTTGGAAAATAGCATCAAATATGCAGAGTATGATAATTCTTGGAACAAGATTACCAGGAACAACAATATCAACTTGCAAATGTGCCCGGCCTGGTAATTGCGGGGGTGAGGGGTAGGGGTAGTGAAGCATCATTTCGCACGTGCAGCTGTTCCGCTTCATTAGCGCTCCGGTCTAGACGGAATACAGTCATCTGGGAGTCTGCAGGAGGGGGAGTGGGTCTCCTTCCCAGCCGGCCTCCCCGTCTCAGGCTGAGCTCATTTCATCTGCGCATGTTAAACAGGGAGCGGGCGCTGCAATCAGACGGAGCCTTGGTTGTGGAAGTCCCAGTTAACAATAGCAAGCTCACGCCTGCTCACCGCTGATGCTGGAACCTTCAAGTCGTGGGCTCAGTGCCCTGCAGCAGGCAGGAGATGAAGCTGGCTCTTGCACCCTGACTGCATGAATATGTGGCAGAAAAAAAAAAATCGTTAGCTACGTGTGCGTTTTCAAAGCTGTTTCATTTCTCAGCCATCTAGAACTCCAGTGCGGTAATTAAGGACCTGTGTTAAGCCGCTGGGCCTTTCGTATTTAACAGACGTGACTTAGCCCAGATTTTCACCCATGCATGCGACCCCGGCTCCAAAGTTTAAAGTGAGTCTTGGCTCAGCAAAAAGTTTAAAATTTGAGCTGAACCAAAGGTCTTTGCAAAGTTTGAGAGCTAAAATCTGAGCGCAGGACCCCCTGAAAAGGAAACAAGGGCGGAAGTGGGGGCTGCGGGGTATTGGAGAAGATGAGGATGCAGAAGAAGCCTCCCCTCTCCCCACGTTGTCTCCCCTGTACCCCACCCCGCACCATAGCATGATCTCGAGTGCCTGGCCCTGGGCTTCCGGGGCTGGTTAACATGTGCCCTGCACAGCCCTCTCCGTTGCAGGGCGCTGAGGAAGCTGTGTATCTTCACGCCAGAGGCCCAGCACACTGATTTTGAAATGCATCCAGCCCAGTTTTCATTTACTCTGCTCCTTCATTTACATCTCTGTGCAAAATGTCAGCGGCTCAGACCAGAGCTCTGGGCCCAGAGTGTTTGCAGGACCCAGGCCTTTGATACCCCTGGAAAGGGGGGAGGGGGGCCTCGAAAACACTTCCCAGGCCCTCTCTGCAGCTGCGCTGTCTGCATTTGTACAATACCTGCAAGCCAGCTCTGGATGGCTCTGCAACACCATATGGCAACAGCCAAAATGACAAGAGCAGTCACTATAGCAACCTTTCCCATTGTGCTCACCCTGGGCTAGGCCTGGTGCTGAAAGCCACCCCTGCACTATTTCATTTGATCCTCGCAATGGCCCTGTGTGGAAAGATCTATCACTGCCCCTGTTATTCAGAGCAGAAAATAGGCTTTGGGACAAATACTATTGATCCTCGTTATTCGTGGATTCCATATTTGGGAAATCACTGACCCACTAAAATTTATTTGTAATTCCAAAGTTAACACGCACAGCACTTTCCATTCATTTCTAGACATGCGCAGGGCAGGGAAAAATTTCAGTCGCCCAGTGGGCATGTTTCCAGCTGAGGTGGAACAAAGCGATACTCTCCCATCTTGTTTCAGACCTCACACTGGAAGCACAGGGCCTTTTCTGCAGTTTGTGTGTTTCTTCGATGCGTGATATTTGCCTATATTCATGGGGTATATGTGACATTTTGATACATGCATAGAATGTGTAGTGATCAAGTGTTTAGGGTACCCACCACCTTCAGTATTTATCGTTTCTCTGTGTTGGGTACATTTCAAGTCCTCTCTTCTATTTTGAAATACACAATACATTGTTGGTAACTGTAGTCACCCTACTCTGCTACTGGGCACTAGAGCTTATTCCTTCAATCAAACTGTATGTTCGTGCCCATTAATCAACCTATCTTCACCCACCCCCTCCCACCCATACACCCTTCCCAGCCTCTGATATCTGTCATTCCATCTCTACCTCCAAGTCATCAACTTTTTTAGCTCCCACATATGAATGAGAACATTCAATATTTCTCTTTCTGTGCCTGGCTTATTTCATTTAACATCATGACCTCCAGTTCCATCCATATTGCTGCAAATGACAGGATTTCATTCTTTTTTATGGCCAAATAGTATTCCATTGTGTGCGTATACCACATTTTCTTTATCCTTTCATCGATGGATAGATGTTTAGGTGATTTCATGTCTTTGCTATTGTGAATAGTGCTGCAATAAACATGGGTATGGATTCCTTTTCCTTTGGATAAATACCCAGTAGTGGAATTTCTGGATCGTATGGTAATTCTATTTGTAGTTTTTTGAGAAATCTCCATACTATTTTCCAGAGTGGCTGAATGAATTTACATTCCCACCAATAGTGTATAAGAGTTTCCTTTTCTCTGCATCCTTGCCAACATGTTATTTTTTGTCTTTTTTAATAATATCATTCTAACTGTGGCGAGACAATATTGTAGCTTTGATTTGCATTTCCCTGATGATTAGTGATGTTGAGTATTTTTTCATATACCTGTTGGCCATTTGTATGTCTTCTTTTGGGAAATGTCTATTCATGTCTTTGCCAATTTTTAATGGGATTATTTATTTATTTTTTTTACTGTAGAGTTGAGTCCCTTGTATATTCTGGGTATTAGTCCCCTGTCAGATTAATAGTTCGCAAATATTTTCTCCCATTCAATCGGTTGTCTCTTCACTCTGTTGATTGTTTCTTTTGCTGGGCAGAAGGTTTTTAATTTAATATAGTCCCATTTGTCTATTTTTGGTTTTGTTGTTTGGATTCTTAGCCATAAAAGCTTTGCCTAGACCAACGTCCTGACAAGTGTTCCCTGTTTTCTTCTAGTGGTTTTATAGTTTCGGGTCTTATGTTTAAATCTTTAATGCATCTTGAGTAGATTTTTGTATATGGTTAGAGATAGGGGTCCAGTTTCATTCTGCATACGGCTATCCAATTTTCACAGCACTATTTGTTGAAGAGGAGTTTAATGAGATTTAATGAGACGCTGCATGAAAACTGCATAGTTGGCACAGTGCCTCGCACATTTAAGAGCTAGTATCTGTTGGGAGTGAGAAGGTAACAGTGATGTCCTTCCCCCATCCACAGAGGGCAGACAGTAGCTGGCCAACCGCTGAGTATTCATATGCAAGACTCTTTTTTTCGAGGACCCCTCCCAAATTTCCTTTTAAATGACAGATGACTGTCATTTAAAAACCTAGTACAGTTTGGTAGGCTAGAATAAGAAAGATCCTGAAACAACACCCTTTAGACATGTATTCCAAAATCATTTTTGTTAGTATAATAGGAAGCAGTGTCTGGGTAAAATATATTTCTCTTTTATTTCCATTCTGCGTCTAAAATAAAGAGATTCCTAAATTAAGGTGTTATCCACCCCTGCCCCCAATTAGCTTTAAAAGAATTTCCTCAGAGGCTGAACTCTTGGATGCCAGGTTTCATGCTGAGAAGGTTTGTATAGCCGCAATATAAATAAATCTCTGTGAAAAGGTGCTTGCAATAGAACTTCTAAAAACAGCACTCTTTAGCATTGTAATGCTTCACAAACTCTGCTTCATGCTCATTCTAAAACAGCAGCCCAGAGGAAGGATTGTTTCGGGATTGTTGCAGGATAATATTTTATAGGTAGATGTGAGAAGCCTTTCATCTCAGGATTACACACCCATCCTTGCCTTTCTATAACAAATGCATGGGTGAGGTTGTATAATATTCATTTGAGAAAGGAGGCCACTTGCCATCTTCAGTCCCTTTCAGTGTAATTACAGGGCAACTGAGGCCTGGCGGAGGGCCATGGTGGCTGGCTCAAGACTCTCCAGCTTAGTGGAGCTGGATGAGGATAAGTGTTGCAGAGATCCTCAGGTGGCTGGCACTATCTTTCGTGCAAGAAGAGACAGAAGAGGCAAGAAAGACATAGCTGTGTAGATTCCCAAGGCACCCTTCCCACAGAGGAGCCTCAGATTGTCCATCTTGTTTATTCCTACCTTCAGTTCAGAGGGTGCTTTTGGGCAGGCACTTTGGGTTCCCTGTTCCCCAAAGAGCTTTCTATTTTCTTTCAGCTACTATGACTCACCCTTGGAGGAAAAGTCTGTGGCTACCGCATAGCAGTGCCACTAGAATCAGCCTTGCGGGTCATGCCAGCCAGTACGCATTGCAAATGTACCTGGATCTAGAAACTAGGGCAGCCTAAGAGAACTTCGCCAATCCTAAAGGTTTAGGGCCAGCCCCTGAGATTCCCTAAGAAGGGAGCAGACCCATAGTCAAACCCATCTGCTGTCAGGTAGCTGCTGCTCCAGGTGAGAGGCATGAGAGTGAGGTCGATTCCTGTGTAAATTTTCATATGTTTTGCCTATTTTTTGATTGGGTTGTTTCTCTTTGTATTATTGAGTTGTGAGTTTTTTCTAAACTCTAGATGCAAGTCCTTTATCAGATATATGTTTGGCAAATGTTTTCTCCCAGTCTCTTACTTTTCTTTCCATTTTCTTAATGGTGTCTTTAGAAGGACAAAGGTTTTGGATTTTGCAGTTAAGTTTCTAAATTGTTTTTCTCTTACGTTTGATGCTTCTGGTGTGGTCTTTAAGAAATATTTGCCCAACACAAGGTCTCAAAGATTCCCTCCTATGTTTTCTTCTAACATGAGTATATTTTAGCTCTTACCCTTAAGTCTGCGCGATCCACTTTGAGTTAATTTTTGTGTAGGGGAAGGCATTAACACATTGACTGCCACACTAGAAAAAAATTTTTTTTTCTGAGGGTTGCAGTGTTTTATTGCGAAAATAGAATAAAAACTTCAAAAACAAAATGATCCTTTCTAATTTAATGAAAAAATCTGTTATTTGTTTTCTCTGTATGAGTTATATGCTACTCATAGTGCTAGAATCCATTTTTACACTGCATGCCAATTGAGTTGTATGTGACTCACGACATACTTACTGAATTTGTTTCAGAGAATTGAGTCTTCATATGCTTCACAAGGCCCCGGGCTCAAAACTAGCGTGACTTAAATACAACTCACATGGCAGTTATTGTGTTAAGTTGACCTTTTTGGGGGCACGGAGACCCACAGGTCCCGACACCATTTGTTGGACAGAACCACAGATTCCACCCTTGTCCTCACTTCTCCTTTTTCGCCCACAGATCTGCAAAACCCCTGAGCCCAAAACGGCCTCCTACTGCAGCCCGTCCGTGCCGGTGCACTTCAACATCCAGCAGGACTGCGGCCACTTCGTCGCCTCGGTGCCCTCCAGCATGCTCACCTCTCCTGACGCGCCCAAGGACCCTGCGCCCGCCCCGCCCTCACAGCCGCCTGCCCAGGAGCAGGACTGCGTGGTGGTCATCACCCGGGAGGTGCCCCACCAGACCGCCTCCGACTTCGTGCGGGACTCGGTGGCCAGCCACCAGGTCGAGCCCGAGGCTTACGAGCGGCGCGTGTGCTTCCTGCTCCTGCAGCTGTGCAACGGGCTGGAGCACCTGAAGGAGCACGGCATCATCCACCGCGACCTGTGCCTGGAGAACCTGCTGCTGGTGCACTGCGCGCCGCAGGCCGCCCCTGCCACCAACGCCCCTCCCGCGCCCGTCCCCGCGGCCCCGGGCCCCTCTGCCACCGTCCCAGCCGGGGCCACTCCCAGCCCGGCAGCCGGCCCCGCCGCCGAGGCAGCGCCCGGGGAAAAGCAGCTGCCCCGGCTCATCATCAGCAACTTCCTGAAGGCCAAGCAGAAGCCGGGCGGCACCCCCAACCTGCAGCAGCAGAAGAGCCAGGCCCGGCTGGCCCCCGAGATCGTGTCCGCCTCCCAGTACCGCAAGTTCGATGAGTTCCAGACGGGCATCCTCATCTACGAGCTGCTGCACCAGCCCAACCCGTTCGAGGTGCGGGCCCGGCTGCGGGAGCGGGACTACCGGCGGGAGGACCTGCCCCCGCTGCCCGCGCTGTCGCTCTACTCGCCGGGCCTGCAGCAGCTGGCGCACCTGCTGCTCGAGGCCGACCCCATCAAGCGCATCCGCATCGGCGAGGCCAAGCGCGTGCTGCAGTGCCTGCTGTGGGGGCCCCGGCGGGAGCTGGTGGAGCCCCCCGCCGCCTCGGAGGAGGCGCTGTGCGGCACCCTGCACAACTGGATCGACGTGAAGCGGGCCCTGGTGATGATGAAGTTTGCGGAGAAGGCGGTGGACCGCAGGCGGGGCGTGGAGCTGGAGGACTGGCTTTGCTGCCAGTACCTGGCGTCCGCGGAGCCCGGGGCCCTGCTCCAGTCGCTGAAGCTCCTGCAGCTTCTGTGAGCCAGGCCCCAGCCTGTCCGCTCCCTGCCCGGCCCCCCTCTGGCTTGCCTTGGAAGCATCCGTGTCTCCCTGGGAAATGGTACAGATGACTGGCACACTTGGATGTAATGTATATATATAAAATATATAAATATGAAAGCCTCTGGGCTGCCCTCCTTGCCAAGTCCTCCCGGGTTTTCTCCTGTAATTATGTACATTTCTAGCTCCCTGCAAGGTCCTGAGGACAGTTCTGCCGACAGAATGAAGCCTGGACTCTGGCCTCACTCCCCTGTTATGGAATCTCTTCACCCTTTTGTCAAATTGTTAATAAAAAAAAAAAAAAACTGCATTTAAAAAAATTTTAAATTTTATCCCCAAGTGCCTATGTGCATTATTAACGTCTTTGGTGGGTAAAATTGAATATCAACTTCTGCAACAGTGGCCAAGCTCACTTGAAGTGTCCTTGGTCTTGCACGTCTCGTGAGATAGAGCAGCTGTCTATAAGGTCCAGGCATATAGGTATCAGTCAGTCTTCCCCGCTTCTCTTCCCACCCGGCGGCCTCCTGGAAAGAATCCAGACACGGCTGCTGTGATCCAGTGAATTCCGGTGGTTTGGAATTCAAGCCCTCTGCTCCAAACCCATTTCCACTTTGCTAAAGCTGGTCCCCATTTGTATCAGTCAGAGGTCTGGCTGAAAACAGAATCCACCCCAGATGGTTCACATGAAAAGACCTAAAGGGGACCACTTAGCGAGGTGAGGGTGGGGTTAAAAGAACAAAGGATGATGATGCCAAAGACAGGGCCTGGACTGCAGAACAGGGGCCACCCGCACGAGGTATCTGCGTGGAGTTCTCTACAGCCGGCGATGGCTCTGCCTGTTTTCCACCTGTCTCTCCAAGCTTGTGGGGACAGCAGGGGAGCTGTCTGGAAGATCACCCTCTCGGGGCAGGGAGAAAGGTAGAACATGAATGAGGAGGCATCCGGCAAGCAGCACCCCGTCCCTAGTGGCCTGGATAATTGCAGTGCAAGAAGAGAACTCAGGTGTTCCAACTCCCAGACCAGTACTCCGTCTGCTGTTCTAAGCTCCTTCAGCTCTCTTTTAACACATTTATTGGCACCTACTATCCACTATAGTCAGTATTTGTTCCCACTCCTTTAAAAATGCATGACGAGAATAAGGAGGTACCGCATCTTTCCTCCTCAAAACTAAACACACCCACAAAAAGCCAGACATTACCCATTGGAAGAGAAATAGCCCCAAGACCTTTGTATTTCTACCTAATAGGTAATCTTCCCACTAGCGAACTAATTAATTTCTAAAACTTTGTTAATAACTGTGGACAATTTAAAACAAATGCAGAGATCTTCACGGATGTCCTAAACATCTAGGGATGCCGTTAGCAAGCAGGATGGGGACTCTCCCAGGTGCCTTTCTGCATATTAATGTCACTGTTTTACACTTTCTGCCTTCCAGCCTCTGACTGCATGTAAATACATCCACATCTCCATGCATCAGTGCTGAAGACAGCACCTGGAGGCACGTTCGTAATTTCAGTTGTTGCTTGAGCATTGAGGGAAGAGCTGGCTACAACCAGCTCCCAAGTCTGTTTGTACAAGAGAGAAAAAAGAGTCTTTGAATATGGAAATAATAATTTTCCCTAGTACCGATCTGTTTCAGAGAGTATTATTTTGTCAGTTGTTAGTTCCTTGGAATTTTCCAGGCAAACCTTCTGCCCTCAATTTGCCGTCTTTTGCTTTCTTGTCCTTTTTCAGTGCAAGTAAATAAATAATGGGAGGGAAGGGCAAACCTTCTGCCAAGGGAATGCAGTGCCATTTGGAAACACATATCTCAGGAGGCGCATTTTTAATCCCTGAATTAATTGCACCTTTTTTATATGCCACCCACTTCAGCAAAAAAAATAATTGAGCTTGTAAAAACAGTTTTCAGAACCAAAAATGAACCAAGAAGTAAAGGTGGAAAAAGAAGAAACTATAGCAATAAATTCTGATGGGGAAGAATGAGAGCAATTAAACATAAAACTCACTTAGCTGCCCACCAACCTAGAAAAAGAAAAACAACTGGTTGCAGCATTTTGTGTGTGTCTAGTTTTAGGAAACAGTTCAGCTCATCAGGAGGAAAAAAACCCTTGCCCAGTGCTTGGTTCCGAAGGAAATTTGTCAAGGATTCTTTGTTTGAAGACATCGAATAATGTCCCAATAGCAGTTTAAAAAAGAAAAAAAGAAAGCATTTTTTAAAAATATAGGGCAATTTGTTATATCTACCATTGGTGAAATCCAAGCATGTAGCATTCAAGCCTTGTTCCATCAAGTGCTTCCGTAGAGCAATTGCCACCCATTCATCTCTATGGTTTGGCCTTTGCCATAAATGATTAGCCATGTGGCTACGAGTACTACATTTGGCAAACAACTTCAGTCCCACTAAATTCGGAGGCTCAATATAACTGTTTTTTTTTTTTTTTGTTACCTAAAAGTAAACTTGAGATGCACAGCTTTATCTTACAGAAAGCTTGAGCACGAAATAGATTAAGTCCAGAAACAGTAGTTTGTTCTGTAGGACTGAGGTTAAAAAAAAAAAATCAGGTCACATAGCACCTGGCTATTTAATATTCCTGCTGTCCATGAGCTCATCTCCCCTTTTTTCTTGGCTTTAAACCCAACTACTGGTCTTTAAATCTCCAACGTTTCTTCCCTCCAGCTCTGAGTCAAGTCGCCCCCATATCTTTTCCACATATGTAATTTTTGTTGTTATTGGGCCTTTTTCATACCAAGATGTGGAATCTTTTTTCTTCTTCTAATTTTTTTTTTTTTTTAATGTAGGCGTTACGAAGCCTCACATCTAAATCATTACGTCCTTGCCAGAAGCCAGAGAGGCGCTTCTGGGATTATTTATTTATCATAACATATGGCTCAGATCTAAAAAGACTGGGCTCCCGGGAGCTGTAGTTACCACTTTATATAACACTTCCTGGTTTCCAAGAGCTTAGGGCTGAAGAAAACTCTTTTGAGATGTACACATGTACACAAAACAATTAGGAAGAGTTTGAAGAGAGAAGACACATGTTACTTTAATGAGTTCTCTGAAGTTTGCTCTTTAAATACATAACCAATAAATGAGGCAGCCCTTTCTCGCTCCGCCGAATAGCGCCAAATCTTTGGAGAGCTGAGGATGAACTTGCCAAATCTCTCTAAAAGTAGCACATTTGTAACAAAAATCCACTTGCCATATTAAAGAGAGGGGGCTGTGGATGGAATCGATTCATTAGAAGCCAAAACTTAACCCAGCTGATGTCATTGCCAAAAATAAAAGACAAGAATGAAATGTTTGGGGGAGGTGCCATGGAGTAAATGTCTTGACAAATCACTCTTTCTCTTTTTCCGGGGCTCATTAATACAGGCAAAGGTGCAGCCTGTGTGTCAGGGATGTCCTAGGAGGAGGACTCGCACCCTGGAAAAGTGGTTGGGCCTGATGGGTTCCAGGTCCCTGGGAAAGGAGTCCAAATTAACCCAAAACAATATTGTTGATTTAGGGGAAACTGGGGTTGGGCCAGAACTTCTCTGACCACCTAAATCCTTACTGGATCCTGGATACTCAGTCTTTCTCCTGGATCTTTCTTCCCAGGACTTGACTGCACCCATTCCAAGTTTAGGTGGGGGAAGCAAAGGACTTTTCTTCATGCCAGCAGTCTCACTTGGTATTAGGCCATCTTCATAAGGATTTGGCCATAAACATTGACCACGTATTCTAAATGCTGGATTCAAATCTTTCCAGCTCCTTTACCGGAGGTGATCACAGCTATTTCCTAAAACACACCATCCTGGACACCAGAGGTGCTTAGACTGTCAAGACTTTTACGTGCTGTAATGGACTTAAAGGTTCTTCTTCAGACTCCTGCCCTCCTGCCTCGTCAGGGGCGATCAGGCATGGATACAGGTTGAGGAAATTGAATACTGAGGTCTAAGGAGGGAAGAGAAGGCAGGAAATGAGGATGTAAGATTCAGAGACAAACCTCTTTTCCACGTGGTGCCTGAATCTAGCCCTGATGACATCCACAACCCTGAAAGGATATTCATGCCCATCACCCCTTTCCTGAGATTATACAGACCCTTGTGTGTGTCTGTTCTCTCTTCAAAGACCTCCAACAGTGAGGAAGCTATATCCCCTTTTCTAAATTGTGTAGTTCAATTTCAGAGTTTATGGCAGAGTCCTTAAAAAGTCATAAAGACTTTAAGAGCCCTTTATTTATGCCCTTTATTTATTGACTATTTTCACCACCATGGTGACATAGACAAGTTTCAGTTTTCCTAAAGGAGAAACAGGCATTTTCTGTTCCCTACCCTCCAGCTTTGTTGGTGTAATTTATTTTGAATATGCAAAACATAACATGCCACTCAAAGGCAAAACTATTCAAAAAGGTGTACTCAGAGCAGTCACTTGCGGATGCCTTCTACCCAACCCCATTCCTCCATCCTGTCCCTCTGTGCCCACGCATGCCCCGCAGTCACCAAACTCACCAGTTTCTGCTCAATCCTTCCTATATTTGTGTCCAGATGAGCAGACACAAGTATGTTCTACTTTCTTGCACAAAAATTACCATACCGGAGATGCAAGAGCACTTTGCGTGTCTTACTTAGCAGTATGTCAACAAAAATGTTCTTAAAGAGAGGAAGCAACTTGACTTCTTTGAGTCAGAGAAGTGACAAGGTTTCATCACCCTTTACCCAGGCATTAAAGCATCATTTGTGCTGCTTGGAGAATATTAGTCCATCAGACTTTTAATGATCCCTTACAGGTACTGCTCCTTGGCTTTAGGTCTTAGGACAACCCATTTTATTAATATTTCCATTGGGAGATACAGACTGCTTTTCTCTGCAGATGGAAATCCTGAGGCTTGCCTTAAACCACAGTTGACATTGACAGCAGACCCCTGAGTTCAATGACAAATTCATCCCGAGGCCCTCACTCGTCCCTGGAGTGGCATTGCCAATCTTTGCATTTGAAGCTAAACTTTGCTCTTGCAGCAAACACAACTTGGTGACGACGGTCAGTTCTCAGAGGAAAATTCTTCAAGATGATTTTCCAGAGATGCTGTTTAAGTAAGAATGAGGTTGTGCTACTCTGTGTCTTGGCTTCTCTGTGGCTTCTGTGTGGTCATTTCTTTCCATGACTTTAGAGAGCTGCAATGTAAGCAACAAGGGCTCCACTCATTGAAATTGTTCGTGGGACTTGGAGTCAGCTCTCGAACAATAGAAGCCCTAATGCTGTTGGTCTTGGCTGAGCGTGACATGAGTCATGTGCCGTTTCAAGTACCTGATTGAACATGGGTAGAATGAAGGAGCTCTCTGGGTGTTAGCCAGTGGAACAGTTCCATGTGGAGACGAGGGTTGGGGAAGGAGCGGGGCGGGAGCTGGGCTCCTAGCAGGGAAGGCACACAAGGCACAAAAGGCACACAGGGCACAGAGCAGACAGCGCCTTCCTGGCCAGTGCCGGCAACACCCTGCAGCTGGAGTTGGCAGCCTCCTCCCAGCTATGAATCACATATTTGATCGCAGCCTTCACCCTGCAGGCAGGTCTAGCCTGAGCCAGCTGCTGGGCCCTGGCTTGTCACCCAACAGCCCCCTTTGTTTCAACTCTGAAAAGGCACCAGCCCATTAAAGAAAGCACTGGAATGAAGAAATCCAAGGGCCATGTTAAATGGGGATGGCAGCCATTTATGTACTTTTGGTAGAGCAACCGTGTCTAAACAACACCCGCTCATAAGTGCTCCTGTAAGAGGGCTTTTTACTAGGGTACGGGCCTCTGCGAGCTGCTCTCTGGGAGGGAGCAGTTTGTTGGAGGGCTGGGATTGTCACCGTCAAGGGGACAGGCCCTGTGTGGTCTGGAATGTCTCCCTCGTGGTAACTCTAAGTTACCATGAAGGGAAAGAAAGGATACAAGAGAGAAACACTCAATATTCCTGGAGTGATGTTAAGAGCATGCCGCAAGCCCCGAGAGTGGCCAGAGCTTGGCTCTGTTTGGTTTCTGTGTGTCTGTAAATGGACCCCACTCAGTTTAGCAAACAGAAACTGGCACGGCATCTGGGCCCTTTGTCTAGTTTTCATTCGCATACCCTTGTGGTCTGAGCACCAAAAAGGAATTCATGAACACTGGTGACCTATTGTTCACAGACTCCCTGGGTTGTGCGAACAGAAGTTTTTAGTTTGGTATCTGATGAAAATATTGGAAAACTATGAATAATATAATAATTTCTTTGTTTACCTGATTTCTCTGCTCCAAACGACTTAAAGTCCTGGAATTTGAAATATTATTTTACCTTCTTACAACATGTCTCTGCTATATGAAGAATTCTAGGCAGGCAATCTACATCTTGAGAGAAAATTAAGGTCTGAAAAAGTGAGTTGATAGGTGAAGTGTACATCTGGAACTAGAGTCTAGGCTATGTGCCTTGCATTCTCTACAAAGTACACGAACCATGTGCGTGCCCAGATGTTTGCTGGGCACCCATCAGCAACTTGGCTGTCTTTCAAAGTTCAGCTTAAGTCTTACCCTGCTCATGAAAGCCAGTGGCCCTTTCTCCTCTGTCCTCACTCGCTACTGGATCATTCTTGACCTGGGAGGTAGGCACTGGTTTTTTTCTTAATATAAGTATATTCTTTCTCACTAAGTTAACTCTCAGCCACTTGAGAACTGTGGCCATACCCTAACCCACTTCGTTTCTCTGTCCCTTAGCCCCTTGTATTGTACAAAGTAGGTGCTTAATAAATGTGTTGATGACATTTATCATGACACATAAATGTCTATTTTTTAGACATTTTAGTTTTAAAATGTTTTAGTTGCTTAGAAAAAAAAAAATGATGCCCCACAAATGACACAAATCTTTGCAATCGGCAAAGTACTTTGACATCTCTTCTGTCCCAACAACCCTCTAGGCTTACAATGTCCCCACCTGCAGAGCATGATGACAGTGAGCCTCAGAGAGACAGAGTGACTTGCCAGAGAGTCCTTATAGCTGGTGAGTGGCGGGACTCAGGCTGGAACCAAAGTCTTCTGTATTCGAATCCAGTGTCCTCTTTACCCCAGCACTGCTTTGCCGTTGTTTCTGGAGAATGTCGCGCCGGCCCTTATACGTGAATTCACACAGCCTCTGTCTCTTGCACTAGAGCTGGTATTTATTTTGCCTGTACTGAGCAGCGTCCCCTGCAGGAGTGACTGCATAGTACTCCATTGTTAACATCAGAAATTAATCAAAGGGACAATTCATATTTTCTTAGCCGTGTCATGCTACCTCTCTGCAATGCATAGTGATGAAGTGCGTTGTAACAGACGCACACAAATTTTACTAGAACCATTTTTAATTGAATTACCCTAAATGCACTCCCAGAGTGACGGTGCCCCAGAGAGAGAACATTGTCTCTCAGATTATCTGCTCCATCCAAGCCAGGGTTCTGCCACATCCCTGACCTTGTGGGACTGTCATATAAGCACGTGGGAGATGTCCGAGGTGCCTGCCCCGTTCAGCCCCTACAGGCCCTGCCTGCAAACTGCTGGGACTACACGGTCACCTTCCTGAGTGCCTCCCTCCCTCACGCTTGTCAGTCTGTGCCTAACCCCTAGCAAGACGGGTGGACAGAGGGCACAAAGCAGTTTCTTTGCTTGACCACTATAAAAACCAAATTCCGTTTTCCACACCAAACTGAGGCTGCCTGGGTGGAAAAGGAGCAGAAGTCTTCCAATTTCTCAAGGTGTTTATTTTTCACTCTGTATTGAGATATCTTTCTCCTGAAGGCTGAATCTGAGTGCTAATGAGACGCCAGCGTGGGGAGACACCTCGGGTTTATATCGAGGCTGTCCTTACGCTCCCAGCCACTGAGCCTCCTAAACGGGGCTCAGGATAGCAGGGTTTGGTGTGGAAAGGCATGCTGGACAGAAAGAAATCATTTAAATGGTTGTCAGTGATTTTAAAGGAACATCATCACAATTCCTTGAGTAAAAAATTCCATTTATGGAGAGTTACACTCTCCGGGTTTCCCCAGATTTGGATCAGCTTGAAAAGACACACTTCTATTTCTTGGCAGTGGCTTACAAGTGCCTTCTTTTTACGCTGCTTCCCAGTGGTGTGTTTTTTACAGTAAGAATTCAGTTTTCCAAAATAATTCCTCAGTCCTTCTGAGAAATGCATGCATCTCTCCCAGCTTCTCTGATAGCTACCATTGGCAGAATTCAGCCCTTGGCCTGATTCCTCTCCCTTTTCTGGTCAGAAAGGTCTGTCAAAGTGAGCTAAAGCCTCGGCTGATTATTTCATCAGCCCTAATAAAGGCATGTCAGAGCTCTGCCAAGAAGAATCTGGTTTCAGAAGCAACTTTCCTTTGTAAGTGCCAGGGTAATGGCTTCTGCCCACACTCATGAAGCTCACGTTGCAGGAAGTAAAAATATGATAGCCGCAGCATCTTGGCGGACAAGCTTTTTCCCGCTGCCCCACCAGCCTCTAGACAAATAGCTCCCTGGGGGAGTGATGTCTACATCAAAAGCTGCTTGTCACTCAGTGGGCCTCCAAGATGGGGAGGTGTTTGTTTTGGCTGAGACCAACAATATTCTCTGTGTCCAGAGCTGGGGGCTGCCTTCAGTGGACTCCTCCCGGCTGCAACAGAGCAGATTTGTGGTCGCCATGCTTTTCCCAGCTCCCGTCATCCGGAAAGGTCGCCGGAAGTTAAGACAATACCATCATTGTTCCAAGGGCCACAGACAAGAACTGAAGATCTCCAAAAGTGTGCAGAGGCTACTGGGTATGGCAAAGAGGTCATCAAACCTCTTCTTAGGCTTCTAGCTAAGTTGGTCATATCCAGCTGTTGGTAAAATCTGGGATCTGGAGGTAGGCTGAAATTAGATTTTTTAAAAATAACACATCGGAAGTAGAAATATGTAAGTCTTACTATTTCACTTGTTCTTGCATCTGTAGACCTCCTCAGGAAATCTGTCTGCATTCAAAAGGAAAGGAAACATGTGACTAGCCAGAATCCTCGGGTGAGAAGTCGTGTTTTTTCTTTGGCAATCGCCGAGCTGCAATGTGATTGCTGTTTGATGTCCCCAGCTGTAAACAATGTCCTTAGTCATTGCTTTTTGGATTGATAGAAATTGTAGCATTGTTTAGCTATTAAGAGCTATGATAATCTCAGAAATATTTCCCAAGTGACTTGTACACTCAGGTAAAACTTTCGCTCTCAATTTGTGCCACCTGTCTGGTATCTTCAGTAAGGAACAGGGCAGCCTGTTTGTCTATCCAACAGTTGGTGGACATTTGGGTGGTTTCTATTCTTTGTTGTGAATGAGACTGCTTTCAACATTCATGTGCAAAGTGATGGCGGTGGGCAAAATTAGTACTAGAGCACAAGTGTTTGTGAGAACACGTTTTCTTCCCTCTTAGGTATATATCTAGGAGGGGAATTGCTGGGTCATGTCTTAGGTTTTTAAAATATTTTCATGTTGTGATTCAGACTGTGAGTTCTGCTGTTCCCATTTACAAGATAAGGAAACTCAAGTTCAAGAGGTTGACTTACCTGTGGAAGGGTAGCGTGGTCTAGTCCTGTCTTTTGACTTTTAGCTCATTAGATTGGCAGATGAAATAATTGAAGGACGTAAGTTAATCAATTTTTCCAAGCTCACCCAGAAGATTTAATGAAGAAAAAGAGTGGTTTTGGTTTATAATATTCCTTCTCCAAGTCCTAGAAAATAACTGTGGAGCCTGAGTTTCTCTGGTTTTTAGACTGGGCTCAAGTCAGAAAATGAAGTGTTTTCTAACTGCCAATTTCCAATCGATGTTTGAAGTGTCCAAGGCACTGTGTAGGGGAGACATTTTTAAAGACAATTGCACAAAAACCAAGTTCAAGACAAGGTCTCTTTACTCCCAGCCTTCACTTTACTGTCACGTTAATTAAACTGCATGGTTCCCTCTGCTTTCTGCAGGCATTACACATTTATGTCCGGATGAGTTGCTTGTCTTTAGTGAAACAAGAGCTTTCTGCATTTCTTTATGATTTATTTATTACATTTCTGTAGTACCTTCTGCTTAAGAGCTCAAGACGCTGGTTGTGTAATCTTTCGGATGTTATTTTTATCATAAACTTTTCTAAGCATCTTAATGTTGGCTGGAATATCAACGGGAATGGTTCCCAGCATAGCTAAAGAGAAAATACAAGAAAGAAATTATATGACATAAATACGAGCTATAAACATAAACGTCAGCATGAACTATAATGGAGAAATGATGACATGGGGGTGCAAGGAGAGCACACAGGAGGAAAAAGCAAATTTTGATCAGTAAAGAGAGGATCTAGGAAAGGTCACAGAGGAAGTAATATTGGAGGTGAATTTTGGAGGATAATTAGAAATCTGCAAGATGGACAAGATTGGGAAGGATGTTTTATTTTTAACAGTTGTTTTGAGGTATAATTGATATATTCATAATAAACTGCATATATCTAAGGGTGAATAAATTTGATAAATAAAAAAGTTAATAAGTTTTTTTCAGCCTGGGCAGCATAGAAAGACCCCATTTCTACAAAATATTTTTTTTTAGAAATCAGGCAGATGTGATGGCACACACCTGTAGTCCCAGCTACTCTGGCAGCTGAGGCAGGAGGATCACTTGAACTCAGGAGTTCAAGACCAGCCTGGGCAATGTAATGAGACCTTGTCTCTATGAAAAGAAAAAAAAAAAGGAAAATGTTGAGACAAATCTCTAAATGTAATGTTTTATTTGGGAAGACAGAATTGCAATTCAGGACATACACACAGATCAGATGGTCTTCAGTATGTCTGAAGAACAAAGAGAAGGTTAGATGTTTTATAAAAAAGGAGAAATGTTACATATTGCTCTTTGAGAAAGTTCAGTGGCCCTAGTAAGGGTTTGGAGAGCTGGCAAGCTCCGATTTGTGAATGAGAGCAGCGGGCAAAATTAGTCCAAGAGCTGCAGCCAGTTATCTCAGAAGCTATAGATAAAACTGGTTTCAGGTTGCCACAAGCAGTTTCAGCTGTCAGACTTGCAGAGAATGACATTCTTGCAGCAATGTTTTGTACCCTCAGTGCCTTTCCCCCCTGGCTTCTCCACTCTGTTTTAGTTAGGTATGACAAGAATGACCCAGTTCTCATGATCAACTTTCACATCTCTTGTGGTGATCTGTGATTAGCGATCTTTGATGTTACTATTGTCGTTGTTTTGGGGCATCACAAACCGCAATCGTGTTAGACAGCAAACCTAATCAATAAATGTCACGTGTGTTCTACAGCTCTGCCGACCAGCCCCGTCTCTCTCCCTCTGCTCTGACCTCCCTTCTCCCTGAGACACAACAATACTGAAATGAGGCCAACTAATAAATCTACAGTGGCCTCTAAGTGTTCAAGTGAAAGGAAGTATTGCACAACTCTCTATTTAAATCAAAAGCTAGAAATGATGAAGCTTAGTGAAGAAGGCATGTCAAAAGGCCAGGGCAGGCCAAAACTAGGCTTCTTGTGGCAAATAGTTAGCCAACTTGTGAAAGGAGAGGAAAAGTTCTTGATGGAAATTAAAAGTGTTACTCTAGAGAACACATAAATGACAAGAAAGTGAAACAGCCTTATTGCCGATACAGAGAAAAGTTTGAGTGGTCTGGATAGAAGATCAAACCAGCCACAGCATTTCCTAAAGCCAAAGCCTCATTCAGAGCAAATCCCTAACTCTCTTCAATTCTGTGAAGGCCGAGAGCGGAGAGGAAGCTGCAAAAGAAAAGTTTGGAGCTAATTGAGATTGGTTCACGAGGTTTAAGGACAGAAGCCATCTTTCCATAACATCAAAGTGCAAGGAGGAGCAGCAAGTGCCGTGGGAGAAGCTGCAGCAAGTTACCCAGGAGATCTATCATAGCTAAGATAATTGATGAAAGTGGCTATTTTCAATGTAGATGATGCCATCTAGAACTTTCATAGCTAGAGAAAAGAAGTCAACGCCTGACTTCAAATCGTCAAAGACAGGCTGATTCTTTTCTTAGGGGTTAGTGCAGGTGGTGACTTTAAGTTGAAGCCAATACTTATTTACCATTCTGAAAATCCTAGGGCTCTTAAGAAATATGTTAAATCCACTCTCCCTGTGCCCTAGAAATGGAACAAAAAAGCCTGGATAATGGCACGTCTGTTCGCAGCATGGTATACTGAATATTTAAAGCCCACTGTTAAGAACTACTGCTCAGAAAAAAGATTTCTTTCAAAATATTACTGCTCATTGACAATGCACCTGGTCACCCAAGAGTGCTGATGGAGACTTACAAGATTTACAATGCCGTTTACATGTCTGCTAACACAATATCCACTCTGCAGCCATGGATCAAGGAGTAATTTTGACTTTCAAATCTTGTTATTTAAGAAAGACATTTTGTAATGCTATAGTTGCCATAGATAGTGATCCCTCTGATGCATCTGGGCAAAGAATTGGAAACCTTCTGGAAAGCATTCACCACTGTAGATGCCATTAAGAATACTCTTGATTCATGGGAACAGGTCAAAATATCAACACTAAGAGAAGTCTTGCTCTGTCGCTCTGGGTAGAGCACAACGGCATCATCATAGGTCACAGCAACCTCAAACTACTGGGCTTAAGTGATCCTCCTGCCTCAGCCTCCCAAGTAGCTGAGACTACAGGCATGTGTGCACTGCACCTGGCTAATTTTTCTATTTTTAGTAGAGACGGGGTCTCGCTCTTGCTCAGGCTGGTCTCAAACTCCTTACCTCAAGGGATCCTCCTGCCTCGGCCTCCCAACGTGCTAGGATTACAGGCGTGAGCCACCGCGCCCGGCCTTGGAGAGATTTTTCTTGAATTTTAACGTGAGTTTTCTCCCAACAACGCGCTCTCCACAATAGACAATGGTCCTTTCTTCTTTCCACTCCTCACATTGCCTTTCTCTCTCACCCTCTTTGGCTTTCACTTGGTTTCCACCTTCCATTTGTCTTAACCCACTAGATCATTAAGGAGGAGACATTTCCACTTATTAAAATACTGCCTTGAGGAATTTCCCAGCTGAACCACCCGCCCTGTCTAGGCGGCCAGCCCTCAGGGGAAGCCATGCCTGTCCTTTCTGAGTCTGCCCTCCTTCCTAAGCACAGCTTCGAACCTGAAGTCCTAACCCGGCAGCTAAGGCCTGGAGAGGAATTTCTCCCCCACACCTGCTGTGTCCCAGCCATTTATCAGGTCACCCCATATCTTGCTTAAGCATAACCAAACTCTAGCGATGTTTTACTGCAATGCCGCCGCTGTTTGAGTGGCTTTGTTCCTTCTGTATCCTTTTGGGAGATGATAGGAGTTACTGTTAACGCCATCGAAAATAAGAAAGAAACCGGAAGACATCAGGTCAATGCATCATCTGGTTTACACAACTCAGAGGCCACATAAAGACCTGCGTTTTAAGTGTTCTATTCAAAGTATCATAACAATAGACCTCGTTATGTTCTTTGAACCAATCTAACCTTTTCCATCGCCCTTCAGAGGGCTCTGTTATCCTACGTGTGCTGGGACTTTCAGCATCGACCCATGAACAGGAAGAAGAGATGCCCTCAGCCCCACCCCTTCCCCACAGCCACCTTTTGCCTTCCTGGCTGAAGGGGAGGGTCCTTTGGTAGCCTATTTTCACCACCCAGATGTCTATGACCAAGAAAATGTCCTGTTGTCCTCCAGAGGATCCCAACAGGTGAACAGAGTTGCACATCACTGCCCCGGTGATCTGACCCTCTTGATACACAGATCCTCTGCGTAAGGTTTGTCCTGCAGGTCTCTGAGGAGATGTGACTGGCCGAGTCCCCAGGAAAACTGCCTGCTCTTAGAAAGTGGGTGTGGGGGGAGGCGGCAAGCCAGCAGTGGCTGTGAACTGGTGCCCTGAGTGTCCCTGCTGCGGTCTGGGGAGGTGGCGACTATGACATCATCCTGATGGAATGCCTCCAGGTAACCCTCCCTCCCTGTGGAGTTCAGTGAGTCAGAGGGCAGGAGAAACCCTGCATAGATGTGAGCAAAACTGCGCACCAGGGAGCACAACGGGTTGGCCCTCCACCCCCGACAGAGAGCAGGAGATTAGTCACCCTGCGCTGCTCCGGGGCTCAGGGCAGGACTCTCGACACAAGGTATCATCCAGGGGAGTCCAGCGCATTCTCTTCTTCAAACAAATTGAAACTTCCTGTTGCTCTATGAATCCAGGCTCCTTGGGAGCAAGTGAGAGGAAGCCCCTTGTCTCCACCGGCAACCTCCAGGAGGAAGGGACACTCCGTCCAGAGGCGGACAAAGTGAGGCAGTGTCTTGCCCCTGGCACATGGGAGGCGATCCGCAAATATTGATAAAGTGAGATGAAAAATGGGAGATCCGCCTTTGCACCGCTTTCTAGAAGTCTCGCTCTCAAACCCTTGCGGAGTCACGTTTTCCTAAGAAAATGGATTGGAACTCAAAACAATGTTTGCTGAGCCAGAAATGGCACTGATGGCTCGGTACCTCCAAAGATAAGACTCTGGCAGCTAAGACTATAGTGGCCGTAATGGTGGAATTTGGCCTATGGCCAAAAAAAAGGGTATTTTCCACAGAGGTGGCACAGGCCTTGCTGAGAGAACACCACAGTGGAGCTGAGGCCCCAGGCCAGGGGGAGACTGGTGGGGCCCCAAATGGAGCTGGGCAGGTAGGCTGCTTGGAGCCCAGGCGTGGTGCCCTGGCGTCTAAAGCCACTGCTGGGAGCAGAGCAGAGCAGACAGGACAGTGCCTAGAGATGAGGACAGAAGCCCCTGGAAGGCGGGGAGGTCGGCTGGTTGTGCCCACCTTTGACAATCACAGTACATGCCTTACGCGCCCACATCCTGCCCCCTTCTCTCTGCATCCCTCATTCTTCTGGGAGAAGCCACTTGCACAGTCAGAAAGGGGCGAGTGGAGAGGAGTGAACTTGACCTCAGCCATGGTCAAGCCATGGGGCTAGGTGCAGGAGCCCCAGTCCGGCCAACCAGGCAGATGGAGGCTCTTGGAGTAAGGCCCGGCCAAGCGCCTCATTCACAGGACGGGTGACACCGAATTCTTCCTTCCAACAGCCTCCTCCCCCCTCACCCCTCCCAACATGGAGATGTCTTACTGTGCTGGGCTCAGAGGGAGTCCTGTCCCACTCTCTTTTCATATCAACCTCCTGTCCTTCTATCTCTTTATCCTCTTGCTTTCATTCAGTCTATCGAGTGACCACCAGTGAGCGATCACCATGCGCCAAACCCTTTCCTAGGCACAGGCGTGCAAAGTCCCAGCCTGCAGGGGGCTCCTGATTGAATTAGAGAAATGGCCCCGTGTTGTCAGGGCACCTGTGGGAAGTTCTGTGCTGGTGGCCAGAGGGAAGCACAGTGGGGCCAAAGAATAGGGACCTGCCAGGGAGATGGGGAGGGGAGGGGCTTCTCAGGGCATAGTAAGGCCCATGTTTTCAGCCGAGTCTTGAAAGGTGGAGCCCGGTTTTCCCAAAGAGAGAAGTGGTGCTCACCGGGGAAGAAGGGATGAAGGCACGACAGCCCGGGATTGGAGAAGCGTGTGCATTTGGAGGGAGACAGCCACCGCGGGTGCCCGGAGTGCACGGAAGCCTGCAGCTACCGTGACTCGCATTTCCCGACTCTCCGTGGGGCCGTGAAAGGCTCATGCCATCCCTGCATGGGGAGGAGGCTAGGGGACCACTAAGGACGCTCTTCTCAGCCCTCTCCCCTGCTCCCGCCTTTCCTCTGCCCGGATCATTTATTAATATTTCCACATCCTCTCACCTGGCCCCTGACTCATGCCCTGCTCGTCCTTCATTTGACTCTTAAACACCGTTTTCCTTCCCATCCGCCTAGAGCAGGGAGGAAAAAAACTAAATGAGATTAGCAGCTACATGAGCACAGAAACCAACCCCGTCCGGCATCCTAGTGAAAAGTGTTAAAACAAAAGCAGGAAGGAGGTTTAAAAAAAAAAAAAATGCTCACACAGGAAGTAGGGAGACAAAAATAAAAAAGAGAGAGAAAAATGAATTTAGATCACCCGTGGAAACCATTAAGTTATCTGCTGAAATTCAGGATATGACCACATAAATAAGAGAAAGCTTAGCAAATAATAGCTAACACTTAAATAGCAGTCACTGTATAAGCACTTTTCTAAGCATAAAACATATATTTACTCATTTAAGCTTCTCAGAAGTCTTACATGTGAGTATTATTATTAGCCCCACTTTACAGATGGGGAGACTGAGGCACAGAGAAGGCTCTATGTAATGGATAAAAATTATTAATCTTCATATATCAGAACACAAGTTTACAATGAATAAATTCAGGAAAGGGTTTATGCATGTTCTCCCCTCATTCTCTTCCCATATAACTTATCTGCTGTCCTCACCAGCCAGGATGGCATTAGCTGGTGTGTCTTGCCAGCTTAAACCTGAGCACAACCAATGCTGGGACTCAGACATGGCCCCGGCAAACAGTGGACTATTTCCATGAAAACCCAGATGACCCCTGGGGAAGAAAAATACACACATACATAAAACTGGTCCCAGAGGGAAAGAGGGAGGTAGACTCATGTCTTCCAAAACTAAAGATTCAGCGATCCCCAAAGAAGGATGGCTATGTTCGTGTTTCAGATCTGTCTCCTGATCCAGCCCCGTGGACTCATGCCTGAAGCTTATCTTGAACAGAGTATAGATAGAGTCCTGATATAACTAAAAGTGAAAATAGCTGTGTCTCCAAACATTAGGGTATAAGCTGTATGGCTTCTAGACCAGTTTAATGGAGCACAGCACTCAGAGAGAGGCAAGAATTTTATCTTGATTTTCCAAGGAATGCCATGGAGCTCAGCACCGCCCCCCCACCAACCCTGGGATTCCAGTATCTCAGCATCTGCTGTGTGGAGCATCCGGGGTGAAAGTGGGTGGCTGGTGGCGCCCAGCAGGGTGAAGGAAGGTGGCAGCAGAGCTGGCAGCCAGCTGGTGCTCCCCCCAAGAGTGGCAGACACCCAGTGTGGCATCGTCGAGAGTCAGCATGTCCCTACTAGAGCCCAGGTGCCAATTAAAAGCTGCCGGGGTATCCGGAAACAGTCATAGGTCTTGGTGATAATTACTGAAGCACCTAGCACAGAGATGTCCAAACAGAAGAAAAGGAAAAAAAGGGAAATACTGTAATTTTATTCACATGTAAATATAAGAACAAATCCCACTTGAATCCCTGAAAACAAAATGCGGGGTAAGAGCAATACACACAGGTGATTACCATAAATGTAACCTCCAATTTAAAAACAATTACCAACTAACCTTATGGAGCAATATTAGAGTTGCTTCCCCTTTAACATAGACTTTCGGCAAAATCTGTGTTGCAACAGAAAAAGTGTTCATAAATAATTCTTTCCCTGAGAAGAAAGAACGTATTTTATGTTATCACAATGTCAGCCCAAAGGAGTGGTTAGTGTTTAAAAATCATAGTTTCCTTAGGGTTCATGTCCATTTTCATTTCCCCAAAGTTTTGCTAATGACTGATGAATCTTTTGTATGTCCTATTGTTTGAAAATAGAAAATATTAGTTTCTGTGGATAAAATCCAAGACTCAAAAACAGAAAATAAAATGTTATAGCATTTAAGTAAAGATTTGCTACTCAACTTATTTTTCTCCCTGATTTTGATTCATTATGATCTTGGAGGGACGAACTTATCTATTCATCTGAATGACATTTTGGTTTACCGAAAGGGCAACACTCTGAATGGCAAATAAGATAAAAATATTTAATCTCTTTAGTCCATCTGTATACCTACATTATTTTAGTTTAGAGGGTATGTGTGTAGATAGCATACTCAACTAACCCTTGTAGCAATTACCCTGGTTATACCTAATGCAACAAATACTATTCAACTTTAACAAAATAAGAATTTTATACCATCTGGCTTATTCTTAATTCTCCCCTAAGGGCCTATTTGGTTTAGCATCAAATACAAGATTAAGAGACTCTAAACTTCAGCTGAACAGCCACTCAAGGGATTTAGACATGAGCTCTTTACACAAAAGAGAGTCGGCACACATCTGACATCCCCTGCCCCGGGAACACATGTTTATCCATACAATAAATCTCTTTTTTTCTAATGTTGATTGTTTATTTGAAAGCAAAATGAAAAACGACCTTACCAGGTCCTCAAAAAAATCGACTTCAGTTGTGCAAAATTGCAGGCACGGTAAGACTCTCCCAATTTACACTGAATAAAGCCAAAGAAGCAAATGAAGATTATAGTGACTATATAATCCCATAAAAACACGTGCGTCTATCTACAAGTGTGTATATATATGCATATATGTGTATATTTGCATGTATCTTAAATTCGTGTAGCATGAATGAAACAGGTAAGCACGGAGTGAATCCTTAAAAGGCTAAAGGACTTGTCAAATGTAGTAATGGGCTCAGCAGGAATTCAAACTTTGGTCTTTGAAGACCAATTCTAGTGCCCTTTGAACTACCTTATGCTGTAACCCAAACTGCAATAGAAACTTGCAGTGCAGAGAAGAAAAAAAAGGCAGGGTAGTATTATATTTCTCGGTCCCGCCCATTGGCCAGTGATTAAATACTTCTGCGTATGTAGTGAGCCACGGTATGCACTATTCTCATGCAGTTAGACTTACTAAAATCATTCTAGTAGTTTTACAGAGATAGCAAGGGTAGAGAAACTGGGAAGGAGAAAGAGATGGTATCAAAGGTAAAGGGAATCTCTCTCTCTCTGTCTTTAGAGGTGCTTTTCTCCAAAGAGCTCCAAAATTCCAAAATCTTACAGTATGAGGTTAAAAACTGGAGAACAGGCTTACAAACTGGCTAAGGAAAAAAGGAATGTAACAGGGAAGCTTCCGGAAGGCAGAGGAGGACCAAACAGCAGCCTTCAACTTGGTCAGACCTGGCTCAGCTGGAAAAGTTTCCACGTCACCATGCACCACCAGAGCAACGTCACTCTCCTTATTTATTTGCATAGAAGAGGAAATGCATTTTTTAATATCTGACTATTGTTTTTGCAGGCTAAATGCAAATATTTCTATACATAAACATATTCACATGAAGGTGACGCGACAGTTCCATTTTCTAGAATTCATTATTTCCATGCTCCTAGTACTTGAGCACATAAGAAATCACACGGCACCCCTTCATTCACAGAGGAGGGAGTAGACATGGATAGCACATATGGTTTGCATATGCACGGCTCATGTAAAGTTATATTTTTAAACGTGAGGGCGTAACTAAGCGTTCAAAAACTATTTAGGCTTTCTTGGCTTTCTTTGATTCTCCAGAGCCCTAAGTTTTCTGCAAATGGAATTAAAGTAGTAGCCTTTGTTGCAACCTCATTTCTGCACAAATGTGTCAGCTCTTGTGCTGTGCAGACCTCTGGCCCTGGTAAGAAATGCTAATGACATGGCAACAGCAACCAAATAAAAGATTAGAAAGAGTACTGCTCATGACTCAGTACACATCCTGTCAATTGCCCTTCCTGATGAATAGCGTGTGACCGGAAACAAGGGCATGATAAAACACCTTGACAACCCCTTCAAGGAGAAGGTGGGGCAGTTGAGTGATCGCACACCAGGCACCTTGCCACACGCATGCCACAGAGGAGGGGGCTGGGCTCGTTCATCACGGACCCTGCTGCACACAGCCTTTGCTCTGTGATAAACGGTGGGTCTAAAAGGGTTTGACACTCAGGACTAAGTACATAAGCCTAGATTATAAAAAGCCCAAAAGGAATGTCTTGTCCCAAACCAAAATATTAGTTAAGAGGAAGAAACACAATCACACAAGCAAAGAGTGTGGCTTTGCTTAAGAAATGCATCTTTGGTTCACTCTCTTTTTCTGATTTTAAAATAACACCATCTAATCAATGTCCCATTAGCCTGTTTTCCACGCTGTAAGTATTTCTGAATGGTAACTAAATTTTAGAACAGAATTGCAGGTACCCCCATGGCCTTCTCATCTAAGCTCTCACCCAATGAAGGGAATCCCTCTATAGGATCCAGAGCCAGTGACTCCCAGAATGTCACCAGTATTGTGGGCAAATCATGACCTAGCCAGGCATGTCATTCTACTTTCAAACAGTTCTACTCATTAGAAAGCCCTTCTGTGATAGGATAGAGCTGGATTCGGATATTTCTACAAGTTTTTATCTCTTTAAACAACTACATACGTGCCCGAAGGGCTATGATTGGAAGCTTTGGTTTGACCAAAAGGAGGAAGTAGTAGAAAGAGAGATAAAGTGAATAGAGACGACAGTTTCCTATCTAGCTTTTTGGACTGGATGGAACCCCAGTGGGGACAGGATGAAGGGCCAGTAAAGAAGGACTCTGAGCACAAATATGCTGCCGTGGGACCCAGTGACAAGGTATGGCCAACAGAGAGTCCCTCCCCCACAGCTGTCCTTCGAGCTCAGCTCTGCAGCAACGCCATTGAGGAAGGCAGCGCCAGGAGCACGGAGCAAGGACACCTTTGCACAGACATTGGGACTTATCTGGGACTCCATCAGCTGCAGCCAGAATGTGGCTCCTTCAACTACCTGTGTAGGCAGCTGACAAGGAAAAGGGAGAGACAAAATAGGAAATGAAGACTGCAGCAGATGTCTCGGGGGTACTGATGTGGTCAGGCTGGTTTGGTTGCACATGAGAATATTTGGAAATTCCCAGAAATACTTTGGTTGGGAAGGAGAGGGACAAAGGACTTTGCGTGGGGAACTGCCCGTGTGTAGCTCCGTGGGCAGGACAGGCTCCCTGGGTCATTGATGTTAAAGTGCATCCAGGCCGGGAAGGTGTAGCAGCATTTGGGCCGTGTTTACGTAGAACCACAGTTACTTCCTTTGCAACAGAGGCTAATTAAATCACTGCTCGTTTCTCTAGATTATGAAGATCAAATGTGTTCCTAACTCTCCAAACAGTTTTTATTTTTCAAGTCACAAATTGTTTTTATTAATAGAGATAACTTGTGACTTCTATTTTTTTTCCATAAAATAAAACACTGTAATCTTAAGCTATACAAGGAGTGCAATAAAGGCAAAGTTGTCACTTAAAGGAACAGTGATGATATAATCTATCATCCAAACCAGGACACTTTGAGAGTGAAAGGGGGTGTTATTACTTATTATGCTGGGATAAGAGACAAAGATAGGGACTGTTCTGGGTAAACTGGGACATACAGTTACCCCACCTACAGGCCATTCCTGGTTGGCAGGACATGGGCACTGAAATTGAGTGGCAATACTTGTATTTACCCAACAACTTGGAACCCAGCCTGAATATGGCTGGGCCCTTGTGAAGCCAGCTTCTGTCTGCTGACACTGCCAACCTTCCCAACCAACAAGAATAACAAAGAAAAAAAAAATGCAGACTATTCTAGAAACTTCCAAGAGTAATATAGATATTTCTTATAAGTTTTCTCGAAAGGACGGTTAAGTGGTTTAAATGAGTGCATCATGCATACAACTAAACACCCCAAAGTTCTTGTTCCCCCACCCCCTCCCCAAAGTCTTCACGCAGTAGCCTCCCTGTCTTCCCCACTACCAAGCTCTTCCTCATTTTCTCTCTCTCTCTCTCTCTGTCAACCCCTCTCCTCTTTCTCTCCTCGAATCTATCCTCTTCTTTCCTGCCAGCCCCTGCCTGTCATTTAAAATATGCAACTGGGGAAAGAGGGATATTGTGAATATGCATGCATTAATTTGTGGCATGTGCTTGTCACACTTTTTAGATTCTCATCACGATAAAAATTAAAAGTTATGTTAGAGAGCTCGATGACCCCAGTTTGAGAAACACAGGGTGGGGGTGTCATGTGGGGACTGGCATTCAGATGGAGAGAAGAGAAACAGGGAACTGGCAGTTAGGGAACACAGTCCTGCCCTGGGTGCCTTACTCACACAGGGTGAAAATGGGGCACTTCCTGTCTTGGTTATCTGACGCATGGAGACAGCAGATGCCGTGGTCCTATCCCACGTACATTTGAAAGCAAGTTGAGTCATTCACCTACACCAAGTGTGAAAAGGGGTCCGGTTGCTGGAGATTGAAGGGGGTTTGTGGAGATTCTCTGGCAGTTGCTGCTGGTATGTTCCGAGCCCACCATGCCTGCTTCTCACCTCAAACAGAAGAGAGGAGCTTCGATGGACCAAAAAGAAAACTCATGTCTCTGAATCCAGATAGACTTGGATTTGGTGTGAGTCAAACCAACCCAGTGTACTTGGATCTGACTCACGCCTGAGGAATCTGAGATCCCCAAATGGTCTGCGCCTGCACCCTCACCTCCAAGACAGTGCTTGAGGGCTTCCTAGGTAGGAAACCTCTCTCATTTGCATAGGGCGCAAAAGGCAGACAGGCCTTTCGGGTGAGGTTTTATGTTTATCTGGCTAGGAGGGAGTTAGGCTGTGTTTACTGTTTGCTATAGCTGTAGCGTCAGAGGCTGAAATTCCTTTAGTGTCCTTGTTTTGGTCTTCGCTGTTGTCTTTGTGTCTTTCTAGGGACTCCTTTAACAGGGGTCTGAGGCTTGAAGTTCTTTCAGCTGCCATCCCCACTCCGTGGTTATACCGGAGCACTGTGGATGTGTTGGTGAAGTTTGGTGGGCAGGAGACATTTATAGTCATATATGATTAGTCTCCACTTTGTAGGTGAGCCTCAGTTGGGCATTTCCCTTCTCCCTGGTGGGTTAGGCTTTGGTAAAACCCTAGTAGGTCAGGCTTTGGTAAAAAATGTTTTCCTTGAGGGAAGGCCTTGTTAAGGAGAACAGAATGTTCTGGGTATATTTCAAAATGCTTATGGACCTGCCCACCTGCTGGAAGCATAGGAGATTTTTCTTTGATCTTCATAGTAAGAACCTGGTAGGGTTGCTGGAGGTAAAACTCTTGAAAGTGTGCGGGCCCCCCAAGAAAGGGCCACCAGAAATTTAACTCTCAAGCTAGTCCACTGAGCCTCCAGCGATTCATCAATTAAAGTGCTGAAGTTTTCTTCTTGATGTCGGTTCCAGAGCTTCTGTTCCCAGTAAGCTGTGATGTTCCATCTGCTTGTCTTTCTCTCCAGGTTTAGGGCAGCAGTTGGCCCTGTGACCTCAATTCTCTGATGGATCTAAGAAGAGTTGTAGAACTCTGAGAACTGAACTTTGTTCGGTTGTTTTTCTTGTTGTGTAGACAGGGGTGATGAGTATCAAGTTCTTTACTTGTGTCTGACCAGAAACCAGAAGTCCTCTCAATTATATAGGCAAACTCTATAAAACGGTTGATAGTGTACAATTTTTCAACAAAATGGCAATTTCATATGTTCAAGCAAATGGAAGAAAATTAACAGAGTGCAGGGAAACTGCCAAATTTGAGATGCAGACTGCATTGTTCCAGGTGACTCTGGAATTATTTTTAAAAATGCATTATGATGTAAAATTCAGTTTTGGAAATTCGGTTATGTAACTCTCTAAAGCAGTTTCTTTTAAGTAGGCGACACCCCAACACTGTTGCATAGAGATTCTTATCCAAGTCCTTTAAACAATACCTGACACCTATTTTATTTTAAACAATAATCACTTCAGCACTTTATGCTTTATGAAGATTTTCACATATGTTTTTTCAAAGATGGGTGGAATTGGTGTAGTTTGCAGGTATCTTTGTTTCAAGAACTTCACAGCTTGAAGTTGGGCAGTGGGGCAGGATGGTGTGTGGCCATCTAATAGCAACAATTGTTGCTATTCTATGGCAGATACTTGTAGAGGACAAGCATTTGCAACCCTAAGTTCATGTATAGAAGAAATGTAATCATTTCTTTAACCTAAAATAATTGTGATGTGGGATTCTCATTCTGAGGAGCCGGCAAAAAATTCCATTTATATCATTACAAAGGCCCCTGTCCCCTCTCTGAGATTCAAAGAGTCCAGGAAGTCTGCATGGTCCCCAAAAGGAGAATGAACCACATGTCCTTTAGCCTGTCATAGCTGCCATGATCACATAATCCTCTGAGCCTGTGGTTCCTAGATGTGAGCTGCTCCTCATAGTCAACCCAAGCAGACGTTCCTCTCTCCCTTGTCAAGGAGTCCAGGGATCCTGTTACACCCCACAGAGTACCCCTCTTGACGTGCTGTCAAAGATTTGGGTGTGGGTCCACTTGGACCATATGATCTGAAAGAAAGAAAGAAAGACAATACCAACAAAAACAAGACTCTCTCTTCCCCCTCCAAAACACAGAGCATATTGTCCTCAGTGAGCTCCAATTCTTGAAAAAGAGAGGAAGAGATATTGTGCGCCCTTAATTTCTGCCTTCTGCCAAAGTGTCTGAAGGTAACAAGTCAGCATCTCTCAGTTATGAAAATTGGGGAGAAAACAGAAAGAAGCAACACATTTTAATATTTCAGTGAATTGTCCTGACACCCAATTCAACACATCAGCTAAGAAACCAAAACCAAAACCAAAAATTATTAAATTATTCTGTAGCCCAGAAATCCACTTAAGCATGCAATTCTAATCTTACACATCTATTGGGGAACAGTTTCTTAATTCTTGCTACAGGATATGACAAAAATCCAGTCAAAGTAAAAACTGATCCCAGAATGTGTTCAGGATATCAGAACAAAATAGAAGAGGGGCCTGTTTTAAGGCACTTGAAGCATCGTTGCCCCTGGATCACCTTGGGTTCTCCCAGTGCTAAAGGCAGGGAAGACTTGGCACACTCAAGTAGGACAGAGTGAACACCCTACCCCAAGAGGCCTGTAAATCTTGCTTGACAAGCATTGTTCTTAACTCCCAGCTCACTCAGATCAATACCACTTCTTTCTGCAAGGGAGGGGAGCCTTCGGAGACCCCCAGACCTCATTCACACCCACTATGGACCCTGACTCTTAAAAGGCAGATATCTTGTATTTGGAAGTGGAAGGAAAGAAAACCTCATTCAAATACCATGTTCTGAAAACCCCTTGCCCAGATGTTTCTCCTGTAAAAAGAGAAAATTTAGACTAGTGTTAGATAATCTCTACATCACATGAAATAGGAAATATTCACAGCTACGGCAATTTATGGGATTAGCATGTGTCATGAAAGGAACACTTCAGGGCAGGTGTTTTTAGAGGTGTTTTTTAGTCATAATGCTGTTAGAAAAAAACATCGGGAGGCCAGAGAGATTGAATTTGGAACTGGATGACAGATTTCTCTAAATTTTTAAATCTCTTCATTCTGATCATAAATAGAACAGAAAATGTTTTCTTTCCATAACCTGGAGCAGTTCCTCTCAAACTTGAATGTACACATGACTTACCTGGAATCACGGGAATACAGTTTCTGATTCAATAGGTCTGGGGTAGGTTTGGAGAGTCTGTTTCTCTTATCAATGGGGATCTGGTAAGATCCTGTCTGTGATCACGTTTCAGTAGCGAGGTCTGGAGCATTTGTAGTGGTGAGTACCCTCTGGTGGCCATAGTAGGAATTGTATTAATACAATCATTTTGTCGTGCACTGGTAAATTCTTTTTCCGGGAATGTTAAAAATATATCCCCCACCTCCGACCAAAGCCAGCAACCAATATATCTCTAACTGGCATAACATTGGCAAAGTCAATATAGTTTATTAATTTGGACTCAATTAATCTGGAATTTGGAGTCATTCCAGACAGAGCACACTGGCAGTGATAATCAGAGAAGGGACATGTTTAGTCTACTTAAATGCTAAGGCAAATGCATTTTTTTCCAAAACAACATAGGAAACCAACTAGTAGTAGCCTTTCTATACAAATAATGAATGAGTTACAAATGATTCATCTTTATTAATTTTTTAAAAATTCTCTGAGGCTTTTAATTTTATTCTCCTATCCCTGTCAAGGGCTGCCATAAATTGCATTTTTTATAAAGCGTTCTCTAATTCAGGCCTATCCATGAATCACATTAGCCTGCCCTTTAATTAGGAAAAATGAGAGCAGTTTTATAGTAATTTTAAATTTCTTAGACTTTCGGTTCTTCTTGGTCTCTGTTTCTCAAACAGAAAACCAAAAGGGTTATGCCACTCAAATAACTATTGTCAGTTGTTCAAATTAAATAAAGAATTCACAAATGTTTGAAAGGCATTCAATTTTGGAAACACTACATTTTCTTTTTTTTTTTCCCCTAGCTACAAATACACCTTTTATTTGGAATGTCAATAGACATATTTCCTGGCTTTGCCATGGCAAATAGATAAATGTTCCAGAAATCATCCTATTTTTTTGAGATAACAATAAAATTATTATCATTCTAGGATGGAAAGTAAACATCCTACCCCAAGAATGTGCCTATTTTAAAAGTTGAAGCCTGTCCAATTGAAACAAACTTGTGAATTAATATCAGATTCAACTTGATATTTATATAAACCTCTCTCCTCATGTATCACCCATTAGCACTAGACCATAGTCTTGAGCAAGTATGGGAAAATGGTTCATTGGCTCACAGAAGCTTTCTTGAAGACGGTCATATTCCAGTGTCCTTGTCTATTTATAGACACTAAATGGGACCCCAAAGCAGGTCCGTTTCCTTTGCGGGCTTTCCATAATATCACCGTATCCATTTATGTTACAAGAGTTACACAGATCTTATATATTGTAGAAAGTTTTATATGTTTATTCAAACCTTTTCTTTATCAGCCTTATAAAAACATTGGAGTCATTACTTCTTATCATCTGGACTTGGCATTTATTGAGAGAGTTGTCTGTGTAGATAATTTCAAAGGCTCCTGTTTGGGGATTTAGGAGTAGGGGAAGCTTTTTCCATAAAGGCTTGGTGGGAAGTCCAGATAAATGGTTATTTACAAATATATCTATATCCTTAGAGTCTCTAAAACCACACAAAAGTTCATAGGTGTCTCTGATTCAGGGATCTACATGTGGTTCATGCATATAACCAAACTTCATCAAGTAATGGCCCGGATAGCTATTAGTATACTAAACTTAATAGTTTCATTCCATTTTTAAATGTTTTTCATACGGGTTAAGCGGGTGAATGGTCCCCAAGTCTAGCAGCTGGTTTTGCTTATCTGTAGTTCATAGCATTTCATTGCAACAAGGTATAAGGAAGGAACGGAACCTCAATTGAGACCCACTAGACTTTAAGACATGGGTCATTTTTCATTTCAAGATCGAATTTATCCCTTTCTGAAGTCAAGTCTGATTTTATTCCTCTGCATTTCTTTCATTCTGTAGAGCTCTTGTACTTAGTGAAGCTGAGAACGCAAAAGAGATCACTGGAGAGAAGGTCAAGCTGGAATTGGACGCAAATAGTCCCATATTCCAGCCCTTTGCAACAACTTAAAGGAAACAGCAAAGGAACAATATTGGTTACAGCAAAGACATATTAATCTTTCGCTACCAAAACCCCCAAATCACACAAGAAATGGAACACTTTATGTTCTCCTATCCCTGTGATCCCCACTGTGACAACCACAGACGTTATTTGAAAAACATAAACATTTATGGCATCTGTGAATTTGGAAGTCACCTAAGGAAAGACATGGGAATGGGACACAGCTGAGGGTGGACTTCGGACATCCCATCTCCCAGCAAAGAGCGACTTACACAAGCTTGGGACTTCTTGCTCCCCAAATAGTAAATATTTCACTTGGTATTGTTCTATTTACTGACTTTTAATAAAAACCAGAAATACATTTAAGATGTAACTTAAGGGGGTCCTAGTAATTCCCACATGAGACAGCATCAATTCAATCAGACTGCTTTCCTACTAGCTTTTCAGAGCACTGAAGGAACAGCAGTTTTCCCAGTGTGGAAGGAAAGGAGGTGCGATTGTCGATTACGGAATGAATCATCTCTGCAATCGCCTTCCTGCGTCAGGGAGGCTGGCCTAGGCGCGCACTCAGTGTATGGGTTGGGTGAGGCAGAGGAAAGAGACCAACTAACGCTGGTCGTGGTGGCGCAATGTACCGACAGGTGAACGCTGAAACTCGAGTCCCTGAGGAATGCAAAGTCAGAGCCAAGGTAAACATTCCAAACTGGACCGGTAACCCCAGGGGCCAAAGAGTGAATGGAAACAGAGGTGAGGCGCCAAATGGGTTAGAAAGACAAGACAAAAGACGTCAACTGCTGTCTGAGAGTATCAGGCAAGACCTAAAGAGGCAGCTTTTTGAGGTCAGGGACTGCATTTAGAAGAACTGAAACAGTTCAGAACTAACACCAGCCCTGCAACCCCGCCCCCCGCCCCAACACACACACACACACACATGCACCAGGCTTTCTCTTCTAGGGTTCCCCCAGGTTTGCCAGGCAGAATGCTCTGGAGGAGTCTGGAGCTTGCATTTCAAAGGTTGAAGGAGGTCTCATTGTCACAGTGGATAAATTACCAGAGCTCTTGTTGGGACCCCGGGTTCTGGGTCAGTCATTGGAGGGTGTGCTGGGCGTAGTAGGGAATCTATGGAACATGCTATGACTCCTGTCAAAAGAGGACATCTGGTGGCAGAAAGCTATACGGTTGGTGGCTTCTGGTAGTTTGAAGGGCCCAAGTGGTCCTGTGGCTTCTGAAATGTCAGTTCTGCTATAATCTGAAGGAGACCCATCTTCAATTTATGACTTATTTTGACCCTCAGCTCACCACAGGTTGACTAGAGGTCTTTTGAGGTGTCAAACCTCCCCTCTATCCCCAGTGCTGGTCAACTGCCAGGCCTGTGGTTATTAGAATGGGATGTCCCTGGGGAAGGAAGGCATATGGTGCATTGTTACAGCAAAGGTGACTACAGTGAGGGGAGCGACTGCAGTGAGGGGAACGCACTCATTATCTTGGTCCCCCTGGAGCTGTAGAAGTGTCCCTCATTTCCCTTTTACCAAGCTAATGTTAATGGACTATTTCTATAAGTTGAGCACACTAAACTCCACAGCACCCTCCCCAGCATCCATGACCCTGCTCTTCTCTCCGCCAGAGTCCCAGTTCTGTTTGCTTTTCCACCTCCCCCAGCCATGTGCCCCAGAATAAGATCACCTCATGTTCTGCCCTATGGTGGCCCTAATTTATCTGAGCGTCTTCCCATTCCTTTGGCCAGTTTCTGTTTCAGGAACAAGCATGTGACCAAATTTGGGCTGATGAGACTTGAGGGGACATGTACTGGATGTCCGGGAAGTGTTTCCTCATTCCTGAGAGAGAGCCATGAGCTAAGTAGGAGCTTCTCTTCTTTCTACGTTCCACCCAGCATCTAAGTCTAATTTTTGGAGCTGCCATCTTGCTACTTGCCTGAGGTAGAAGCCTGCTTGAGGCGGAGGTGGACCAAGAGAAGTCACAGAGAAATGCAACCAGAGTTCCAATTATGTTTTCTATGTGATAAGACGTCTCATTATTGTTTAAGCCAATTCAAACATGGCTTTCTGCTTACTGCTGTCAAATCATCCTAACTGGCACAACAAGGCAGACATTTTTTCCCTCCATACTGTATAGCGAGGAAACTGACTTAGCTGGATTAAGCAATGTTTCCAAGGTTACACAGATTCTTAGGTGGGGTCAGGATTTGAAGTCAATGTGGCCCAACTCCTAAGCCTGTTTTCTTAACACACAATTCTGAATACACACAATGTCACTTCCTGGCTGATATGATTAATCTGACTCTTAGTCAGCATGTCAGAGACTGTGGACGAGGACACAGAGGGCTTTGATTATTCCGGGGGCTCTCAATCCAGGGTGGCTGGCACCTTGTCAGTGTGCTTGTCCTGGAGTTGGCCTGGTGAAGATGGTGCTTATGGAGGTATAGGACAACTGGAACCAGGGACGCATATACAAATAAAAGAGGAGTTTGTATGGATGGACAGGAACCTTTCCATGTTATGTAAGGACTCCCACTCATCCTTCATGAGTCACCTTAAATGTCATTTTCTCAGTGTGGGTTTCCTCCTACATCCCAGACTTGGCCGATCCTGTGTCATACGCTCTCAGGGAACTTCTTGGATGCATCCCAATTGTAATTAGGTAATGGGTTAATATCTGTCTTCCCTGAAGACAATAAAGTTCTTCCTTTCTCTGCTTCCTTTTCTCGAAACCTACCTTGGTTCCAGCCATTAGTGTGGTTTTCGCACCAGATGACAAGGGTGCATGTGTCAAAACAGACAGGACATCTGTCTGGTCCTGAGTACAGTGCCACACATAGGCAGGCAGAGGAATGGGGTCTCTGTGGTCAGGCTGCAGGAGAGGGCTGGACCCCTGGGGGGGGGTCTAACGAGAACGCGCCACCATGACAGAGTATAGAAAGGAATTGGAAGGAGTCCAAAGATAAAAATCATCTGTAACAAAATTTTCCATATGTAGAAAAGAGGGAGAAGCATTGCACAACCACTTGACCAGCCACACATACACACACACACACACGCACACACACAGAAGGGAACTTCAGCTGGTTCTTTCGTCACTATCACCAAGTTACATAAGATTTTTCTGGATTGTTTTGAAAACCTAATTGCCATTTGCAATTCGGTTCTTATTGGAGAACATTTTGAGAGTTTCTAAAAATACGTACTGCACACAGGCTTCATAAAATACAATTATTGCTTTGTACGGGAATGAATTTTGTTGGTGATTCTGGCTTCTTCTAAAGCCAAGTGTTACCCCTGGATCCTGGTAGGTGCTCAATACATAATTATTGAATAAAGGAAAGAAAATTGGTCATTGACTATGTGCTATTTCTATGCAGGGAATAAACAAAAAGAAATGTGTTTACTTCAACAAAGAGTGAATATTCCTGAGGATATTGCTGCAAATGGAATTCTCTTCAACCGACATTGGCTGAAGAAGAAGAAAAGAAATAGCTAAGAAACCTCGAGGTTGTTAGAAGCAAAGGGAAGCTGTAGGAATGGTGTGTGCCTGAGGCCAATGTGTGTCTGCTGTTCCTTCCTTTATTGCTAAGAGGTATCTGTGCAGCACAATACGCACAGTAACATGCTAGGCATTGTGAAGTGCACATAAAGAGCTATAACACGTGGTGTCTACAGGGAAGAAACACCACGGTCACACTGACCTTTTAGAGTCAGAATATGATCGTGCTATTCTCCTGCTTAAAGATATCCCATTGCCCATGGGATAAAGGGAACATCTTGACCCTGCGCGTTCTACCTAACTCGCCAGCCCCTTCTCAAGTCACTTTCCCATGCACTTCCCTGCTTCACCCCTACTGGTCTTCCAGTCCTTTGAATGCTTCATTCTCCTTTCCACCTATGGTTCGGTTTTATCTGTTTGACGGGACAGGCAGGCTCTTCTTGGACCTCGTTAATGCCTAACCACCCTTCAGAGGTCCAATTGCACCTCACTCATGCAGGCAGACCTCCCTAAATCCCCTAGACTGGGTCCATTTACCCTGCCATGCCCTGTCATGAAGCTCTATGCCTCTTGAAGAGTACTTATCCGAATAGCAATTAAGTAAATGGGTAAATTATATGTTTAATGTTTGTCTCCCGTCTAGAATTCAAACTTGAGCAAAGTAGGCATGTTTGCCTTATCCCTGTTGAATTCCCAGGGCCTAAAAGAGTGCTTTGTACATTTTTGTTGCATGAATGAATGAATACTGAATACAGTTATCCTCTCATGCTTCCCCACTTGGAGGATCTCCTCTACTCAGGTTTCTGTTGTGGGCTTCTCATACACTGCCCGTCCCATAAAAGTCAGAGTTGTTTAGGGCAGTGGTTCCCAACCTTTTTGGCACCGGGGACTGGTTTCATGGAAGACAATTTTTCCACAGACTGGGGAGGGAGGGAATAGTTTCAGGATGATTCAAGAGCATTACATTTATTGTGCACTTTCTGTTCTTATTACGTTGTAATATATAATGAAATAATTATACAGCTCACCATAACGCAGATTCAGTGGGAGCCCTGAGTGGCGGTAAATACAGATGAAGGTTCACTCACTTCCTGGCCACTCACCTCTTGCTGTGTGGCCTGGTTCCTAATGGGCCACAGAGTGGTACCAGTCCATGGCCCTGGGGGTTGGAGACCACAGGTTTAGGGTACTGTCCTGAGTCCTCATTGTTTCTGTCTTTAGCTGGCCTTCCAGTGAGATCCCAGGGCATCAGTCACCACCCTGGTGTTCATGACTGCAAAATGTGTATCTTCTGTGAAGACTTCTCTTCACAATCCCTCACCCTTGGAACAACTGCCTCCCAGCCACCCTCATATTGGTCTCACACAAGTATCTGTATTTCATTTTTGGTGCAAACACTTTTGTAAAAGTCTTGTCTAGTCATCTCAGTAATTTCATTGTTCACTCCCTTTCCAGCCTTTCTGAACAACTGGCAACTTCCAGAATATAGCTTCTCCCCTTCACCAATGTGCCTTTGCACAGCTGTGCTCAAACATGTGGACAGGAATTGCAAGAAGGATTAAACGTAGGCTTTTTCATGGGAAAGGAGTATGAGGAAAGTATTTTAGGAAGCTTTATTTCACTTATTCTGGAAACTTAAGTATTACATTTCCACCAATGACTTGGATGATGAAATAGAGTACAATATTCACAAAGTTTGCAGAGAATACTTATAAGCTTTTAATTGAAGGGAAACTTCATGAATTGGAAAAATAACAGGAACATAATTATATTAAATAAGAGTAAAGGCAGAATACTGCAAAAAGAGGAGAAAGAGAAGGTGGGAAAAAGAACATTTGCTACAAGCAGGGTGGCTATTAAACATTAAGAAATTAGGCTGGGCGCGGTGGCTCACGCCTGTAATCCTAGCACTCTGGGAGGCTGAGGCGGGAGGATCGCTCGAGGTCAGGAGTTCGAGACCACCCTGAGCAAGAGCAAGACCTCGTCTCTACTAAAAATAGAAAGAAGTGATCTGGACAACTAAAAATATACAGAAAAAATTAGCCGGGCATGGTGGCGCATGCCTGTAGTCCCAGCTACCTGGGAAGCTGCGGCAGGAGGATCGCTTGAGCCCAGGAGTTTGAGGTTGCTGTGAGCGAGGTTGATGCCACGGCACTCTAGCCCGGGCAACAGAGCGAGACTCTGTCTCAAAAAAAAAAAAAAAAAGAAGAAGAAGAAATTAAACATTAAGAAAAAGAAAATGAAGTCTTAGTGGAAAATGCCTTTAAGTTAGCATTACAGCATCACATTTGCAAAGTTAATTTGCTTCCGGTTGCATAAACATTCTATAGGGAGGACAGAGAAGAAGCTGATGGGTGCAGTGAAAACATCCCTGGGCCAGGAATGTGAAGACAAGAGAAATTCAAGTCCTAGTTCTTCTGTAAGAGAAGCCACAATAGAATCAGAGCTCATTAGACTTGGGAGAAAGCTTGGAGATCATCCAATACAAACCTCTCACCGAAGACAAGGGATTTGAGCCCACAGATGAAGGAACCTCCAATGCCACACACCAGGAAGTAGGGGAGAGAGAGAGAGAGAGAGAGAGAGAGAGATGGGGGCATCTGACACGATTTCTTTCAAACCCGGCTACCTCCCAGGCTTATCAGGAAAAAAGAAATGAGATGCTATTTGTGAACAAATCTTTAAACACGCAATTTCAATGGAAGGATTGTTAAAAGGAGAGGCAGCTGCTGATAATCCTCATTTATAAAGCAACACCGATCAAATTAGAAATAGCTGTCATCATCAAAATAAACAATTTGATCTACTCCACTCAAGAGCTTAGAGGGGACCTAAAACAGAGCTGGATAACTGAGGAATGAGTAGTAGAATACAAAGCCAGGAAGAACAGTTAAGGACACTTATTTTCTCCAGTGGGTATTTATAAATCACTTGTTAAGGCACTGAGGTAAGTGCTGGAGATACAAAAATGACAGACACAGTCCCACTTCAATGAAACTTACAGCCCGGGGTAGGGGGTAAGAAGAAAGAAACATGTAACAAATACATTCACTAACACAACAGAATTAGGACAGAACATACCAGAATTATGTTCTGGGCCCAACGGGGGCACCAAGGAAGGAAGGGCAAAGTTTCCCATGCAAGATGAGTTCATGGAACGTCATCATTAAATCACAAACATGTGCTGCTAAGGAGAGGCTCTCTTAGAGCAATCACAGACCTGGTTATGCTTAAAATGAGGAGAGAGAATAAGCTTCTGTGGTAGCATCGAAAGAGGTAGATAATAATTAGGAAAAATATCTTTACAATGAAAGTTAATCCCAAAATTATTTGCTATGAATGGTGTGGCATCTTTTTTCTTAGGGAAAGGCTAGATTAGCATCAGACTGCGGTGGTTTATCTAAGTTCACTAAAGTTCTCAAGACTCGCTCAGCTCCTAAAATGTTATTTTTACAAAAACACAATAGCTTTAAAAATTGACTGTAAGCATGACTACTTAAGCACTCTAAATGAAAACAATTTCTGCTTATTAAACAGTGACTCATACCCCACAGTGTCTACTGAGACCTTACTATTCTCCAAAGCTTTCTAGTTTATTTATGGAAACTCTCATACTTACAAACTTGTAACTTACAAGCCGTCAGAGGAGCAAAGGTATTTTCCAGAGCAAAAAGATACCACCCCTGGCTGCTACCAAGAGATGGCAATAACAGTTATGCACCAGTGTCTATCGTTTTGCTTGTGGCGTAGCCATTAGTCTAGTGTGTATTTGCTATGTTTACACTTAGTATTGAGGCATTTTATGATCATCATTTACTCAAAAATGCAAAAACAATAAAGCTGTCAAAGTGCTAGGTTGAAGAACCAGACAACTACCATGGAAACAAAAGTAGAAATATGATATTAGAAAAATTGTGAGAAAATGATACGTGCCTAAGACATTTCTCATCGGCTCATAGGAATCATTCAGTATGACAAAGCAATGTATAACAGGAACTGCTCTAATAATTAATACTATTTAGCAAAAAGTGAAGAACTACCAAAATGAATAAAAAAAAATTAGGTGTGGCAAATTTAACTAAGAAGACTGGAAGGCTATCCAAGGTAGCAAGGCACAATCACTTGGTGACAAGCCACAGATGCCCAGGCCTTTTCAGATCTGCACGGTGCAAAATTCAGTGGTGACATGTCCCATACCGATGGAGCTACTGCTAATCTCTGTTGGTAGACTCAGTCCCACACGAGGTACAAGGCTCAGTGACTGGACACGGTGGCTCATGCTTCCATGTGCCACCACAGTTGGATGACCAATCTGCATGAACAAATTGGTTACTAGAGCACTCCCCACAACACATGTGGCATTCATCCCGGAGCAGGGATACCTGCCCAACAGATTCTCCCTATAGTTAAAACTGATCAGGCTTGGAAACAGATGCCAAATAGAACTTATATTATCAAAGAGGGAAAGACTCTAACTGATTTTAAAGCTCTTAGAAGAACAATTCACTTTCCTATTGGATGAGAATGCATTGGGAGACCACCATCCTAAGCCTCTGTTAGCCATTAGAACTTATGTGGGGGAAAATGGCTTGTTAACTTTTTGGGCTGTTGCTGGTCACATGTAAAGATGGTCACCAACAATTCATTCCATCACTGCTTGCACGTGCTGCTTCTCCCATTAAGAAATGGGGTCTATTTTCCCTCCCCTGGAATCTGACCTGACCTTATAACTTGCTCTACTTGCTTTAATTTCTGCCCCTAATGGAATGTAACAGAGGTCATATTCTGGAATTTCTGAGCCCAGGATTTTAGAGATTGGTAGCTTTTGTTTTCTCTCTCCTGGAAGCCAGCTGCCACGTAAAAAGTCCAGCCTCTCTGAGGTCGATATGACATGCAGAAGCCCAAGCTAGCAAAGGTACGATCCCATGCAGGAGAACCAAGCCACCCGAGCTGAGCCTCCAGCCCATCAGCTGCCCGAACACAGTCGCTCAAATCATCCCAGGCAAGACCATCAGGAAAACCATTCAGTGAACCCACAGAATCATGAGATATAATAAATTGCTTGTATTCGAAACCATTACGCTTGGGGTTGTTTGTTTTGTGGAGTCTAACCAGATTGTAGAAGTAGAGGAGTTTCTGTAATGACAGGTGTGTGAGCCAAAAAATATATAAACAGAGGGCTTCATGAGAGTCCATGGAAATCAAAATGAGGGGCAGGGCTGGACATGGTGACTTGTGCCTCTAATCCCAGCACTTTGGGAGGCTGAGGCAGGAGGATCACTTGAGGCCAGGAGTTCAAGACCAGCCTGGACAAGATAGTAAGACCCTATCTCTGCAAAAAATTTTTTAAAAATTAGCCAGCCATGGTGGCACACACCTATAGTCCCAGCTACTTGGGAGACTGAGGCAGGAGGATCATTTGAACCCAAGAGTTCAAGATTACAGTGAGCTATGATTGTGCCACTGCATTCCAGCCTGGGTGACAGAGTGAGATCCTGTCTCAAAAGTAAATAAATAAATAAATAAATAAATAAATAAGGGAAAGAAACAAAATGAGTGGTGGGACTGTAATTATCCAAATACGAGGAAATAAAGGTTAAAAAAAAATTTCTAGAGGAACCTCTGAAAACGGAAGGGCTCCATTGTCACCTGAGCGACCAAATAGGCAACCACTGAGAAAGTCTGTTGGAAGGGGACTCCTGCATGGGGTAGGAGGTTAGCATAGACCAGTGGTTTTCAAACTATTTAGCAAAGGAACCCCAATTACAAGATTGACAAAATACTATTTTATTAGTAAATTAGTTTTAAGTTTAAAGTATTACTTTCACTTGTTTAAAAAGCCATCCATGAGACCGATAAATGCATTTTAGTGAAAGCAAACCGAGTGTAATGGCAGCTATATTCATACGCTCATCATCCATTTCAATTCTATATTTTGTTTTGGATGCACTGAATCTATTTATAAGAAACTCAAATTAACCCAGAAGTAGACTGAGAGGAACTCCAGTTCAGGAACTTTTCTCCAAGGCAAAGCAAAACCCCCAGGACAGGGTAGGCACCCAGTTAAAACTTCTCGAGAGTGTGGAAGAGTAGGTTGCAGGGAGGGAGTTCCTGGTCAGGCGCCTGTTTCCAGAAATGGCCACGTCTGTGGCAGCGAGCAGCGATGAAGGCCCCTCCAGCTGGCACTGGTCTCAATCTGAGCCCTTTCACCTAACTGTTTGGTTGTTCCGGAGCCACTTAAGGAAACATGTGTCTGCTTTATCCAATCAAGGCATAAGGAGCTCTCCGCCTTTCTCCCCTGATTCTTTACCAGGGAGAACACCCTCTGGGCAGCCACGAGACCAGCACTATTTCCTTCTGCAATCAGCCTGTTCCTCTCTCGTTCCTCCTCTTGCTTTAAAGTAACAAATAGAGCTGTTTCGTTATCTTTGTCATATTATCCTCCAAATTTCAGCTTAGGTGGAGTGAACCTTCCCAAAGGAGATAATTTCATTCATGTTAATTTCATTCATTCGAATTCATTAATTTAAATTCAATGTCATTCTGTAAATGCTTAGGCATTGAACATAAATCAGTGGGTTTACTTTATAGTCTCTTGGGCTCCAAGTCTCTGAATAGTAACCTCAGCAGATAAGATTAACTCCAAGCAGCAAATGATCACGGAGTACCTATTTTGTGGAAGGAAGGCATTGGCGTGGGTTTCATATGTTGTATTATACTTGGTTTCAGCCTTTTACTGAAATAAGTAGGGACACTAAATTGTTTTGGGGGTCACTTTAGCTGATGACATTATTAGCTTCATAAGCTATTTTTACCGAGGCTGTTCTATCTACATCAGCAGATGTAGTGCCTTGTGATACAAAATGTTGATGGAAATGTGTTTCTCTTCTTCCCTGGCTGTTTGCCAAGGCCAAGGTAGCTGAAAGAAGCATTGGGTGAACAGACTGAAGAAAATGGACCACAAAGGAATAAGATATAAATAAGAGAAAGATATTTAGAAAATCCTCAAGTATTTGGAAACTAAATCACACCATTAAAATATCTCAAAAGGATATTCTAAATATTTGAAAGAGACAATTAGAAAGTGACAACTGATCAAAATTTGTGGGCTGCACTTAAAACAGCGTCAAGGGAAAATGTTATCATACTACCCACCTATATTAGAGAAGGTCTCTTTTAATGACTTTAGTTTTCCCAGTAAGAAACAAGTAAAAGAAGAGCAAAGTAAACCCAAAGCAAGCAGAAGAAAGGAGATAATAAAGAACATAAATTAATGAAATAGAAAACAGAAAAACAGTGAAGAAAAAAATCAATAAAATCAAAAGCTGTTTCACTGAGGAGAAAAATAAAATTGATACTCCGTAGCCAGTCTTATCAGGAAAATAAGAGAAAAGACACAAATGACCAATACCAGGAATAAGAGAGGTAACATCACTGTAGAATCTATAAATCTTAAATGGAAACTACGGGAATATTATAAACTTCTTGGCAATAAATTCAACAACTTAGATGAAAGGTACACATTTTTTAAAAGACACAAATGACCAAAACTCACTCAAGAAGAAACAGATAATATGAATTGTCTTATATTATCTATTAAAGACATTGAATTTGTAATTAAAAACAATCCCCCCTAAAACAGAAAACTCCAGGCCCAGATGGCTTTACTGGTGAATTCTACCAAATGTTTAAGAAGAAATGATACCAATTCTACACAAATTCTCCCAGAAAAGTGAAGAGGTGGGATTACTTCTTAATTTGCCCGCATTCTAAAGGTCTGCCCAGGTTTGAGGGGAAGAGATGTGTCCTCCACATCTTGATGGAGAGTCTTGATAGAAAGTCCAGGGATTCCTGGATATGTTTTAGAACCATCAGAGACACTTTTTTCCAAAGATGGCATGTGCATGTGCCCTTTCCCTCTTCCTTATCTTTTCTTCCATCCTGCTGCCTGTAATATGGCTTTTACCAGGCTGGACCATGAGGTTGAGTCCAGGCCCTGCAGAGCAAAAAGACGGAAGGGATCTGGGTCATTGTAGAATATCACAGCAGCCCTTTACCACCTACTTAAACTCTTGCTTCTAACTTGGTTAAGAAAATGTTATTTTGAGGTTTCTGTCACTCAAAACCAAACCTAGTCCATACTGATTTACAAGGTCAGCAGCATCAGGCCATGAAAACCCTAAAAAGATGAGTCAGTAAGAGTAATCCTAGGAGAACACAGAGAAAACAATACTCCCCCAGCCTACCGCTCTTGAAAATGTCAAGTTATTTTTATGACTTTGCAGAAAGAAATCCTATATTTGACTTGCTATGGGTGCTCAAGGAGAGGTCTTCAAGCACTGGGGTACTTTTGCTGGATCCGAATTGTACTGCGTCTAATGCATGTGTGGGGTGCTGTGTGTCTCCACTGAGGTGGAGCTGGCAGTCTGGTGTGTGTGCTCATCTGGCTTATCTCATCAGATTCTTTGATCAAAACGTACACAATTTCTCAATCAGAACATTCCCATCAAAGTTGAAATCCACCTCTTCACCCAAAGATTGGTTTAGCATCATAAATGAGATTTGGGGGCAGATTCCAAAAACTGCTTAAGGCAGGGAATTAGTCAAGTAAGGAAATTATATGATGAGTGGTTATATAAAACACATATATGAGTAATACAAGTTAGACCCAGTCCCACCAGGATTAATATTTTTCTGTGCAAAATATTCATGCAGTTGCCTTTTTTTTTGAAAAAAACTTTACAAAGTGCCTGTGAAATTATTTTGTGAATTGTCTATCCTTTCACCATTGATTAATTGGGGTTTTCCTGTGCGTGACATTCCTGTATGCGTCTCCCTAAATCAAGGATTCTAACGTAATTAATTCTGATGCATTTAATGTCATTCTTAGAAAATTATAAATGCTCCATGTTGGGTATTGCCAAATGTTAGGCATCGTGGTTCCGCATGAATAATCTTTTGCTGGTAATTGCTAGTGAGACTTACGGTTTACTGACTTGCTAGGATCCAAGGAAATTTATTGACTTAGAGCTAATTAAATTGTTGCCTGCTGTTTTTGAGATTGTGCCATAGAATCGTGCCTGTCATTAGCACAGCCTTTGTGCAGGAGGCTTGAGTTGGATTGTGACACAGACATTTGTCCTAAGTGCTTTCCTGCGGTGACATAGGTAAGGAGGAGGGGAGTGGAATGGCCTCACCAAGGTTAAGGTTGTACACAGGAAAATTTCAATATGGGCACTTATTTTAGTTTTTTTTTCTTCTTCATCTTGTTTTGTTTTGGTTTCTGATTTTCTTAGATTTTGAAACTGTATGCTTAAGCTCCTGCGTTTCCCTTCCAAAATTTCTCTCTGAATAAGAGCTCTAGTTGGCAGTCATTCTGATTTCTTTTAACTTGTAACTTTTAGGAAAAATTTAAAAACCATATATTTTGCTGCAAGTTTGTGAATACATGAGTCATTTGGGATAATTTTACCAAAAAAAAAAAATACGTAGGTTTTTCAATTTAAGATATGACTGAAGAAGCTATCAGAGTAGACCTAATCGTCACTTGTAGTCGAATCTAGTCTATCATGTTCCTTTGCATCAGGTTTTTTAGGACAGAGCTCAACAGGAAGCCACGCTGGGACTTGGAGTCAAACTGTCTCACTCTGCCACCCACCAGTGATATGGTCTCTTTATCAGTGAGTGTCATTTCATCCCTTCTGCCTCAGTTTCCTCCTCTGGAAAATGATATTATCCTATAGGATTGTTGTACCAGGTAATTGTACTATTGTATAGGATTGTTGTAAAGATTTAAATATCACATATGCACAGTCTTTAGAAAAACAGGTAAATGTTGGCTGGCATTGGCATAGTTAATTTTATTTTTTATCATCATTATTAAATGTGTAATAAAACTCACCTTTATGCTGATCTTTACAGTTTACAAAGTTTCACAGCTGTCATCTCATTGAACCTCAACCAGACGTAACTAAATTGTGGACTATTTTTACAGTTCTGTTTTAGAGATGAGGAAACTGAGGTTAGAAAAGTCAAGAATCTTTTTCAAATGACTCGTAAGTGATAAAAGCTGAAACTCATAATGAGCTCTGCTGAAGTCAACCTTAACTCTTCATTTAATGCTTCTCTCTGTTTTCCCATCGTTGAATTTGGGACTGAAGGAGATATCAGAAAACATTTAATTTGAGCCCTTCATTATTACACTGATGGGACAATGAGATCCAGAAATAATTCTTGATTACCATCAAGAATCCTTTTTCCACAGCCATATATCAGATAATAAAAGTTCCGGTAAGGCATTGAGGAAGTGCTGATAACATTCCCACACAAAAAATAAAGTTGCCTTTTAGTAATTCGAGAATTTTAACATCATTACTTTTCTGCAAGCCAACCATTGTGGAATTGCTGTAAAAGGCAAATAACGTCTTTTCATCAATGAGTTATCGTCATACGCAGAGGATCCTTTAAATTTCCCCTTTGTAGCAAAGACTTTGCTTTTGATTTTGGTATAATTTCTCCCTTTCTCTTGGAAAAGGAAGAATGCCATGAGAGCTACCCTGTTCTGCTGTGACTATTCTCACGTCTGGTGCTTCCAGGAACTATGAGGCACGTTTAAAACACAACAAGGTCGGTTTTCATACGTGGTTTCCGGAAGCAAAAAGGAACAAGGACAAGTTGTAACACACTTTATCTTGCAACCTCAGTAGAATAAGTGCATATGGTTTTGTGGTAGTTTTTTCTCATGCACTTCAGGACAGAACCAAAAGAGTCTATGGGGTATATAGGATGGAAATCAAATTGTGTGTGAAGTCAACTCTTTCTAGCCTGGTCCTGTCATGGAAAACATAGGGAGGAAGTAATATCTAGAGAAGGTGTTTATGATTGGTACAGATGATGTTTTAAAGCAGTGGTCCCCAACCTTTTTGGCACCAGGGACCAGTTTTACGGAAGACAATTTTTCCATGGAGGGTGGCAGGGAGGCGGAGCTCAGGCGGTGTCGCGAGCTATGGGGAGCGGCTGTAAATACAGATGAAGCTTCGCTCCCTTGCCCCGCCATTCACTTCCTGCTGTGCCCCCTGTGGAAGACATTTTTTCCACGCATGGGGCGGGGGTGGGGGATGGGGTAGAGTGGTGGAGCACTGAGGCCAGGTCCCTAACAGGCCACGGACCGGTACCAGTCCACAGCCCGGAAATTGGGGACTGCAGTTTTAAAGGAAGGAAATATGCCTACCACCATGCCTGAAGGGGTGATCTAGTTGCTCATTGGAATGGAAAAATTTCTGAAAAGGGCTTCATCTCCCAACCCCTCACCAGACCACTTGTTCCCTCTGACTCAAGGGAATGGTATTTCTGAAAGGCTACCACTGGCTCTCAAACGTCTCAAGATTTTGCCGATCTCAGAGCTTCCACCCATCCTACCCTTCCATCTGCAATGCTCCTCCCACACCTGGCTGCATTTCATGCTCATCAAAAATGTTTTCCTTGACCACCCTATCTAAGCTAGGTCGCCCAGCCCTGTTCTTTTTTATACCCACATCCTATTTGATTCTTTTATAGCATTTATCACAATTTGAAATTACTTACTGGGCTAGCATGGTGACTCATGCGTGTAAGTCCCAGCTCCTTGGGAGGCTAAAACAGGAAGATTGCTTGAGCCCAGGAGTTCAAGTCCATAGTGAGCTATGATTGTGCCACTGCACTTCAGCCTGGGCAACGGAGACGCTGTTTCTAAAAAAGAAAAAAAAATTACTTATTGTCGTTGCAGTAGGTATTCTATCTCTCCAGCTAGGGGTTAACATCCATGAATGTAGACAACATTTAACCTCAAATTCAGTGCCTAAAAGGTGCTTGGTAAACACGTGCTAATGAATATACTTGGTTTGGTTAATTAGATGGATAAGTGAGATAATTGCTAAAGAGTTCGATTTCAGTAAGACATTTAGAAAAAAAAATTCAAGAAGATGAAATTCAGGTGTGACAATAAAGTAACAGCTGTTGTTTTCATACCAGGAAATGTATTTATTTACATTTGTCCTAGAAGTATTACTATAATTCCAACGTCAGAAGTAACCTATCATTTGACATCAAAGTAAAACTGGTTTAAATCTATATCACATATGGTGATAATTCCAAATCCCTCCAATTCTCTTCAGGTTTAGGCAGAAGAGGCTAGTTTATGGTGATTTCTGGTCACCTCTGGATCCACCTTTCATTTTTCTTGCATTGTTTAGCTTGTAGATATCTCTGTGTGTGTGTGTGCGTGTGTGTATACACACATATACATATACATGTATACTCTCCTATGCTTCTAGATCCAGATGTGGAACTTGTTCTGATTCCATATCCTGATTCAGATGTGGAACCAAGTCACACAAACACACCAACTGCATTGCCTTCCTGACCTTTAGATCTCTGCTCTTTCCTTTTGCAGTGGTCCAGCTATCTCCTGCCAAGTTATACCTTAGGGATATTACTCTAACCCCCAAGCTACTTTTTAAGCTATCTTTCTCAGGCAAAAATAGTTCCATCTCTAAAAGAAATTCCGGTGCTGTTAAAATAATTCCTGGTTGCATTAGTTGGTTGCATTAGTTGAGGTTCATTCAGTTATCAATTATAGAATCCAAACCAAGCTAAGGTAAGCAGGTTAAGAAATTTGTTGTAAGGATACTATAGTTTCTTTTTCTTTCTCTTTTTTTCCACTCCAGGCATACTGGGGTTTCTAATGGAACTAAAGGAGGAAGTGAGTTACCAGGCCTAGGAGCAGTATGTCACAGTGGAAATGCCGATACTAGAGGCATCGTGTTCGAGGAGCACAGGTAATTCCCACAGAAAGAGAATCAGTCTCATTCCTCAAAGAGATCAAGTTCAGGTGAGTCATTGCCTGTAGAACACTTCACAGAATTCAGAGCACGTTGACATATAACCATTTTCAAATTTTTTAAAAAACGCAGTCATGGTTTCACTTAAAAAAAAAAAAACAACAAACTTTTACCATGCAAGTGAGATATGGATGGGAGTGAGAAGAAATAATTCATTTTTAAACTAATGGTGCCCGAAATTATATTGACCTTTGAAGGGATCATCTTGAAAGTCTAATATTTGTTCTAACAAGGCTGTCATTCTTAGCATTTTTTGTGCACCCACTCTGTGTTTCCATGAGATATATAATCAATATTTAACTCCTACAAAATATAAAATAAAGTTATTATTTTATCTTATCACAGATGAGAGAACTGAGGCTTGGAAAAGTAAAGTAACTCACCCAAGATTTCACATCTAGTAAATACTAGCAAGAATATTCATTCACGGGCTCAGACTCTAAAGACCTGATTAAAAATCGTTCTCCTTCTAACAATAAGAAAAACGGTTTCTAAAAAACATGATGATCTAATATATCTAGGAGCATATATTTTATCCAAACGAGAGAAAAGTCTTTAAGAATACGGATCTACGTGGATTTCCCCAATTCCCTTCTGAAGCTGTGACTGGCGGGGTGGTTCATCTTGCAGGTGTTGCAGCGCCATCTAGTGGCAGCATGAAGACATAGCCCCAGGGAGTGATTTTTCTCCATTTAACAACTGACTCCATTTTTAAGGGTGACAGATTAATGGGGCTTCTGATTAAAAATCAAATGACCAAATATGTTTATCTCCTCTACCTCAAAAAATTGCACTAAAATGGAGGTCATAAAAGAAAAATGTTATTAATCCATAGAGACAAAGAGAACTGGAGATGAAACCATAGGAAACAAAAGACTTCAACAAATATTAATACTTAGAAGACAGAAAGAGAACAGAAAGTAGCCACTGACCCAATAGAGCACAGGGAGTTAGGGCTAGTGTCCCGCAGGTAGAGGTTGTCCTGTCTTGCTCTGAAGATCTCCTGAGGGGCTCAGAATCGAAGGCATTATATTCTGTAAGCAGAGGTTTGAGGCAGGGGCTGGAAACGGGGCTGGATTCACGTTCTGTTTGCCCAGCTACCCCCATGGGATCAGGGGGTTCACTCTCTGGATGGTTTGAGGCCCAGGGCTCTGATCTCAGGGCAGGCAGGCTCGGTATAGTCTAGGAGGACCAAGAGGGGAAATAAAGGAAACTCCACATAACGAATGGTGGGTCTTCAGCCTCCTTTCCACATTCTGCTCCCACGCTCTTTTCTGGAGAAACCAGAAAGCCCTGGTGAAAAATATGGCCACCCAGAAGTCCCTGGGGAAGAAGGCTGGCTGCCTCCTGGTCTTTCCTGAAGGTAGCATTCAACAAACTCAGCCCTACTTGTTTGGGTCTCTCTCTAAAACATGAATAGATGGCCAAAGGTCATCACCCATTTCAGGCAAGTCTCCAACATGAAAAATACAAACCAAAACCAACTTAGGGGAAACAGAAGCTGCAGGGGAGAGGCAAAAAGCTCCATTTAATATTAGAAGCTGGGCATGGTAGCGTACACCTGCAGTCCCAGCAACTCAGGAGGCTGAGGCTGAAGGATCACTTGAGCCCAGGAATTCAAGACCAGCGTGGGCAACATAGTGAGACCCCATCTTTAAAAAACAAATATCAGAAGAGACTGTTCTATAAAAATAAATAAATAAATAAACCAGAAAAAAATTAAAGAGTTCTTTGAAGTTTATAAAAATTGTAACTGAAATAATAATTCATTATAAGGTTTTTTTTTTTTAATTTCAAAAATTTAGAGGGTACAAGTGTTTTTTGTTATGTGGATAAATTGTATCATGGTGAAGTCAGGGCTTTCAGTGTACCGGTCACCACAATAGGGTACATTGTACTCGATAGGTAGATTTTTATCCCTCACTCCTCTCCTACCCTCCCCATTCTTAGCTTCCAACATCCATTACTGCTCTTTATGACCGTGTATATCCATCATTTCGCTCCCACTAATAAGTGAGAACATGTGGTATTTGTTTTTCCATTCCTGAGATACTTCACACAGGATAATGGCCTCCAGTTCCATCCAAGTTGCTGCAAAAGGCATTATTTCATTCCTTTTTATGGCTGAGTAGTCCTCCATGGTATATGTTAGGCAGGAACCAAATCTGCAGGTGGCAGACACAGGCCAGAGGGCGGTTCCTAGGGATGGAGGAGCCAGGGGAAGGGACTGCAGGGAGTGCAGCTAGCAACCACAAAGAGCAGGAACTTGAGGGTTTGAGCATACCCACCTGTGGAGCTGCAGCTTTGTTATAAGAACACCTGTGAGTCATGCATATCAATCATCTGGTAACATCCCACACCTCCCATAAGCCCTTCCCCGGACAAGGCCAATAAAAGGAAACCACTTCACAATCCCATGCGTCTTTCTCCACTCGTGAAGACTGACCCGTTCCTCTCTGGAAAGTACTCTTGCTTTGTATAGCTCCCTTCTTTTATACAATACAAGCTATTTTTGTGGAATTGCTTCCTGTCTATGGTCATTCCATCACACTGGCCTTGCCTGTGAATTTTCCAAGAAGAGCCAAAGAACCAGGACAATAGTCTGCCAAGAGGCCAGACCTTACAGTATGTATGTATACGTGTGTGTGTGTGTGTATCTTTATCTACTCATCAGCTGAGGGGCACTTAAGTTGATTCCCTATCTTTGCTATTGTGAATTGTACTGTGATAAATATTTGAGTGCAGGTATCTTTTTTATAAAATGACTTCTTTTCCTTTGGATAGATACCCAGTAGTAGGATTGCTGGATCAAATGGTAGGTCTACTTTTAGTTCGCTGAGGAAGCTCCATATTGTCTTCCACAGAAGTTGCACTAGTTTGCAGTCCCACCAACAGTGCATAAGCGTTCCCTTTTCACCACAACCACATCGACATCTATTGTTCTTTGACTTTTTAATAATGGCAATTCTGACAGGGGTAAAGTATTACCTCATTGTGGTATTAATTTGCATTTCCTGATAATTAGCAATGTTGAGTATTTTTTCACATTTGTTGGCCATTTGTCTATCTTCTTTTGAGAAGAGTGTATTTATATCTTTTCCCCATTTTTTGATGAGGTTATTCGATTTTTTTCTTCCTGATCTCTTTGAGTTCTTTGTAGAGTCTGGATATTAGTCCTTTGTTGGATGTATGGTTTGCAAATATTTTCTCCCATTCTGTAGGTTGTCTGTTTGTTGATTATTTCTTTTGCTGTGCAGAAACTTTTTGGTTTACGTCTCATTTATTTATTTTTGTTGTTGCTGTATTTGCTTTGGGGTCTTACTCATAAATTCTTTGCTTAGGCCAATATCTAGAAGAGTTTTTCCTACATTTTCTTCTAGAATTTTTATGGTTTCAGGTCTTACATTTAAGTCTTTAATCCATCTTATTAATTTCTGTATATGGTGAGAGATAGGGATCCAGCTTCATTCTTCTGCATATGGTTATCCAGTTTTCCCAGAACCATTTATTGAATAAAGCATCATTTCCCCAGTGTCTGTTGTTGTCTGCTTTGCCAAAAATCAGTTGGTCATACAATATAGTTTTATTTCTGAGTTCTCTGTTCTGTTCCATTGGTCTATGTCTCTACTTTTATACCAGTCATACTAAAAGCATACTGTTTTGGTTACTATAGCCTTGTAGTATAATTTGAAGTCAGATAATGTGATGCCTCCAGATTTGTTCTTTTTGCTCAGGATTGCTTTGGCTATTCATGGTCGTTTGGGTTCCATCTGAAGTTTAGGATTATTTTTTTCTAGATCAGTGAGAAATGACATTGGAATTTTGATGGGAATTGCATTGAATCTGCAAATCACTGTGGGCAATATGGACATTTTAATGATATTGATTCTTCTAATCCATGAGTATGGGATGTTTTTCCACTAGTTTGAGTCATCTGTGATTTCTTTCATCAGTGTTTTGTAGTTCTTCTTGTAGAGATCTGTACCTACTTGGTTAACTATATTCCTAGGTATTTTATTTTCTTTGTAGCTACTGTAAATGGTATTGGCATTCTTTTCTTTTTTCTTTTTTTTTTTTTTTTGAGACAGAATCTCGCTCAGTCACCTGGACTAGAGTGCCATGGTGTCAGCCTAGCTCACAGAACCTCAAATTCCTGAGCTCAAGCAACCCTCCTGCCTTGGCCTCCCAAGTAACTGGGACTACAGGTGCTTGCCACCACATCTGGCTAATTTTTTCTATTTTCAGTAGACAGAGTCTTGCTCTTGCTCAGGCTGGTCTCAAACTCCTGACCTCACGCAATCCTCCCGCCTCAGACTCCCAGAGTGCTAAGATTACAGGCATGAGACAGCATGCCTGGCCTGGTATTGTATTCTTGATTTGCTTCTCAGTTTATTATTAGTATGTAGAAATGCTACTGATTTGTGCACATTAATTTTTTAATGTGAAACTACTGTATTTATTTATCAATTCTAGGAGTCTTTTGGTGGAGTTTTTACAGTTTCCTAGGTATGAGATTGTATCTTTGACAAACAGGGATAATTTGACCTCCTCTCCTGATGTGGATACCCTTCATTTCTTTCTCTTGCCTGATTGTTTTGGCTAGGACTTCTGGTACTGTATTTAATAGAAGTAGTGACAGTGGGCACCCTTGTCTTGTTTCAGTTCTTAGGGTGAATGCTTTCAACTTTTCCTCATTCAGTAGGATGTTGGCTGTGGGTTTGTTATATATGGCTTTTATTATTCTCAGTTATGCTCCTTCCATGCCTAGTTTGTTGAGAGTTTTTTATCATGAAGTGATGCTGAATTTTATTGAATGCTTTTTCTGCATCTATTGAGATGATAATATGATCTTTTCAGAGCCAACCTTTTACATGGGAAATCTTATGCCTTGATAGATGGAAAATTAAAGTTAAATGTGGATTAGGAATTTTAATCCTATCTTTGATTGCTCCAGAATCAGTCGGAAATAGAACATTGGTCCATTCCTCTTAACCTACCTCACAGGTTGAAGGGAGCATTGCCAGGAGGCCTTCACCCCTCCGGATGGGCATCATTTGTTATGTTCTTTTTCTATGGGTTGGATTAAATGTAAATGAGGCAGTGATTAGAAATTTATCACTCATAATAGGCTCTATAGCAGACTCCACTGCAAAAGCTATGGTTGCACAACAGACTTCTTTAAATTCTTCTTGCTAAGTTGTACTTGAAAATAGAATTGCTATAGATTACCTACTGGCTGAACAGGGAGGGATCTGTGCAGTTGCTGACATTTCTTGCTGTACATGGATGAATTCATGGGGTATTATAGAGATTCAGTTGCAAGGTATTAATCAACAGGCTGCTTAGTTGAAACAAGTAGATTCTTCAACTGGTGCATTCTTTGATCTATTTGATTTCACTCGACTCAGTTCAAGGGGACCATGGCTAAGGAGCACTCTTCAAACTCTTAGTATTTTCCTCCTGATAATCATAATCGTAGTATTCCTGGTGCACTGTATTCTCTCAAAAGTTTTAAATGTCTGCATGCAGCCATCTGTAGAAGGTCATATGGTCTCTCTTCTACTGGAATGACAAAAACTCAACAAAATGGGTGGTCATAAGGATACCATAACCTATGAATGACGTGCTGAGAACAGAAACCCAAAAGGATGGTAACTGAGAGTGGCACTAAAGCCTTCAGCTTTGGACGCGCTCTCACCTAAGTGAAAACCTGACCAAAAGGGGCGAATTGCTAAACAAAATTATGGGAAGCCATTGTTTTGGACTGAGCTCATGCACTAGGTCCCAATAGACCAAACCCAAATGGAGTCACTCATGCTAAATGCTATGTAATCAAACTGAAACTCTAAGGATGAGATAGATCCCAAAACAGACTGTTTTTTTTTTTTTTTTTTTTTTCCCTCCTGGAAACTGGAATTTCTAGCATAATAAAGAAGTCCTCTCTATAACCAGTTTTTTTATTGTTTTGTTTCCTCGTTCTCATCTTATGAAACCCACCATTCTGCCATTTCCCAGTGGGATTTGAGTCCAAATAAGATCACTTATGATGGCAATGGAGTAACATCAATGCCTAAAGTTTTGAAATTTAAAATTTCGAAATCGAGAGGTTAAGCAAAAAGGGGAGATTTTTAAATTAAGCTTATCCTAACACTGGTTCCTTACATATTTTAAGTTCAGCCTAAAGTTTTCTTGGTATATAGTGAACTGTAACCTAACTGGATGTGTAAACAAACGGTAATCTACCCTTGTAACAAGTAGCCAAGTCTCAGCCAATCACAGGCAGCCAACTGTTCAAACCATGTTCAAAAGAGGCAAATGCCAAGCAGTAACCAATCCAGCTGGTACTGTACCTCACTTCCATAAATATTATCCAACCATGTGGCAGCTCAATTAAACTCTCTCAAAATTTTTAAAAAGTTTATGGCAAGTAGGAGACAAAAGAAAATTAGAAGCTGATAACGAATCTACATGGGGAAATTCTCCTATCTAGTAGCATTTTCAGAAACAGAGAAGAGAAAAGAAAACAGGTGTGTGATTTCAAAACGACATATCTTGGAGAAGCCTTTCTCACTTATGATCATGGGTACTTGGAAGGCCTTTCAGTAAAGAGACTTGGGTTATTTCACTTTGGGAAATGTTCTGGGAGAGCTTTCCATGTATCAGGAACAGAGCCCATTCTTTTTAAATGCTTCATAATACTCTATTGTCTAGAATTAAATAGCATATTCAATGACCCATTTCTCTACTGATGAGCATTTAGGTGTTTTGTGTTTTTTGGCATTATAAACAATGTTGCAATAAATATCGTAGAATCCTTCTCCTTGCAGATGTTTGAGTATTTCTCTGAGAAATATACCTCAAAACAGGATTTCTGGATTGTAGATAAAGGCATTTTTTATTTAAAATTCAAAGTTTGCTCTTTCCTCATGATACCCCAATCTGCACTCCTAGTAGCAAAGCTTGAGGGTCCATTTCCCCAAATCGCAGCCTATACTGGATGCTAATTGTTTCCCAATGTAACAGGTTAAAGAATGACATCTCATCCCAGTTACCTGATTTGATCTCCACACGATATAAATGTATCAAAATATCATATGTACCCCCCAAATGTCACATTACCCCAAAATTATGTATCAATAAAAAAGAGAAAAAAGACTTATTTTTATCTTAATTTGTATTTTCCTATTATTGAGGATGAACAAGTTTATTAATCATTTGCAATTTTTGTTCTATGAATTGGCCATTCATATTCTTTGAACATTTTTATTAGATTATTTGTCTTTTTCTTACTGATTTATCAGAGCTATTTAAATATTCTGGATAGAGACTTTTTAAATCTTACATGTTACCAGTATTTTATTCTAATCAATTTTATGTTTTAATTTTGTTATGGTAGCTTTGGTCGTACTGAAGTGTTTGTTAAGCAGTCAGAATTACCTGAGGTTTGTGTCTTGCTTATCCAGGGCTTTCTTATTCCCAAGATTGAATAGCTGGACCTTTTCTCATTGAGGTTAAAATGACAATATATAATGATTAATGGGGCATGGCATGTGTGTGTGTGTAATGTGGTCCATTTCACTGATGGAATTATCTACTGAAGTATGGCTAACACCATACTTTTTTATTCATTACAGTTTAAGGATATATTTTGATATCTGATTGGAAATATCCTCTCTCATTTTCCTTTTTTAAAGGTTTTATAAATGGAACAAATTTGTATTTTTTTTCCTTTTTCCTTCAGGTGTTGGCAACAATTTCAGTCAGTTTGAACAGTCTCTGTGACTCCAGCGCCACCCAGCCGTCATACAGATTAAGCGACCACCTTTGGATCTTACCTAATACCCTGGGTGTATGCCAATCGCTGCTGTTGGCCCTGGTTTTTAATCACCTGTTTCTCTGTTCATCTTCCCCACTACAGCGAGCGCTCCCCAAGGGTGGGGACTTGGTGTTCCCCATGTTTGTTGCCGAGCAGCTGGTGGGACACATACTGGCTGTCCATTGCATGACTGGTTAGAGAAAGGACACTCACAGGATGCCCTGTAGCCAATGCACTCTTGCATTTTGCAAATACAAGGGCAGAGGAAGCGGGTGGTGGGAAAGGAATGGCTTGAATTTAAGAAGTGACAGATACACGGGTAGAACACAGGGATGACAATGACGTAAACTCACAGTTGTTAAGACATAAGTGGACAATAACGTGGTCATGGATCACTGAGGAAGTGTCCTCTGGTTATCCTCCTCACCCTAAAACCAGGATATAGTCAGCAGTACTAACATAGTAAAAGGAGTACAATTTGACTAACATAGTCAAATTGTAAGGTTTGACTAGCTGACAGAGAAGTGTGTATGTCTTTAGGACCAGAGGACTGTTAAAAGGTTTAATTTGACAATCGACTCACTCTGACTTTATTTCACATCAGTGGCAAGAAAGTCTCCACGAAATGCGGGATAAACTGGGAAAAGACTGTGGTGAGGATGGAAAGGTGCCACATATATTCTTTAAATGGCAGTTTTAATACCCTGCATGAAGTTTGATATTTAGTTATTTACCCACACATTGGTGTCAATTGTTACAAATTTAGGATGTTTGAAAGCCTGTGGTGGGTATTTTTGGGTTTTTTAATTGAGACATTTCTACAGATGAGGAAATGTGGCAGATGGTGCTTCCTGCTGCATTTTTTTCCCCTGTTTTCTACCAATTTAGTATGAAGAAACCTCCAGCAAGTTTCTTCTGTCTAAAATCACATCCAAGCAGTGAAGAGAGGTTTACCATTTACAGTGCTGGATAATTGGAATGGTGGGGGAAGGAATAGTGAGAACATTTGACTTTATGCTTTTTATATGTCTGTGTTATTTTTATTTTAAAAGTATGTATTATGTTTTTACTTATGTTAAAACAAGCCAGCAAAACAGCCATCTAAATCAGTGTGTCCAGGGGCCCGGTGGGGACTGTGGTGAGAAGTCAGTCTAACCCTCAGCAGTAGCAATAGAACCTACCATTTTTAGGTTTGGAAAGTAGTCTTTGGTGCATTTTAAAATGTTTCCGGTTACCAGTGGAAGGCAAGAAGTCTGAGTCCAAATATTTACAAGCAAGTCTTCCTATTTTCCCCCTTTTTTTTGTCCCTAGGACCATGCATGAAAATAGAAAGTTACTCCCAATAGTTTGACATGTCAGCCTGCAGTTGATCCTCTCGGCCACCAGGTGACACTTGAGTGTCTCTACAGGGGAAGACAGATTTGAGCAACGTTAATCTAAAGAGAAATTTTTAGAAATTTGGGACATTTGACAATCACCAAATTAATCTATGGATAAATGAGATATAGGTGTTTCTTGACACATTTTTGTGATCAGATCAGAAAAAGTTTATCTTGGTAAGAAATTCCATTTTCTTCTCCATTAGGAAAACGTGACATTCTGATTTCTGCCTGCACATCACCATAGCTAAACTCTAAACTATATTTAAGATTATGGTTATTAGGTTCACTTAATCAAAATGTGTACAATGTACATATATTCACCTCACTCCAAAGCTCCTGGTGGACCCTATGTGGCGAAATGAAACATCTCAGACTTGCCCTCCCACAGCAAACTGAAAAACATTTGTTTCCTTCCTATGAGTGACATTAAACAGCAATCTTCCATTAATTTAATGAAAAATGGCACAAAATCCAGTCCCTCAACCAATTCCTGGGTTTTCCAATAGTTGAGAGTGATGTCACCACACTAAGACTCTGGGTCTTTTTCAACCCCCCCAATGTGTATAGTGTCCTCATAAAGACATGTACAGAAATGAATTACTCATATTGGCAAAAACATAACGAAAGACCAAACTGGCAATAACCCAAATGTCTATCAACAGTAGAAGAAATAAATAAATGGTGACAGGTTCATAAAATGTAATACTATACAGCAAAGAAAATGAACAAACTATATAGATTGTTCATTGACACAATATCAATTTAAATAAGCTAGACAAAAAAGGATATGTATCATGTGATTCCATTTACATAAATTCAAAAATAGGCTGAATTAATCAATGGGTTTAGAAGTCAAGGTAATACCTACATTTAGGGAGGAGATGAAGTTTATGTTACGTGGAGTCAGGCAGAAAGAGCAAACTCTCTTTAACTTAGTCATTATTATTTTATTTAGGCCCCCAGTGGATTGGATGAGGTCCACCCACACTGGGGAAGCCAATACACTTTACACATTCTACCAATTTGAATCTTAATCTTATCCACAAACACCCTCACAGACCCCCAGAACAAAGTTTAACCAAATATCTGGGCAGCCAGTGACCCAGTCAAGTTCATACAAAATTAAGCATCACAGTTACATACATAGTAAAAGCTCAATAACTAGTGGATTGATTGAATGGTTTCATCTACTAGTTAAAGATATTTTGATATCAAACCATCCCTGAATTTTTTTTTTCTGGCAAAGAATATTTTCTTATAAACATTTTAGTGTGGGAATAACATTGGTTAAGTCAAATGCAATGTAGCTTTTTGTTGTTGTCATATATGTAAAAAAATGTGTGAAATGAATGTTTGATTAGGGATGCTTTCTGTAGGATAAAGAAATTCCTTGTAATTCCTTTGTAATTGGACTCTGCCCACCACTTCAACTTCATCTGGGGCCACTTCTCCCAGCATCCACTCTCCTTTTGGCTACACTGTAAGCTATGCAAAACTCCAACCCCATGTGGTTCTCTAATGCCATGCTGAATCCTTTACATGGTCCACTCCCCACACACCTCCCTTTTTTTTTAACTGCCCAAATTTCCATGTTTACATAATTTATTGTCTCTATTTAGCCTTACTTCATCTACTTCATAGCTCCCACCTACTCTGTAGCCAGCACAGCCTGTCATGAAACATTGATCACATTTGTATATGTAGCTGTTTTCCCACATAAACCGTAAGTTTCTAAAGGGCTGGTACCAGTATCCTAAATAGCTGTCCTTGTGCTAGGCATACAGCAGATGCTAATAAATACTGTTGGAACCAAAGATCTAACTAGGAAAATAGTACTATCTTATTTAAAGGGAGCTAAATTTTCTCCATTTAGCATCCTTTATTTCCATATATTGTCAACAATATGCTGCCAAAGTAGCATAAGAATCTGTAAATTACAAATGAAAATAAATTAAGAATGGATTGCATTATCCTGGTAAATACATGGACACCTTTTGGCTTCATGAAATTTCTATTCTCCTGTAGAACACATTTATCTTTTAATTTTGAAAATCTTACCAAGTTGGCGGTCACATGAAATCATTTACTTATATTTATATCCATATACTCAGTCATTCTATAGGTATCGAGGAACTACTATATGTATGAGATGCCTGAATTTTTCAGATATTTTGGCCTAGCGATAGGTGGATGGACTTTCCTATGTGTCTCATATCTACTAGCTAGTCTAAATGGATTAATGAAGAGGCAACTCCAGAGCCAAAGGCATGATTATTTTGAGTCTGATCTGTTTAATTTGTCTCTGAGTCCCTACTTTTCTCATTTTGGGCAACTTTTATCTCTACCTGCAAATTCTCCAACTCCAGTTCCTTGAATCAATTGCAATCTCCAAAAGGTTGTTCTTAACCAGGTTCAGCCCCACTTCCACACAGGCTTTGTGTCATCATTCTGGTTGTCAGTCTGAAATAGATGCTGCATTTGTTTGCTAGGGCTGCCTTAACAAAATGTATCCAATGGAATTAATATGATAGCAATTTTATTCTTACCAATACTCACTTAAAAAGAAACACAATGTCTTCTTTAATCCTTTTGTCCTTTAGTGCTTTCCTTTTATCGTTTAACTTATATTTCTAACCCACTTCCCCTCCAAGAGTATTATGATCATATATCTTACATTTGAAAGTCTTTTATTATTCATAAAATATTTCTTTGCAATAAAAGTAAATATGCAGAAACTGAAATTTTCTTTTATTTTCTATACAATAAAGCTCTGAGAGTATTAATATTTTCTTCACTGTTGAGTTTTCATAATTATTGGTAACATATAGTTGATCAATATTTTATAAATAATTATACGTTTTTTAAATTTAGACATAAAAAGTAAAAATTTATTGAGAATGCATCTGCTAACGAAATTGATGGAGTTTTTTTCCAATTAGTTCATATGTCCAAGGATAAATATTATTTATGTATTTATTGGATGATACAGGATTCACTAGCAATTTAGCAATTATATTCTTATTTTTCATTTTTAAAAAGTTAAGCATTAAGAACGCTTATAAGTAGTTCAAGTATAAGTAGTATACGTACATGGAAATGGAAAAAGTTTTATATAACAATGCCACTTAATTCTTTGTACTTTTGAGTTACATGCCAAAAATCGCAGTGTAACATCATTAAATATAATTTTAATAATCTATAAGCTGACAACTCAGGTCTCTTTCAGTTCTGTGGAAAGCACAGAATTAGAAATCTGACTTGCAAAGGATTTTTAAAATCCAGTTTCTAGACTCATTCACTTTCTCAACACCAACATTAATATTTCAAATTGTTCCTTTATGTGATGGCTTTAAAGTTTCACAAGATCATGAATGCATGGGATAGACATACTTCCTCTGGAAAGTGAGAGAAGGCCTATTTTAAGAGGGAAGTGGGTTTGAGTTCCTGTCCCTCCATGACAAGTTCTCAAGCAGATCAGTTTCAGGAAAAATTACATATGGAAGTTAAAGACATGAAAATGGATTTCCTTAAAACTATCTATGCCCACCTACCCCTTGCAAAGCTTTGCATACCTCCAGGGTACACCCGTCCGGGTTTGTAGACTATGGACCTACATTATGGCTAGGAAAGAGATGATGGAAAGAAAATGGCATTCAAGAGATTTAGCAAGAAAACCGACATGATGGTGAGGAAGTGAGAGAAAATGACAAAAACATAACTACAATGTTTCTGGGTGGATGGGGATACTATTATTAATAATCTAGTAAAGTAAACATATTTTGAGCACATATGTTTTTTAGCTATGTTAGGTTTAAGGGATTTGTGAAACATTCAACTGGACTTATTCAGAAGTAAAATAAATATGTGGCTCTGGTCTTTAGGAGAATGATCTGAGATGGAATTATAGGTTTGAAAGTCCTTGTCATTTAGATTTTATTGGAAGACACAGATGTGGTTGAAATCTGAATGAGAATATTAAAAGTGGGAGGAGTTTTACACACATTTTCTCCACCCTTAGAATGTAAACAATTTGAGGATCTGGTTCTAATTTCTACCTTTGATTTTCCCAGAGCCCCCAGCAAAGGGCTTGGGAAATGTGAATGGGTAAATGCTCCCCCGCCCCGTATAACTAGTAAAGCAGGGTGGGTAATTACAACTAAGCCTTACACAAGCACCTGGAATCCACAGATTCCTTCCTTAGGACCCATATAGACCTGGATAAAATTCTTGATAGCTGATAGCAGCTGAAAGCTTCTAGAACAAAGGGAAGGCACAGAGGAACTTGATTTGATCAGGTTATTTGCTTTTATTTTTTAGGGCCAAAATGAACCAACACCATTGTCCAATCACAATGGGAAGGTACACAATGAAAGTGCCCCGAGGACTTCTGCTGAGGATTTATGTCTCAGTAGCTCTTTATTATCTCTTGAACTCCCCGAAGGAAAAAAAAAAACTAGCAATGAAAAGACTCCTAAGGAACTTTCTCTGCTGACTCCCCCTACTAGAGGATGGCAAGTCACAGGATTTATATCAACTCCTAAAATATTTTTGACCTTGAAAAATCTCACATTATTCCAGTAAACCGTTACAATGATGCATTCATCTTCTTTTGCAAACGAACATCATTTTCTTTTTGTACTATGGTTAATGGTCACTTGGATTTGAAATCTCAGGCTCTTCTATGGAATCCTTATTCCCTTTTCCCTCTATGTATCTCAGTAAATCAGGAAGTGCAGTGATTCTACTTCAGAATAATCTCTTGAATAATCACCACCTTCCCATTTCCATTGCCATGTACTTGTCTGGTTTTTTAGTTCCTGAACATACACTACAGAAGGTCTGAGTCTCAGTTTGAAAATTCAAGTGTGCAAGAAATGTTGTATTTCCTCATTTTCTTTAAACCAAATTCTGATTCAGAATATGAATTCTGGTGGGATGTAAAAAATTCAGTCGCTGTCATTTTTAATAGCTTATCCTGCCCCACAACAGTGTTGTACAAAAGTCCTGGGTTTTTAAAACACCAAAGGTCTTTGATTACGGGTGGTGACTCATTTTCCCAACATACAGGTGCCTTGCAGGTCTGGGGACTGTGCAGCTTCTACACCATTCTTTGGGCATGGGCAATCTGTGGCAACCTGGAATACTATTGCCCAGGGTCCCTAGTTGCACCAAAAGCCACCCCCATAAGAGTCTTTTGACTAATCAAGGAATGCCACTGAGCAGTATAAGGGTTCCCCACTTTCTCACAAGACTCACAGACCTCTATCTTAGAAATCTCTTTTCTGTCACTAATTCTCAAGGCATTGTTTCTCTCTCATCTTTCTAGAACTCTGTATTAATATAAACCCTTCAATGGTTTAGTTTTTAACTAAAGACACAAAGAAAAAAAAATAAAGACATAAAGAGCATTGAACTTTAAGCTACTTCTGCTTTATGCAAGGCCAAAATCCCTTGAGGCCAGGAATAAAAAATGGAGTTACCTACCTATTTGTAATAGTCTTAATGGTTGCAGATATATAAGGAGAAGACAAATATTTCAATCAATGATTCTGCCATACGTCCAAATTCTGTAGGGCATTTCGGCATATAACCAAAGTTCATTCTACACAAGATCCTCCACATAACAAAAAGTAGTAAATTCAGCTTTATGTGCTGACTCTGATTGAGGAAGGCAAGAATGGATACTTTACTTCCTGAATAGAGATTTCTAAGACAGCAAGAGTTGTTTCTGAGTCACGTAAATGGAAAAGCAAACCCAAATTCCAGCCTTACTGTTCTCCATTCCTCTTAATTCAACTCATGGGCAAAGCTATTTCATCTGTAACTACTTTCATAATTGCTGCAGGCTAAAGATTTGCAGCTAATCCCTGAAAGCAGTGACAATCTCCACAGTTGTCTGATAAAGAAGACATGTTTCTAGACTACGTAGTTAACAACTGAATTTTCCCCAGCTTTCTTGCTTTCTGTTATTCTCTGAGGATAAATCAAAGATTTATTCAGCGAATGTCAAATTGAATGGCTAAAGAGAGTAGCGTGTCATTGGGCAATGTGAGGTCACAATGCTTTTATTCATGCAGAGGTTTTTTAAGATCTCAGATTGTATGGCATAGAACTTTCTCCACTGGAAGCACTCAGAGCGTCCCTATTCTTCCTGAGTACCCGTTTAATGATTCAACAGAAGTCCAAGTTAAGAGCTTCATTGTTACAGACTTCGTTTTAGTAAGAATGGCCATTTCTCATTTGAGTATCTACTGTTCTGCTGCATATTTTATACACGGTCTCTGATCTCCATTTTGAAGAAGAGGAAACTGAAGCTCACATATATAAAAAGAGGTACCCAAACCCTAACAGCCTGTTAGTAAGGGAGCCAGGATTTAAACTTTGTTCTTTTACTACCCCTACTGTTACTTAAAGTCACTGAAATACAGCTACTTGGAGTAAGTATTAATTTGTCATGATAGTTTGGTTGTAAAAATGTCAGCCTTATAAAGTCAGTTCACTTTATTTTCTACATTGTACCAATTAATGCAAAAAAATTTAACCTATTTCAAGAATATTCTGATCCCTGTGGTTTAACATTCTTATCACTATGATAAGTTTTCACATTGACTTCTTTATGGTTCCTATTATTAAACAGCGAAAGGACAATACCAGATATTCTGCAGGGATTTTAAAAGGTATATACCTACTAAATCATTCTTGACTACTTTGCTACTTCTAGTTTTAGGCCTTCAAGTTTTTATGTACTTCAAATATAACAGAATTTATCAATGTAACCTCACCGTTCATAAAGGCTGTTATGTGGTCACAATCTCAGATGCTAAAGCCTACGTAATGTGATTATATACTGAGCAGATTAGCCCTAGGTGGCTGGCTTTCCCCTACAGGAAAATATAGGATTTCTAAACAAAAATACATTACTTGTCGATTTTATTGATTTCATCTTTGCATGGTATCTTCTAATCCTTAATTGTATACATATGGCATGTAATCATGGTATAGCTACAATTTTGAATTGTGTGTTCACACAGTCTAGTTATTTTTAATGACTGCACAATACTCACTTGAGTTTCTTCTACTTGTCACCTATAGTAGGCATTAGTTTTTTCTAAGGTTTTGCTGTTCTAGAAACATTGAAAAGGCAGGTAGATTTTATTTTTTTGAATTATTTCCTTAAGGTAATTCCTTCAATATTGGATTGGGTCAGAGTATGAACATTTCAATGATCCTTGATACATATATGGCGATATTACTTTCTTTTTTTTTAAATTTTTGTAATTAAAAAAAATAATATTATCTTTTTTCTTCACTTTAATATTTTTACCCTTGCCAAGCCTGTATGATACTTTCTAAAAAGATTAGCCACTTACATGGCTACCAAAAATATAGGACCAAACCCAATCTGAGCACCTTTCAATCTTGGTGGGGTGCTTAAAAACATGTTCTAACTCCACAGCTGTAAAATTCACCCCTCATATGGAAGGCCTGTGATGCAGGGGGCTATCAATCAGCCCAGATCTTTTTACTCATCGACCTTCTTAAATGGCCTATAACTTGATGTGGTAGCGGCAAGGTGCAGCCGACTACGTAGGTCCAAGTCAGCTCACCACATATTAGCTGTGTAATCCTCAATAAACTACTCAACTATTTAGTGTTTCAGTTTCCTCACCTAAACAAGAATACCTACTTCGCAGGATTTCTCTGAGGGTTACATGTACTGCCTACCGCATTTTGAAATTAAGCATATATTCTTTTGAAATTAAGCCTACATTCTTTTCAATATCCTAAATGGTGACCAAAAAAAAAAAAAATCTTTAAGGATAGATTTAATTTTGGTGAACAGCCAAAAGCTCTCTGCAAAACAGCTCATTTATTAAGCCGGGTCATACATATCGTAGTTATAAAAAAGGTTAAACTTTCTTTAAATGTTGGCATTTAAACATTGGTTTAGGGAGAAAGGTTATATCTTGAATTCATATCATTAAGCCAGTCATCTCGTTGCTGATCAATGCCAAACCACCAAGTCATTGCTATTTTATCTGTCCTTTGTCTCTCAGTCTACCTGTGGAAGTTTGCCTTATTTTTTCTAAGTGGATGAATATGATTCCAAAGAAAGCACATAGAATATTTTATTAGCCTTGAGCTCTGGGAAAATTAAGTTGTATTATTTACTTCTCTTCTACTCTCCTTAAGAAAATTCTATTAGATGGATATTTAAAAAACAAAAAACTTCAAACCTATCCTCCATGTCTCAATTTTTCCTCATACTTTTATGCATTTGATCTCTCTGCATTGTGTCCTGGAAAGGAACCCAACTTAATCCTCCACCTCATGAATTCTCTTTTTTATCTGCATTCATTCTTCTATTATGCTCATCTACCAAGTTCTTTTCCATGATTCATTCATTGAATGCTTCTGTGGTGACAGGGACTGTCTGAAGAACACTTTAGATCCCACATCTTTTGGGGGATTGTAACATCCTCAAATCTAAGGATATTGAGTTTGTTGCCTTGTTTAGGGTGCTTATGTTGCTCAAATTTTCACGATTTGATTGACTACTCATTTTTGTCATTGGGGGCTGCTAGTTCAGCGAAAGGCAGCCTGCCTCTGTGGCCCCTGGGGAACACTGGAACATACTGCCACATGAGGGGAGCCAGTAGTCTGCTCAGCATGAGGGCCCCTCATCCTACTGGGGATCTGTAGCTACTGAAGATTTTGTGGGTATTCTCTGGCCCAAGATCCACATTCGGTTCTCTGGCCTGAGAGCAACAGCTGTTGTCACCTACTGCCTAGCTCAAGTGTGGGGAAGGCCAAACGATCCAGCAGTTTCAACAGGAGCTTCAAAAGAGAGATTTCCAAGACCCTCTTCTAGTTTGGGGCTGCCCTGTAACTACTCCCATTTGACCTACAGCCCTCATTTCTGCAAAGCCATGATTTCCTCTGGTCTTATATATCAGATCCTGTTTCCGTATCTCAGAACTCCTCAAAAGCAATGGTTCATTTATGGGATTTTGGTTTCACAATGCCATTAGATTTCATTGCTTAAATCTGTCTAAACTGCTAGACACCAGCCATAATACTCAGGAGAGGATTTATGTATTAAATTCAGTTATCTTTCTTAAGTGCCTAAGTGAAGCACAAGGAAACTGCTATGAAGCTCACAGTTTTCCTAATCAAATGAAGGCATCTGAGTGGAACCTTGAAGAACAGGAAGAACCAGACATGCACAGACAGGTGTATGAGAAGAGTAGCAACTAGCTACTTTGACTTGAAACACTGATTCATCATAGCACTTAGACATTTAAAGTAATAAGGGAAAAATAACTGTGAGGTTTTTTTTAAGAAACTGTATGGACGGTGCAGCAGGAAAAAAATCCATGGATTTTTTAAAAAATCTATAAACAGAATAACTATCAGAGATCATTTATCGTAAAATTAGGGTAAAATAATAAATAAGGCCCACACATTTCCATTAGAATGTGTGTGCATGTGTGTTTGTGTGTGTATATAAACTCTTCATGTATACTGTGTCGCTTTTTAACAAGCATTTAGTTTAATACCTTAAAAACTACTTTTGGGAGAATGGTCCATTCTTTAGATGTTTTCTGCAGAATTAATGAATAGATTGTCAATTAACATGATTGTGGTGGTGAGGGGTGATCCTCTAGGGAGTCATTTCTGAACATATTTTTTATAAAAAACATTCAGTATTAAAAGATGATTTATTTATATTTGGAAAATCATAGCTGGGGATTGGGGGCAGCAATGATGAATTCTATGTAACCAAGAGGAGTCTCAAAAGCTGTGGCATGAATGTAAGAATATTATTTTTATCCTAAAAGGACATGGATTTTTAAAAGGTTGAAAAATAGTGCTTTCTAGATGCAGTCCCCAACCCCTGGGCTGCAGACTGGGACCAGTCCGTGTGGTCTGTTAGGGACTAGGCCACAGAGCTCTGCCACCCATCAGTGGAAAAACTGTCTTTCCTGATACTTAGTAAAGCCACTCCCCATTGCTTGCAACACCACCTGAGTTCCACCTGCCTCCACCCCCATTCCCGTTCATGGAAAAATTGTCTTCCATGAAACCGGTCCCTGGTGCCAAAAGGCTGGGGACCACTGCTTTAGAGGATGGTTCTAGGGCCTCAAGTCTCCTTAAGACACTACAATTTTTTGCTTATAAAATGACCAAAAGAAGTATTTTGGAAACCGTAACTTGTGTTTAACGCCACAAAACAGTAAGCAAAACTCATCTGTTCTTTACCATATGCAGTGTGGCTCCCCCACGGATCATTTTTTAACATTGACCTAAAATGTAAGAAAAAAATTATTATGAATTTAGCTTTTATTCAAAATTAAATAAGCAAAAGCAAAATTTTTAAGAAACTTTTACAAATTGCTTACATAAAAGAAAGTTAATAGGGACAGTCACAAGTTTGCAACAAATAATTACAAAAGTATCTAGGGCAGCATGAGTACAAACCATGTCGCAGCATGGTGATCTAACTGTGATATGAATAAGGCATAACTAACATCTGCACCAAGACCAGAATTAAAAAACAAAGCAAACTTTAAAAGCTTAGTTCTACATCTTCTCTTCCCCCAGATCCTTAATGGGCTTATACTATGTCATCTTTTTAAACAAACACATCATGTCAAACTATAAATTACATAGATGGGCAGTTAATGTGAAAAGCCCCCTAAACTGTACAGACTAACTGGTACTGAATCGAGTTCTCCACTTACCTTTATGTACAATTAAATGTAAACCATATTTTCACAGTTTTAAGTGTTTTATGAATAGATGCACAGTACCATGTCAGGTTTACAACTGTTCCTGAAAACTGGCTCTAGGTTCTGCATCCAATGCCTGTCGGCCACTGGGATGCAAGTATTTACATAAATAGGAAACTGTGTCATAGTCAATGGTCAAGACAGTTCAGCAAGAGCAGTATCTCCAACAAAGAATGATACTCAATACTATATTTTACATACTTGTGCAAATATAAGCGTTAGGACAGATAAATCTGAGGCAAATTCAATTTGCAAAAACTTGTATCGCTACTGTTGTAAACTTGGGCAATAAATGACCCTCAGCAAGTTCTGCTCTCTATGGCTTTTTTTTTTCTTTTAAAATTTTAAAGCCAGAGAAAATGCACACACACCACCATCCACCACACACACACGCACACACACTCCACAGACATACACAGAGTTCTCATTCCATTTTAGAATATGGTACATAGTGCAACTTCATCACAATGTAGAGGTTTAACACACATTCGGTGCATGTTTTTCTGTGCAAGTTCTTAGTGGTCTAAATCCTAGTTGAAGGTATTCTTTTGCAGAACCATATGATTCAGGAGGTTGAAGGAAAAAAAAAAGTTTCATTACATTTCTGAAACCAGCACTGGATGTGCAAAGGCAGCGGACAATCTGGCCATCAACACAGCCAGATTAGGGTAACTTTCAAGGAAGATCCAAGCAGTCAGTTACTTAGATTGGTCTCTAGAAAAGTAGGTCAGTATATGCTGTATCTTTGTCAATCGTTCTTTCAAAGACTTCATTGACAAAACTGACAGCTGGTATCGGGGGTCTACAGGAAGAACTGCGAGAAGCCACCAACACCATGCAGGTCCATTAGGGGTTGCCTAAAAATAATCAACAGTTTATGGTATTAATAAAACAAGTATTTAAGTAAAAATAACATAACAAACCACCAAAAAGCTACCACTGATTGAGCACTTTACTATGTGCCAGGTCCTATCTCAAGTATCCTTAACAGTCGTGTAAGGTACAAAATGGGAACCTGAAGCTCAGAAATGTGATGCGAATTTTCCAAGATCTCTCAGCTCATACGGTGCAGAGCCAAGATTCAATCTAGACCCAACTCCATAGCCAGCACTCACGCTGCCCTCAGCACTGCACAGCCTTAAAGCAGGGTTTCTTAACCTCAGGCTACTGGCGTTTTGAGCCAGATAATTCCATCTTGTGTGTCTTAGCACGTTCAGCAGCATCTCTGACTTCCGTCCACTAGATGCCAGTAGCACCTCCCCCATTGCGACAGCCAAAAATATCTCCAGATAAGGCAAAATGGCCTCTTGGGGCAAGACTGCTCCAAGCTGAGAACCACTTTCTTAAAATAGACACTCGAAGCATTAACAAAAGTTAGCTGCTATTTAAAATTTCTTCAAAGTATTGTGTAATCCTGAGAAAAAAATAAGAAAAAGGTCTTGGCTTCCAGGCTTGTTTGAAAAATAAAAAGTTCTCCAACAAAGAAGTCCCTCTGATGTTGTAAGGGCTGACTACTGGCTATTAAAAGAACTGGGAATTTACATAAAAGTATCTATAAGCCACCTTTACTGCACATTGGATTGCTTCTTACTGGACATGAAACATGAAGTTTCAGAATGACAAAACGAGCTGTGACATCAGTGCTGCTCTTAATAAGCTTCCTCCAGAATCCAACTAGATTTCTGTATTTGTGCATTGTCTCATCTCAACTCAGCATCACTACCACCTCTTTCGAATTCCAGAGACCTTAGAAACTACCTTTCCCAGGATCCCCTCCCCGATATGGTTCCCGGTTAGACTCAGCCAATGAGAGGCACTCTCGTGAGATGTGCAAGTTGGAACAGAAGAGGCCATTATTCTCTGGAGAGTGTTGCAAAGTGTGGGCAGCAGCTTTCCAGAGAATTGTTGAAAAGCATCTGCTCCGCTGCTGCAGAGAGATACTGGTGAAGACCCACTGGGATTCTTAAGAATTACAGCGGCTTCCCCACAAGTTCTTGAGAAGCACGTTGTTAGCTGCTCCAGGGGAAGATCTGTGGTGTCAGATGCCCTGACCTCTGCTGGCGATGTCCCTGATCTTCACTCCTGCAGCTCTCCCAACACCGCCTAAACTCTATGTCCTACATTAAACCGTTCCTGGAATACGTAGAGTGGCTGCTTTTGATTTCCTGACTGAATCCTAACTCACATAATATCGCTAACAGAAAGCAATGGTAGAGGAAGAGATAAAAGGTAAGGGTGGTGAAAGTGATAAGAAAGTAATGTTGAATTTTTCTATAAGCTTTTTTTTAACATTTAAAATTTCTTATTCAATATTGCTCTTATCAAATCCTACTTCTGTCATGTTTAATCAGATGCAGGTAGCCAGGGTAAAACAAGCATATGGCAACTGATAATATGCTGAACAGAACAGGTACTGAATTTGGAGATGGCTTGATGTTGAAATTTTAAGGTCAGATGAAGGATTCAATTGGGATTCAGACTTAGACCAAGCTTTGAAAAATGGAATGAGAGGCAGTGTGTACCACAGTGGGACCTATCATCTCTCGATCTTCATATATTTATTTACAGCCATGCCTTTATGAAATCGATCACCTTCTGACCACAAACACTTTATTCAATTCAAATGCTATGTCTAAAAGTTAGTGCTTTAACAAGTCTATAATCAGATTTTCCAGGATAAGGACCCTTCTTTTATCCTTTTTGCAGTGCCTACTGCACAGATCTGCTTGCACAGAAAATGCCTGACATACATTAATAAGACTAAGCTTAAATGTAAACCCTAAGCACCTGAGCAAGACCACAAGCGTAACACTTTCATGAGGAGTGAAGTAGTAAACATGAAGAGACAAAAATGGATTGAAGTGGTGGGGTAAGATGTTGGGATAAAAGGAGAGGTGAGAAAAGATTTTTTTAAATGTACAAAAAAATGACAAGTCTCTCCACAGTCAAAGAATAAGAGTACAGCTGATGGGCTCGAAGGCATGGCTGATTCATAGTCAGTTTACTACATGGTAACATCGCATTTTAATTCCTTATCCCTCCTTCTAGGAAATCCTCAATGAAGGACTTGCTCCTTCTCTGGAGCACGCTCCTATAGCCATCTCAGCTGACACCAATTTCAAGCCTCTACCTATATAAAATGCAGTGGATACCAGGGCTCTAGAGAACATGATCAGGATTATGAAGACATGCGGTTCAAAAGAAATGCTTGCAAAAAGGAAAATGAAAAAGAAATTTTAAAATCTACTAATTCAAATTTACAAAAAAGTGAGACTTTTGGAAGTAATATTAAAACCACCATACCTGAAGGTTTTCCTCCCTCTCAGGCATTGATCCAAAGTGCTGAAGAATTTGGCTTCGAAATCTGTCTCTTAAGTTCTGAAACCAGCTGCAGGCTTGAGAGTATACCAAATCGTGAAGTTCTCTGAGATTCTTAATCTCACCTTCATTCTCAACCTAGAAGTACAACAGTCAGTAAGACTTCTATGAATGATCCCCCTGTCCGTATCACCAACCCTGCAGAAATGAAAAGCAGCATCAAAAAGCATCAGAAAAATAGGGAAGGGAATGTCTATTTCAGTGATGAATTATCAGAGAGTATGATGTAATTCTTATGCTATAATATATATTTCTGCTTTACATAGTGCTACTTGGCCAGACTGAACAAAGACAGCAAGGCCTGACCTCCACCACCTTGCTGACTTAGCAGTGCAATACTGCAGAACCCTTCTAACAGCCCCCGAGTGGGAGGAGTAAGATTCAGAGAGAGTTCTGGTTCACAGGTCTACACAAATTTGGAATTGCTTTTGTCTTGATGGATCATGGCTTTTGAAAGCAGTGGAACAAAAGGGTGGAAGAAGACAGTTGCTACAATAAAAGAAAAGAGAGTGGGTGAGGGCGCAGACACCATGATAGAAAGTAGCAACAGGAGTCCAGGCATAATTACATCTTTTACTAGGGAACTGGGTCAACACACAAAAACAAACAAAAAGCCACAACCAATACTTTAGTGTATAAATTCAGTATATCATAGGATAGGGAATCAGTTATACAATGATGAACTTCTCCTATTGTACCCTTTAGACGACTAAATCATCAAACTGCAAATGTAAAATTAAATGCATCCATCTTACAGCCTGAGATCCAGAAGAACAGTCTCGTAGAACACAGGTGGGAAGATCTAAAGTTAACATACCCATCTTATGTAGATTTCTTTAACACACACCACACACATTTATATCCCACTCGCTATGTGCCAGGTAGTGCTATGTCTCATACACATTAACTCATCTGAACAAATACCAGGCCTGACTCAGCCTTTCATACTTCAAAGATGACTAATACAAAAACAACAAAGGGACTCTGAAAACATTCTGAAATATAAAAAAGGTAAGACTATAGTGCACACGACACCAAAAAAAACCAAAAACATACTTTTTATGTCTGAAAGATTTGAAATGAAAATTAAAACTAAAGTTTAAAAAGCATCTGCTTTTTGCACAACGTGAATGTACTTAACACCACTGAACTGAACCGTACTCTTAAAAATGGTTTAAGTGGTAAATTTCATGTTATATACATTTTACTACTATAAAAATAAAATTTTTAAAAAGGTAAATGAGTCATACAACTGAAGAATTCTGGTCTTGGAATGACTATACAAGATTCAGTCCCTGCAAACATACATTGAACTTGATATGGGCAAGAAATAAATTTGTGACTTGTTAAATCATTTAAAAAGAAAAAAGAGCATCTGCTTTGCACTCTCACAAAATTCAAGGAAACAAACCATGGGCTCTAGTAAACAAGGAATGATAAGAATTGAAAGAGTCTGAGATGGAAAAAGAAGCTGGCCAAAAAAGCAGGCAGAAATTTTAAAAGCAAGCTTTTAAAGTTAAAGAATTTTACTGCAGTAATATAATAGAACTTAATATTTTGTTTGAAGTCAAAGAAAACAGAATTATTACAACAAGGAAAGAAGACTTTGATATAAAAAACAAATCTAAGAAGCTTTTCCAGAATGGACAAGGAAAGCATTATACAGATGAAGACAGTAAGATGAAGAAAAATTACTAGCCATTCCTAAGACCACAGAGACATACAGGACTCAACTCTCTAAACATCAAATCCATAATACTTGCAATATGCTGTTCTACTGTCTATATTTATATTTGCATATATACATTTGTATAAATATGTTTAGCCACATACTCAAGGGATTTTGTCATCAAACCCAATACATGAAGGTATAATTTACATAAAGCTAAAATAGGGTTATTAGTTTTACAAAGAACATTGCCTTTAGCAAATGATTCTATTAACCAAGCATGCCTAAGGCACAGAGTATATCAATCAGCTCAAAATTTCAACTCACACAATACTTTTGGCATACATCACAAAGCAAAGTACCCCACAGTGTTTTTATAATAAGATAGGACAGGCAATATCATTCTAATCAAGTTTATCGGCAGAGGCAATAGGGTGTAATGATAAAGCACAGGACCTAGAGCCACAGAGTTAGCTTTAAATCATTTTTGTTACACTACCTATAGGATCCTAGGGCAAATTAACTAACACCTCTGAATTGTACCTTTCTGATCTGCTATTTCATAGAGTTGTGAAAATTAAAGGAGCTAATAATGTTTATGAAAATACCTAATGCCAACATTCAACAACTGTTGACTGAAATGAAGCAGCAATGAAAAAATGACGGTGTAAGATCTATGTTTTTATAATACCTTTCTACAAGACCTTCAACTTGATATTTATAACATCACAAGACATTTTTTCTGGTTCCTAAACTCATTGCAATTGGTAAATAAGGTACTGCAAATATCAAAAGGGCCACATTAACCTTATCCAAGAAAGATATAACAATAACCCTACCCAGATAACATCAATATGTATAACGACAGTGCTTTCTCTGTGATGCCCTAAAATTTTAATACAGCATCCAACTCTATTTTATCATTAAGGTTATCTTAGGCACAAGAATAATCTTAACATATAGAACAATTCTTTCAGGATTTTGTGTGTCTACCTTTACATCAAATTTCAATGTACTGATTACATTCACTTTGACTACCAATAAATTCAATAAAACAGGACAGTGATCAGCAATGTTTTGAAATTTAGATGGGTGAAAAGTTCAATTTAGTCAACTGCAATTGTTAAGTACCTACCGTGCATATATACAGACACACGTATACACATGCACATATACATCCTAGGCACTGTGCTCGTTGTTAAGTCTGTAGAAATGAGGGGGATCTAGGTTCTAGTCTCCCAAGTTCTCTTGGAATGCACAACGATTTAAGGGTAAAATAAAAAGGTAACTTGGAGCTAATTCTCATGAGTAGCAGTGATAAGGGTATCTGATAGGAAGAACTGGCTCATGTGCCTAGGAGGTATCAGCCTGCATGTACCAACGCCCAGAACACAGCATACTAAAGTATGCTGGAAAAGAACAGTTTTTAATACCTTAACATCCTCCAGATATTCAATGTCTGCAGTACAATATCCATCTTTCATTCCTCTTTTTAAAACTCTAAACCGCTTTCCTCCAACTGTATCAACCACAGACCTTCCATCGGGTAAGAAATGTACATTTCTAATTTGTAACATACAACCATAATCTGCAAAACTAAAAGAAAACTCTGATTAGTAATAAAGTTCAAGCACAAGCGTGCAAGTTCTCATACATACTGAAAGAAAGTTCCGATATAAATACAGATATTTAAGTTCACAAAAACCATACCTATTTTGTGTATCACTGACACACATCCCGAACTGTTTGGTTCCAGTTTGTATACTTCTTCGAATCATCAGTCTATATCGTGGCTCAAATACATGAAGAGGGCAAGGCACAGTGGGGTAGGCCATAGTGCAAACAAATATTGGAACGCTCTTGGTCAAGCTGAAGGAGAAGAAGTTTCATTATTATAGACCAGAATGTACAACAAAAATGAGTGATGTTTATAATAGTAATAAATTAATGTAAAAAAATTAGTTCTAAATAAGGCGTATTTTATTTCTGGCAAGAATAAGAATCAGCACCCCCTTCATTAAGCTCACGCTGATGCAATATTAATACTAAAAATCTATTTGTGATCCTCTTATTTATAAGAGTAAGTTTGAATTTGGAGACACCAGGTTATCATATACACCCAAGTATCTTTATGCATCACAAAGAGAATTTATTATAATATTTTATATTCAAAATGTCTTAAATATTTATAACATGACAGTTAATATCTTTCATCCATAAAATACTTAGTTACTCTTAAATAACAAGAAAAAAATGAGCTTTCACAGAAAAAAAGTGAGCTTTCATAAGAGATGAAAAGCAAATAATTAAAAATTCTTAGGCATTAAAATATTTTCAAACTCGCAATCAAAAAACAAACTCTGATAACATTTTTTCCAGATAATTAAAATAATATATCATTTTTCATTGCCAGATTGGTAGAAAGTAAGAGAAAGATAAAGGCAATGTCCAGTTATGTCAAGGGTATGGGAATAACTGGCAGTGTGGGGGCAGTATAAAACAGCACGGCCATGCTAAAGAAGAATTTGGCTATACACATCAGAAGCCTTATGTTTTTAATTGGAAATGTTCATGTCTTTGGAACCAAGAAACACACTTTTAGAAATAATTCTATAAATACTATACAAACTGTGAATAATAGCCTAAACTGAGAAGCATAGAGGAGCCTAACAGGATCAACTATGTACATCCACAAAATGGAATACTTGTTTCCATTAAAAGATGATGTATACAATACTTAGAAAAAATGTTTATACTAATAAGAAGAGGAGGCTACAGAATAATATGAATAATATGATCCCACCTTTGTTTAAAATGTATTTATATATACTGTATTAAAGCCTGGAGGGATATATGTCAAAATGCCAATAGTGATTCCCTTTGGGTTGCAGATTATAGCTTTTTTTTAGTGCTCATTTATATTTTTTAGTTTTTCTTCAAAATGACTGTAAATTACTTACGTAAATGTAACATTTAATAAAAACATGATTATAATACGTTAATAAATAAATAAAATAGCCCCATTAGTAAGCAGCTTCCAGGAAGCTTCTCTCCAACATGCTCAGCTCTCGCCATGTCTCTACCTCATCTGTCATTTGCATATACTATTCTTAGTGGGCAGTCTGCTTGTATCACTGTTTAAGATTTCAAAAATATAACTGCAGCTTTCTTAAATCTAGATGTTTTGGTATTGATGAAAAATATTCACAATCCTCACATCAGAATATTTTACAGCATAAAATTATACAATAAAATATCAATTCCATGGAAAGATAACTCCATATTTACTTCTGTACAGAAAAGACTGGAAGTCTTTCTTCTATCGAAGGCCACTGGCCCACTGAAGACATATCATGCGCACATATTGAAAAAGAACAGTCTATAAGCACAATTTATTTTAGAAAGTAAGAAATATAAAATAGTCAATTTATATTTCAAAAAATAATAGAAATAAAAAGTTGGTTGCTAACTAAAGACAGCATATAAAAGTTCCACCTTTGTTCTTTAGTGTATTCAGTTAAATGAAAAGGAAAGAAACAGTTAAGAAATTAAACACCTGTGAAAGAAATTTAGAGAGACCCAAGTGACAGGTCAAAGAGGGAAAGAAATGAAGGAAACAAAGGGAGTAAAGTGAAAGAAAGATGTCCAGGGCCAGCAGGGCCAGGCCCAACCTACCCAGCTCCAATTAGCCACTATGATCTCTTAATAGTAGTATCTATCACTAAATCCCAAAGTTACCTCTGGGCTTTTCGCCTGCCTGACACTAACTCAACTCTGCTCCCAGTATCTTTATTAACTGACGATTTGGCCCCTGAGAAACCCCTTCCAATTCCAGTCTTAGGTTTCAAGGTTTAGAAAGCCCCTTCCATACCTCTCCTTGACTAACACTCCCCGCTGATCTAGGTCCTTTATCCTCGCCCTTCCTCCTGCCCTGCCATGACACATGACAGCTGCTGTTACCATCAATGGCACTGTTACCATTCCCACCTCTCTGTTCCCCATTCCGCTGCTGGATGTCACTGCAGGAAATTCCTCCCCTTCCTAAAATACTGCTTCAGCCCAAAGGGTTAAGTCAATAATTCCCTACGGAACATTTGGATGCTACCAAATGAACTTTTATAATATTCTGTGTGTTGAGGACAGGGGAAGCTGACCAATACTTGCTTAAAAATGCCTTTGAATAGACTGAGTTGAACTAAAGACAGGATCCAGCTTGCTTTGAGAAGGTTTCTCCTTACTATTTCAAAGGGTAGTAGTTCATAATTTAATTTTTATGAGAAGAAACTTACTGTGACAGTTCAGCAGTTTCTTCATCATATATTTTTTTTCTCTCAGACAGTTCATCAGGCAGATACTTCACTATTAATTCTTCCAACAGCTGTGTGACACAGTACCTCCTATCTGCTAGATACTAAAAGACAATATTATTTTACATTCCAGTAGTTGTTTTCCTACAGTATAAAACAGGCAAAACAGTTTTTAACTGATATATTAAAGCCTTTATTATATACTTATACAGTCGATTCTGAATTAATTTAATTAGTGAGGGGGAACATTACAATGGATGATGCTGAACAAGGTAAACCTGCCTGAGGCTTTGCTCAAGAGCATTAAAGATGCATCGCTGCAACTTGAACCAAGCCCTACAGAACAGTTGCCTGCTATGATCACAGACCCTCTATGAGCCACAATGAGCCCAGCCCCTGCCATCTCCCACGACAAAGGCCAGTTTCCATCTGACAGCTCATGGACACTAACACTATCATGTTAACTGAGAAACAAAAAGGACATAAAGGAATAAAAAAAAAATAATACATTTGCCTTATTTAAGAAAAGCAAAACTATTTCCTTTTTTGTTCTCAATTTCACAAAGTGTGTAGATAATTTTTCTTTCAGATTTTCCTTCCATTGTCACTCGCTATCACTCAGACCCTTACCAAGATATTGCTTTTCCTATATGATCCACCCACCCGACTCTATATAAAATAGTACACTTGTGCTAATTCTAAAGTACTCTGAGAAAGTACTATACTCATACATTTTTCTGTCATTCTCTATTCCAACTGATCTCACTCCTGCCTATGAAAAACCTATCTACCTATCCTTCAAGGTCTAACTCCAATTTTACCTTTTTCATAAAGTCTTCCTTAATTATTTTTCTATCTCCCTAGAATCCCACAGTTTTCTGCTTTTACCGCCACATGAAAGGCACTGTACTGTAGTATATGGATACCTTATATCTCTGTAATTAAACTAAAAATTGCTTAGGGCCAGGGAACAGGTCAGAGTGTATGCACAGAACTTTGCATAAAGAAAATACCTGATACATATTTATTTAATAAAAGTAGTGAGGCAAAACTCTTGGGAGACAATAATAAGACAAAGAGAAGCCATCCTTTAATCTTAAAGTCAGCAAAAACAAGGGTTTTGTCATCATCCAATGAAGAATAAATTAGGAAATGTGGGAGATTGGGAAATTGGTTCTAGTAGTGGTTTCCAAACTTTAGCATGAATCAGGGCTTGTCAAAATACAGATTGCTGAGCCCCACTCCAGACTTTCTGATCTGCTGAATCTGGAGTGGGGTCTGAGAATTTATATTTATAACAAGTTCTCAGGTGACACAGATGCTGTAGGTCAGGGGAACATACTTTGAGAACCACTGGGCTATAGACTAGAGAGAGGTACCCTTGAGTACATATGTACACAGATAACTTAAGAGTTTATCATAAAGTTAATCAAACAATAGACATCATAAAAAGCAATCCTATTACCATTTTCTATTAAATTAATAAAGATGTGTGAAAATTCAATACCCATGTAATTAAACTTGGGGAAACATTGTCTTCTCTTATACTAACCGATAGGAATCTAAATCTGTGTAACATTCCAAGGGGCTAGGCAATCTAGCAAGTGGTTGTAAGAGCTTTATTAACTATATGGCCTTTGATCTAGTAATTCACCTCCCAGGAATTTAACCTAAGGAAATGGTCAAAAATGCATATAATCATTAATTTTAAATGATGTTGACAAAAGCATGGTATACAAAAAGAGAGAGAGCAAAACAACTTATATATCCAATGACATGGAAATGTTAAATCACTGGGCTATTATGCTATAAAATCATGTTTTTAAAACATATTTAAATGGAAAAAATGAGCAAAATAAAATGACGAGTAGAAAAAATGTAAAACTGTAGAGCATACCAATATTATTTTCTAAATTATATAGTATATATTTAGATTTTACAAATTAAATGACACAGTATATATTCGAAGTTATACACAAGATAAATATAAACAGTATGTTAGTTATATTTTCAAATAATATGCTAATATATTTTTCAAACTCCATTTTTTAAGATGAAATATCTCTAAATTATAGCAATAAATCTAATAGTTAATCTGAAAAAAACCATATACTAGAGAGTACCTAAAAAGCTTGGATAAATAGCATGTTTAGAGTACTTCACCTGAAAACATAAAGCATATTAGCTGAAAATGTAACTTAATAAACTCTTTAAGTTTACTTTATATTTTCTGACTTTGCTAATGACATTCTATATATGATTTTGTTTTACATATCAGCTTGTTATGTATGGAAGAGACATATTGAATGTAATAATACACATATGCTATTATGATATCTATATCGAGTTGTGCTTTCTATATAGGACATAACTCTATGTATATTCAAAATGGTCGTATTAATTTTTTGCTCATATTTTGAAGACACTGTTTTCTTTTTTCTTTAAACAATCCTGTCAATCACCAGAGACAGCATCACCGTCCCCGATCAATGCTACCCTGCAACTGCCTCTCAGAATCATTAGCTTTGGCCTTACTTTGGTGTTTCTGCAGTCACTCAAGCATAATTGAGAGAGTGCTGTCACCCGATCAGTTACGGAAGCTACTGAGATCTAGCTATTTCCTATCACACGTTATTAACGCTGATCATTGACTCTATAAGAAGGGGTGTGGGAAGCTGTGCCTCCCTGTCTTCTTTCCAATCTACCACTCCTAGAGCAGCACTGTCCAATGTGGTAGCCACTAGTCACGTGTACCTACTTAAATTTAATTAAAATTTTAAAATACAATTCCTCAATCACACTAGCCACATTCAAGGGCTTAACATCCATGTGAGGCTAGTGGCTACCAATATCAGGCAGCAAAGTATAATATAAAGCATTTCCATCCAATTCTGTTGGACAGAGTTGTTCTAGATGTTATGGGAGTTGGAAAAGGCCTCAAATCTGGCCTACCATTCAGGGTGGGGTTTCCCCAATGCTGTCATCACTAAAATTAAACATAGACCTTACCAGGTAACTGAACACCTCCTTTTGTTAAAAAAAAAATTAAATACAAGGGGCTTGCTCTCCAGGATCTATCTTCTTTTGCTTACCCTCTCCAATCTCACTTTTCTCCAACATTAGCATATGGATAATAAAACATTATCCTTTTTAGTCACTCATTATATACAATGTATATCATTCTGAACATGATGATCACTATTTCCATGGCTGAACAGAAATCAAACCATGTTGCCAAACTTAAGACCAATAAATAGACACATATGCAAACATTTACCTCTTTTAAGCTTTCTTTGCAAAGAGGACAATATGGTGCATGATCTAAACAACGCTCAAGACAATTCTTACAGAATGAATGTCCACAAGGGGTTGTTACTGGCTCAAAGAACAACCTGAAATCAACCAAAATACATGTTAGTTGTATTAATAATAGAACCTTAACATTAATCTCTATTTAAAGAAGGAAGGAGGGCCCAGTGGGCAGGACAGGAGGGAAGGGGCAGTGATAAGCGTAACTATACTCTCCTGCACCTTTTGAAAGTTCTCCATCAACAGAGGTACCCTGCCAAGGGCCTAGAGCTGCACAAACTAATACACTAGCCACTGGGCACCTGTGGCTATGAAGCACTTGAAATGCAGCTAGTCCAAATTGAACACATGCAGTAAAAGTAAAATATACCAGATTTCAAAGACTTAGTGCAAAATAAATAATGTAAAATATTTCATTAATAATTATTAATTAGCTTTTGTATGGCCTTTATATTCCCATTTTATTATTAACCTAAAAATGGTTCTCTTACTAGGTTTCTAAGACTTACTATATAAAATTCATAAAAAATAATCTAATAAATAGTACAGTTGAATCCCAAAGAAATATTATATTAGGCCTAATACTAGATGTAATACTCAAGTGATGCAGAAAAACTGATTTTACTTCATTTACAATTATTTCCTGACACATGATACATCTGAATTTCCTACAAATAGTGTTAAATTTAGAGATACTTTAGAAATTGTCTGGTCTAATATAATCCCTTACCTCACAGATGAAAAAACCAAGGCTGTAAATTAAGAGACTTGCTGGGGAATCTAGCTGCTATAAGCCGAGTGTGACCCAGCACCCAGGTCTCCTGACTCTTCACGAATCCTTTGACTCTACCACAATTCATGCAAATGAGAAATGTTCTTTCAAAACATCCAGTCTTTTAGAATCATAAGCATGGTTCAATAATAAAACCTATAACTTTCATAGTACTTTACAACTTACATAGTACAACTGGTTTCCTGGAACCAATGCCCATGGATACTGAGTGATAACTGTATTTATATAGCCCTAGACATCAAATTGCCCTGGTATTTATGACCTTGTGTAGTCTCCTCCCTTTGAGTATGGACAGGACTTGTGACCTACTTGTAACCTAAAGGTGATAACAGGATGTCAATTCCAGGAGTAGTCATAGATGTGACTTTTGTGTTGTCAGCAGTTGTCTAGTTGTCTCTCTTGCTGGCTTGGATGGAGCAAGCTGCCATATAGAAGAAGCCCACTTGGCAAGGTATTAGTAGTTGCCTCCATCCAATAGCTAACAGACATCAGGCTGACTTATGATGAAGTTTAAAAGCAGTTATGCTATTACAGTTGTTCCCACCCTGAGAAAACTAAAATAAATATAAAGATATACATATTCTAAGAAACTAAAACTTTTCTGACAGTCAGGTAACCTAAAATTGTAAGCCATTTGATTCTCACATCACTGTGACACAGGCTATGCAAATATTAACCCCAGTTTCTAAATAAGAAAAACCACGGTTCACAGATTCAGTTACTTGCCCAAGGTATGAAAGGTGAACCCAAGACTAAAATTCATGTCTCCTGATTTTCAGTCTAGCATTTTGTACTTTACATTGCCTGTAATAACTTTTATCTACACTGCATTTACATTAATATAAAATATTCATCTATATAAAATTTTATATACTTACCTCATACAGAGAGAACACTCAAAATCTGAGACATCTATTAATTCTTCTGGAATATCGCCATAAGCTAACGAAAACACACAGACTTCACTGGGAGTCTCTATTAAAACAAACAGGGTTTTCTTGTTTAGGAAAATGCTTAAAGGCCTTTCCAAATAAATAAATTTATTTTATATAACAGTAGAGTGAAATTTTTACCTCCTTGTTTTTTAAGCTTATTTCTTCCATCTTCATTTACAATCACATCCTGTTCTAAAAGAGACAACTTTCTTTTCAGCAGAACACCTTTTTCTTGAATGGACAGTAAAAGTTCTGAGGACACTCTTTTTAAACAATCCTCTCTTGCAGGCATTTCTGTTGAATTTATAGACTGTGCTGACTGAGCACGGTTTAAGCTGCCTTTGACAGGCTCTGAAGTGACCTCTGGTATTTCTTCACTCTACAAAAATACAATAAACAAAGGTAACTGTATTTCTTTACTATCCTTTATCCCTTTCACCAAGAATCAAAGTGAAATGAAATTTTAGTGCCTTATAATGCTCATTTTAATGTTCATTTAACAGCACAAACTTTTAATTCCAAAATCATGACAAATAAATGATTTTTTCTAGTATAGTTGGCCCTCCACATTTATGGGTTCTGCATCCATGAATTCAACCAACCAGGGATAGAAGATATATACATATAAAAAGTCTGAACAGGTACAGATGTTTCTCTTGTCATTATCCCCTAAATAATACAGTATAATAATTATTTATATAGCATTTACATTGTATTAGGTAATACAAGTAATATAGAGATGATTTAAAGTATACAGAAGGATGTGCATAGGTTATATGCAAATACTATGCCATTTTGTATCAGGTACTTGAGCATCTGCAGATTTTAATATTGGCAGGAGGTTCTGGAACCAATCCCCGTGGATACTGATGGACAACTGTACTTATACAGCCCTAGACATCAAGCTGACTTACGACAAAGTTTAAAAGCAGTTATGCTATTATAGTTGTTCCTACCCTGAGAAAACTAAAATAAATACAAATATCTACATATTCTAAGAAACTAAAAGTTTTCTGACATTCAGGTAACTTAGAATTGTGATTGATAAGCAAATATTTCACATAAAAGATTTTAGTGTAAAATAAAAGGATACAAAGTCCTATTCAGATAACTAAACAGGTTAAAAGTATTTAAATAGGTTCTAGTACTTAAAACTAGGAAAGTGAAGAACTATTTTTTTTCTTTTTTAAGAAATGGGGTCTTGCTGTGTCACCTAGGCTAGAATACAATGGCATGATCATAGCTCACTGCGGTCTCGAACTCCTGAACTCAAGCAATTCTCTTGCCCCAGCCTCCTGAGTAGTTGGGACTACAGGCACATGCCACCACACTCAGCTAATTTTTTCTTTTTTTTTAATTTTTTGTAGAGATGGGGTCTTGCTATGTTCCCCGGGCTGATCTAAACTCCTGGGCTCAAGCCACCCTCCCACCTAGGACTCCCCAAGTGCTAGGATTACAGCCATGAGCCACCATTCCTGGCTGAAAGTGAAGATCTTTACTTGTAAAGAAATAGATACGCTAAACCCATGATAATCTCTTCTCATTCCTTACCTGCTTTGGGCTAAGCTCAATGGGAGAATGAGACTCTTCCATTACTGAAAGAAAACCAAAAGGTTTGTTTTTAACACATGGTAATGAACTCCAGGAGGATTCCTTCAGGCCTTCTTTTAAGTTTTCAGGTGATAATAAATCACATAAAATCTGTAAGAGAAATATTAAAAGTAATGGAAAATATAACATATTCGGTTAAGGATAATTTAGTATAAATTTACCTAGTATTTAAGAATTTTTAGAAAGCTTGTAGTAGACATTATTTTTTAACGATCAGGAGAGGAACAAGTTGAGCAATACGGTAAATACAGTAAGTTAAAAAGTCTTGCAAAACCAAGGTGTGCCTCATGAGGTCAAATCACCTCAAAAAAAAAATTGAAAACTTTAAAAGGAAGGCATGGGAGTGGTTAGATTCAGGGTAAAGGTTGACCTTCTAATCTAAGAATTATAAAAATAAAAGATTTTCAAAGAAGTATGAAAAATTTACTTCTGAACATTAACGAGCCCTATCCTGTCAAAACAGTTCATAGTTCACCCCAATGTATATTTTAAGGTTAGACTTAAGAGTGTTCATGTGAACTACAGAACTTGGACCTCTAACTACAGAAATCGAAAACTCCCTGTGTTTACACTGAATCTAGCTTCTTCCTGAACACCTAACCTGTGAGGGCAGTCACCAGCACTTGGTTGGGAGCAGCAAATGGCAGTGTCCCTATAATAGCTGGGAATTAACTTGGGAGATAGCTGGAGGATAAAATTTCTAGAGGCTATATCGGGAATACACCTAAAACTCTGAAAGAAACAGGGTAGGTCACGATAGGAGAATTTTCTTCTAGCCAGAAGAAAATTCCACTCCTAGGTGTTTGCCAAAAGGATGTAAAAACATGTCCACAAAATGACTTGTATAAGAATGTTCCTAAAAAAAAAAGAATGTTCACAGCAGCTTTATTCATAACAGTAAAAAAAAAAAAAAAAAAAACTGGAAACAATCCAAATGAAAATCACTACTAACTGAACACCACAAATTGCTGTATGTTCACATAACAGAATACTTAGTCAACAATAAAAAAAGAAAAAAATTACTCGATGTATCTCAAAAATATTACATTGAACAAAAAAAGCCAGACACAAAAGAATACATACTGAGCCCATTCACATGAAGTTCTAGAACAAGCAACACTACTCTATGATGATAGAAATCTGAATAGTAATTGTCTCCAGGAGCAGGGGATGGAGGATTTACTGGAAAGGAGATGAAGGAACTTTCCAGGGTGATGGAAGTATACTGTTTTAATTGGCACACCATTATATGGGCATATACTTTTTTCAAAACTCACTGAACTGTAAAATCCATGCATTTTATGTAAATTATACTACAATTCACAAAAAGGATATTGGGGGAAAGTAAAATATTTTAAAGCATCATTTGTTTTACATTCATGTGACCTTGTTACCCTGCAAACAGTTATAGAACTATAAGAATGTACAGCAGCATGAAAAATGCAAAAAAACATATTACGCACTTAAACAGTTTGCAGTCTCACCAGGGAGATAACACTAACAAACAAAGAATAGTCAGAAAACAGACAACAGCAATTTTTTATTAATCAGTGGCTAGAAAGTTTACGTAAACGAACCTCATAAAGGATATAACAACGTTAGCTGGATTCTTAAGGGAGTTGAGATCTACGAAAAATTTCACAGTTCTCTTACTTCAGGGTACACAAACATCTCTCGAGATGCTTGAAAAACTATTGCCTCGATTTCAGAGATTGTGATTGCAAAGTCCTATCATCCATGGGGCCCAGGAATCTTTATGTTTAACACATACCCCATGTGAAACACTACAGCAGTGATAAATAACGTGGCACGTTTTGAAGATGAGGACAGCACCATGACTGGGACCCTAAATTTGCAGTAGGGTAGATGTTTTTCAAAGAATTTTTCAAAGACCCTTTTCTTTCCAGATACTCTGTAAATTTTGCTTACTTCCTATGATTGCCACTGGTGTAGCCCCAGTCAGCTTGTTTTGCCTTATTTTTCTTGATACTCCATGTATCACTTTCCAAAGTTTGTTATATGTATGGTGTGTTAGGTGTTAATTACAAAAAAACAAAAAAGGAAGGGAGTTCCTTTTGACAAAAGTTTGACAAAAACTGAATGCTATTTTTTTTTCATGCTGGCATATCAAATACTATGAAAAGTTCTGAAGAAACCTGTTTAACTTGTTTTTGTTTGTTTGTTTTGTTTTTTTATTTCAGCATATTACGGGGGTACGGATGTTTAGGTTACCTATGTTGCCCTTGCCCCCCCTCTCCCCTGCTAGTCCAGAGTTTCTGTTTAACTTGTTTTAACCCAATGTTTCCCAAAGTCATTTGATCAGAGAACTCCCTTCCTTTTTTGTTTTTTTGTAATTAACACCTAACACACCATACATATAACAAACTTTGGAAAGTGATACATGGAGTATCAAGAAAAATAAGGCAAAACAAGCTGACTGGGGCTACACCAGTGGCAATCATAGGAAGTAAGCAAAATTTAGACCTGAAGTGAAAGGCAAAGGCAGGTCAGTACTGTCCCTGAGCAAGAACACCATGACAGCAATGTTTAATAAGGACCATCGGTCTGGCTTGGATTGAACAAACTATTAAGGAACTAAATTAACTGAGTAAAAATTTTGCATTGAAATATCTGTGAATGAAATGGTTTGATTTCACTAAGAACTCAATATACTTATATGAACCTGAAAACCACTTGTCAAATTGCTCCTAAGTTAGATTTATTCACTTCCTATGTTGTTATTCCAACTTTCTACTTAGCATTTTTTAAAAAACACGTGTCTTTGCCCTGCCTATAACCAAATAGTTGGTAAACTGATTACCTTTTCTACTTGTAGCTTTGCAGGTGCAAAATCTTCATCGAGGGCTAAGCACTGAAGAAAGAGTTGTAAGGCATCACCTAAAAAACCAGCATCATGGAGTACTTTTCCTTTCCTGTAGTAGACCTTCAATAAAAGCACATATACAAAGACTTACTATTGGTTTTTTTAAAAAAATCATTATCAAGTAAAGAAAAAAAAACAGTCTGCTCAGAAATGCTAATTTTAAAACTGTGAATGATTCTGAGGAGGCCAAGGCATTTTAAAGGCATAGCCACACACTACCCTGGAGAAGCACTAAATGGGAAAGTGAGGCCCAGACAATGACTTAACCAAAGCTCCACAGCAAGTCAGAGCTTGGCAAGACCAGAAATACCATGTTCCCTCACTTTTAAGAAATTATTGATTTAAATATTATTGATGTAATAATAGCTGTTTAAGGAAAAAAGGAAATAATATGTAAAATTACACTGATTTTAAGATGCATCAATATAAAGAAACATTAAAATGTGAAAAAAAAAACTATTTATCTTAGATTTAGGGCAATACGGTAAATGTCTTCCAAGTCATTAAGAATGGGTGTTCGCCTATGCTATTTCTTAAGAAAATACTTATGATACTTTTCATAAATCCTTATTTTGCCTTTTATTTCTCTCCTTCATGATATGAGTTCAGCAAGCTCTATGACAATAATTGGAACCTACTAATCATCACTGATAAACCAAAAATTCAATCTGTGGGTCAATCCACCAAAAAAGTGTCAAGAACTTAGTATTAAGTAACATCAGAGGAGCCTAAACAATGTTCTAGGCAAACAGCTTTTTAGCTGCCATTTCAATGGCTGAAGAAAACCACATTTTTGATTACATCATTTCAGTGATAAGTTTGGAGAGTTCCTTCCTTTTTAAGTTTTAAAGTTAATCACACCAACCACCACCCCCTTATTCTTAATATATATTTGCTTTGTACTAACCAGTCATGACATCATGGAATTTTGTATCATTTCCCTAATTAACTTATAATTTTTAGAGCATCCTTACTACACTGTCCTCAAAGGCATAGTTTTGAATGGAGGGGAAAAAGTCACATAAAAGAGTAATTTGTATGTTAAAGAACACATATGAGAGACAGACTGGTTTGCCTTGGCAATTTGATAAAAAGGAGAATTAGTAAACTGATTATATGTTATACACATCCTTCAAGTCTTTTTTTTTCTTTCTTTTTTAGAGACAGGGTCTTGCTCTGTCACCCAGGCTGGGGCTGGAGTGCAGTGGCACAATCATAACTCACTGCAACCTCAAACTCCTGGGCCCAAGCAATCCTCTTGCCTCAGCCTCCTGAGCAGCTAGGATTGCAGGCACTTCGACACCACACCCAGTTAATTTTTCTTTTTTTTGCAGAGACAGGGTCTCGCTATGTTGCTCAGGCTGGTCTCAAACTCCTGGCCTCACCTCAAGTCTTTTTAAAAACCATATGGGTAAGGCAACTTCCTTTGCCCCCATCTTCTGTGTTAAATCACTGCCTAATCACCTAGTTGCCATTATAATGCTTCAAAAAATCTTCCAACCTCAAGGACCCATTTTGTTTCTATTAATAAATCTCCTTCATTAAAGTCCGGTTTGAATCCACCTTCACAATAGATGGCAAGTTGTATTTATTTGCAGAAATTTTATACAATAATGGTTTTTTCTGTGCCATGAATTGTTTGTTCCTCATTTACAAAACAAAGGTTTCTTATAATTTAAAAAAATGTTAGAGATAATATTCATCCACCCAAAATATTGAACCTAGATTTCTAGGACACTATGTCTTTTATTTGGAGTCAACCATCCATTTTGTTAAAACTTGTAATCATAATTGAATGGAAGTTCCCTACAGTTGAAATTTTTAAATTTATGCAAATATAAAACAGTAATTTTACCTCAGGCCAATCTGGAAGTTGAAAGAGAACTGCATTTAAATCTTCTATGGCTGCTTTAAACTCTTGGAGACCAGCATATGATTCCGCTCGGTAAATTTTCAGAATCAAGTCACTGGGCTCTGAAATAAATATTTGATTAGGATATGATTATTTTTAAAAGATTATTATATAATCCACAAAATATTATTGCACTGGATTAAGAAATGACTTAGCGAGTCCAAAGTCAATAACCACCAAACTAAAGTTTATGAAGGAGGAACTGTATAGGTGTTGAATCTTATCTAGAAGTTATATCCACTCATTATAAATAGATCATTTTAGTAGAGGAAATTATTATTTTTAAGAATACTAGAAACATTTTTATGATATGAATAATCATTCCTAAGAAAACTAATATTTTTTAAAAGGCAGTATATATTTTAAAGACGTGTGTCTTAGATGTATAGATTTGCCTTTTTATAGTAAATCTTATTTTTTATGCCCTAATCTCTAAATCTTCATTTATAAAAATGGCCATATGTGCAACAATTGCACATGGAATTCCAATAGTGACAAAAGACTGACCAATGATCAATTTTATAAGGGTAGACAGTGGTCCTGATTCTGGAGAAAATGGGTTGATAAGAGTTGGATTTTAAGAGTTCAAAATTTTAATTACTGCCACTAGCAAAAACGGTATTGGCCCAATTGAAAATATATTTAACTCCAAATACTCCCGATAAAAAACCCTTTGTGGTTTATTTCACCATACTCTACATCTGTACTTGAAACACCAAATTAACCTATGGCATTCAGAATTTCAGACACTTAGCTGGTTCACTTACATTAATGTAATCAATTACTATAGGTAACACAGATTCTAAAACTAAAGTCTAAGCAAAAAATTAATTTTCAGTATATCTACAGATGATGTTAACTTGACTTTTCTTTTAAAGTATTCTTCTTTGAAGCCTTCAAAAACATAAAATAAGGCACTCATTGTGAGAAGGGCATAAAGACCTCAATGCCTCTAAATAAAATCTAATAAAATTCATCAATAGCTCCCTTGTTTACTCTAGTTTCTAAATGATTGCTTTTTTACAGATAACTTTCACTTCAACAATTAAATTAGGCCTCTTTCAGTTGCTGGTGCGTAAGAACTGGAATTATATTGTTCCTACAATTTTATGTCAATGAAAATTTTTGAAGAATGAAATTAGTATTTCATAAAAATTTTTACTTCCTAAAAAAGGATACATCTAGAGTATTTTGTCTTGTGTTTCTTAAAGCAATGTAATTGAAAATCATTATCTCCCAACAAAAACACATAGAAATTAAAAGCTCAATATGATTAATCAATCAAGAATTAAGAGTTCCTAGCACAAAGCTAGACCCTCTCAGTGTTCAAACATGTTTTACATTATTCCTGCCTTTGAGGAGCTTACAATCTAGTTAGAAAATTTTACTGTGCAATAGCATTTTTTAATACTGATTTGACAAGTACAACTGGAGTTCAGAAAACAGAGTAGCGCATGCCAAAATAGTCTGAGAATGAATAGTAAAGGCATCAGCATCAGAAACTCTGGGCTGTAAAGGACTGGGCCCAGAGAGTGCAGTTTTCCACCCACAGCTGGGATGCTTCCAGTAGTATCCTTGAGACAGACTCTGCTTTAACACCTCCAGCAAGGAGGAGTTCACTATCGCAACAAGCAGCCCATTCCATTCTTGGATCCTTACAGGGCTTTTTTTTTCCTCCCTTTTTTTAATTTCAATTTTTTTTATACCCCAAGTTCTCACTGCTTTACAATTGATGCAATGCACATGCAGAACTATCTACCCTTTTATCCCTGCCTTCCCTGCTCAATCACCTTTATACAGCTTCTTTAGGGCAGCACAGAAAGGAATGACCTAGAAGACCTGTCTTTTAAAAAATCCAGTCAATCTATAAAATTTCTCCACTCTGACCAAAGCAAGAAAAGACCATGTCCCTTCTCCTCTCCACACAGAAAGTTTCAGGCTACTGAGATCCCCCTCCAGGAGGTCCTAAAATGTTAATATATATTGGAGTAAGGAGAGAAGATGTATATCCTGAGAAGAGATGAAAAGAGAGCCAGATTTTAAGACACTTGTTCCCCAATTCCATGTAGGTAATGTTCTTATTGAGAATTTCAGTTAATGGAATAATTATTTTAAATGACTCTATTGGAAGAAAAGAAACAACTTCATCAGGCAAGTTCAAACTTTCAATACTTTTTTAAAAAGATTAGGGCCATTCCACTTATTTACTTCAAATCCTTCTTAATTCTGAAAAAGAGCCAAATGCACTAATTAAGGCCCTTTGAATAATCAAAGCATACAGAACATCTGCCCTCCATGTAAACTTTCAAGAAAGGCAACTGAAAAACAGCTATCAGTCCTGGCTGTGTCATTAACTTAACTTTGAAAGAGTCAACAAATATTGACTGTACGTTCTCTACCTGACCTCGAGGACAGTGGAGTGAACAAGTCACCTCACCGCACACACCATCAGGAAGATCCTGCCTCTCACTCCACACACGCTTTCTATTTGTTGAAAAGTGATGGAATACAAAGACGACATGGTGATTTGGGTTAACTGTACTGAATATGATTATGGTACTTAATTCTGTGATCTTATTCTAAATCACTTAATATCTCTGGTCTTGTATCCATGTCTACCAGAACCAGGGACAGATCTGCTAGTTCTGAGTCATGATTTAACTCCCTGATCTTTATCCTCAATCCTGATCTTCACCTTAACCTCAGATTCATCAAATTTCCAACTGTCTGCTATACTTTTCCTCAAACTGTTCTTCACCAAAAAAAAAGTGTTTTCGCTGTATTCTCTATCAGTGACACCACTGTCTTCCCAAATCAGAGTCATTCTTAACTTTGTCAATATCACCTCCTATGACAGTTTTCTAATCCATCCCTGCTATTTTCCAATTCTATTGCTGGTAGCCGTAGGTTAGGCTCCCAAAATCTCTTTAGTACTATTGCAATAGTTTGCTAACTGATCCCCCTACCTCCAGCTACCATACCTACATCCCCACCACCCCCACGATAAAATAGTATTATTTAGTGCAACATAACAAGTTCCTCCACACCAGGCTCCTGCTCATCTCTCCAGCCTTACTTCTTATCATTATCAACCTCCTTCCCAATTACACCCAACTACTCACCCTATCGCCCCCCACACACCATTCTATTTCGTGCTTCCTTCCTTTGCTCACAGAGCTCCTCCCTTATGATACCATTTCTTACACACCCTCCTCCTCTTTGCCTGGATAACTTTTTATCACCCGGCAGCCCTCAGCTCACCAATCTCCTTCCAAGATGCTTTCCTTTGGCTCCACCTCCACACAGATAAGGATCGCAAGCATGATCTGGCTCTGCCACTTACGGTGACCTGGGGCAAATTACAAATCATCTCTGTACTTCAGTTTCCTTCACTATAAAATTGAGAGGTTTTTCAAATTTTTTTTTTAAGAAATATCACTTACTACATACTGTTCTAAATGATTTATAATGTTCGGAACAATTCTATGTGGATCTAGTGTTGTCCACATTTTTATAGATAAGACGACTGAGCAGGGAAAGTTGAAGTAGCTTGTCCAAGATCATACAGCTGGTAAGTGGAGGATTCAAGATTCTAACTCAGGCAGTCTGGTTCCAGCCTTCTTGCCATTTGCCTCTATGCTATGCTACTGACAGTATCTACCTCACAGGGTTACTCAAGAGAGTAAGTTAATGTATGCAAAGTACTTAGAACAGGGATTGGTATTTCAAAAGCATGATTTGTCTGCTATTATGATTATGTTCCTTCACTATATATGTATAGTATTTATTAGAGGAATTTAATTTTAAAATCTATTTTTGAGCTCCATTATTTCCTGTCTTTGTATCCTCAGATCCTGGCTTTGATAAATGTTTCCTGAACCTAGGAAAAATTAATTAAAATCTGATCCCTTAAGTTCAATTCGTGCTCCCATTTTCTCTTCTCTGAGACCCGGTATTACTTGTAAGTCATTAGGCAAATAAGAAGATTGAAATAAAACTCTGATACACCCCTGAGGGAACTAGTCTTCAGCTGTCCCGAGCATTTCATGGACTGAAAAGTTTTCTATTCTAGAGTCACAGTTCTCTTTGTTCCAATCCTTAGGGATCCATGCTTAGTAACGGGAATCTTAAAGTTGTTTCTTTAGTCTATCTTCAAGAAACTTTTTTTCAAATCACAGAAGTGATAAAATGTTTACCCATAAAATTTGCAAAATATAGAAAAGAATTAAAAGCTATCTTTTTCCCATCACAAATAATCAGTGTTGACAATGTCAAAGGACAAAAGGACCACAAATGTAAAGTTCTAACTGGCTTTTATCTGTGATTCTAGAAATGGGCAGCACTTCGTTCCATAAAATGGATACTCCGATGAGCTGAGCAGAGGAGGTTGGCTTTATAGGCAGAAAAGGGCTGAAAAAAGCAGAAACAGGACAAAAAGTGGATTGGTTGTTTCAAAATTGAAAACTTCCCTTAGAGGGTTAAAACAGAGGAGACTTCCTTATATCACTGACTCAGGCTGACTGGAATCTCTTGTTTTTGGAAAACTGGCGATTTCAAAGTTCAGTTTGATCATGTGGTACTTAGCACATATATTCTGGTTTGGTCTGGTCTGCTGGAGCCTAGTGCTGAAGGCTAGTCCAAAACAAAGGCCTCCCATGAAGTTTTCTTTCCTATGTGTACAGGAAAAAAATTTCATTTTTAATGTATACTTTTATAAAATATACCACATATCTGTTTATAACTTGCTTTTTTCCATGTAATTAAATACTAGTCCACATGATTTTTAATGGCTACAAGATATTTTATTACACACGCAATCTATTTAAAAATTTCCTACTCTGCAATTAAGTTACTTCCAATTTTTTAGTATAAAAAGTACAACACCTATATGTTTACATATCTGCTTATTTTCTTAGAGTAATTTTCTATAGTTGAATGCGTATGCAGAAAGTTTATATATACACAAAGTTTTCAATACATTTTACTAACCCTCCTTTTATAAGAACTTTATTTCACATTCCCAACAAGCTATGTTTTTCTGTTTACTAGGAAAATACAAATGAAAAATAGCATCATTGTATTAATGTGCATTCCTTCAAGGGTTTGATTTTTAAAACTATATTATCTACTGGATATTTGGATTATATATAAAAGTCCCTGTTCGTATCTTTTTCTCATTCTTCTGAGTGTCTTCTTCTTAGATTTATATATCAAGCTATCGAAATTTTCATTGGCTAATCAAAATATCAAATTTTTTTGCTTCCAATATTTTAAGTTTGGTATGGTAGGACTTGGTTACCACAGTTAAGTTAAAAGCTACCAACTGATAAGTTACTGATGACTGATTAATAATGTCCAGGAATAGTAGTCTGGCATAGTATTTAAGATCATAAATGCTGGATTCAGAAGACTGAGTTCAGATCCCCTTTGGACAATCTATCTCTTTGAATCTGAGTTTCCTCACCTATAAAATACCTATATAACTGTTGTGAGAAATGAGTAAGATAATGCATGTTAAACAGTTAACACACTCCCTGGCACACGAATGCTCAATCAATAATAATTGTTGTTGAGAACATTATAAAATATCTCAAAACAAGTTGATGAAGAAATTAAATCAGCTCTTGATACAGGAGTATGGAAGAGTATATCGTACTCTGTCTTTTACCCACATAAACCTTAGCCTAGATGAGAAACAGCTTTAGAGATCAGTAGTGCAGACTGGACAACAGACAGCACAGAAGTGGGCCAAGGAAGAAGGGGAACCAAAAGACCAATACTATCTTACCAAAGAAAAAGAAAAAAAAATGAACAGAACCTTTTGTCCTGCCTTTTAGAGGTCGCTTAAGTCACTCACTTTCTATAATAAAATCTAATTCTAATTTTGAAAAATACTTTTGTAATGAAAGAGGCAGAATCCTATACAAATACATCTAAAATTTTACTTGAGTTTTTCTAAGCCTCTTAGAAATATTTCACCAAACAGAAAAACAATTCTGAATGAAAAGCAAGTTCATATACAAATAACTAGAAATCTAACTCAGTTTTGGTAAGTTTTACATTATTTCATCAATAAAAAACAGGTGAAAACACAAATTATTCATGTAAAGCAGGGCATTATATAGTCATTTATATCAAGTTTTTTTCATCTTCTATATAAAGAATATGCCATTATAACTGATCTTTTTAGTAATCCTGAGACACAGTAAAAATCCTTGAAGTTTCTGAATTAAAGAAAAAAAATCAGAGATATACTGCATATAGTCTCAATTGGAAGCCAACTGAGCAATAAATCCCATTTTCTGGAGATTTTCAATAAATCAATTTGCTGCAGTTATAAAAGAAACAAAAAATACAAACATTATAAGGACAGGGACTTCATTTTGCTCACTTCCGTATTTCCAGCACTTAATATAATGCCTGGTATACAGGAGGTACTCAATAAATATTTATTAAATGAATAGTAAGACTACTTAAAAATGTATGCTTTATATGCTAAGTTTTTAATCAACTTTATGTTTAGAAGCAATATCCACATATCTGGTTTCTGCTTTCAGTTTTAACTTGAGTTACTTACTTGCCTTAAGAAAGTCACCTAAAATTCTTGGGTTTTTCTTTTATCTGTGAATTAGGGATACTAGTATGTGCCCTCCTATCTAACCTGATCTTTTATAAGGATTAAGATAATGGAAGGGGAAATAGTTTGTGGACTATAAAGCACCATATAAATGTCAGTGTTTACTATTTCAAGTCCTTTTGCACAATAAGGACAGAAATAAGTTAAAGTGGTCCCCCTTTATCTGAGAGGGGTACCTTCTAAGACCCCCATGGATGCCTGAAGCTGAGGATAGTACCAAACCCTATATATACATATTTTTTTCTATACATACATATGATAAAGTTTTATTTATAAATTGGGCCCAGTGAGAGATTAACAATAAAACAGAAAAATTATAACAACGTACTGTAATAAAAGTTATGTGAATGTCATCTCTCTCAAAATATCTTATTGTGGTAACTGAAACCATGGAAAGGAAACCACAGGTAAGGGGAAATTACTTTTTGATTAAATTTGAATATCCTCATTTTAACCTAGATTTGCTCTTACAGTAAAAACCTTTTAGAGTTTCTTTAAATATATTCAGTATTTACCTATAATCTGACTAATCTTTTTGTAACTAAAGCTTTGCAGTACCCGTATTTTATTGATGTATGCTAAAATGTTACTACTAATTAACATGTGTAACCTAGAATCAGGATTTAACCTTTACTGTGGTAATATCATTCAGGTAGTAGAGAATAGAACAGGACGTAAAACCACAAGGTTTAGATTTCAATTTCAGCTAAATCATTTTCTAGCCATAACACAACTTTTACATTTTAAAAATATTTTAATTAATATTTACTGGACATTTACTTTGTGTCAGGCACCATTTAAAGCACTTAGAATGTTCTGAATCTCACAACAACTCTATGAAGTAGAGACATTCTCATTTTTCAGATAAGGAAACCAAAACACAGAGAGGTTAGACAACACGCCCAAGGTCAGAGAGTAAATAGAGGACTGTATCAGGATTCAAACTCAGGTGCTCAGCTTCCAGCAAGCAGAGTTTTAATCACTATGTTACACTGTATCTCTATCTCTAGGTGCCTCGATTTCCTTCTGAGGATAATAGTACTCCATGGGATTCTCTGTGAAGATGAAATGATTATCAAAAATGTGAAAATTCCGGGTAACAGTCAAGGATTATGTAATTAACATTAAAGAAAAAATTTTCCTACTGCAACTATTTTAAATAAAATATCCTCCCCCTTATGACCTTTATGTTTTTTAACCCAACTCAAACTGGAAATTATACTGTTCTGTTGTCTTCTTTTGTGGGAGGGTGAACACAGGAAGGAGGCAAGTCAATCAATGTAAAAACCATTAAAAACAAAAGGAGGACAGCATAACATAGTGGGATCATTTCAATAGACTCAAGTATAAAGATTCAATGCAGAAAAGACTTTTATATAATAGCCTTGAATACTAAAAAGAAAGTTATGAAACATCTGAGAGTTAATACCAAAAGATCAATGGATTAAATGTTATCTAAATATATTTCAATTCAACAGAAACTTATGTAATCTCAATGGGAAACTTCTGAGTTTGGCAAAGGTTTTCAAGCTTTCCTTTGCTGGCAAGCATAAGTTTGGATGTGTGTGGGCTAACTGCAGACTATTTTTTCTAGTTAATAGTATTTACTTGTTTCATTATAAGAATTATATGAAGAAATTATAGTGATGATCTTCATTATCAACAATGACAGTATCATTAATAACTACAACTGTGCAGTTATATAAATACATTTCAAATCTCTAACTTGCCAACTCCAAAGAAGTTAAAGCCTAACGACTGTACAAATAGATGGACTCTACTAGTGAACATTTTTATTTATGCCTACAAATTGTGAAACACTTATAATCTGCCCTTTACCAATTTAATAATTTGTTAGCTCTAAGATCTTTTTCCTCCTACTTCGCACTAAGAATTCAAAAGATAAAAAAACATTCATTCTCAGTGCCATTCAGACATTTTCAAGTATGAAATAAATGATTTTTGAATGACCTAAAAATGGGGGGAAATAAGCTAATTAGGTGAAAGTCAGGAGACTTGGGTTCTAGTCCTGCAAAAGTAGGATTAAGTAGCTAAATGGGCAAAATCCCCATATGCAGTCTATGCAACTTGAAAAAAGGAGAAAGAGTAGATCTTTCAGGGCCTTTTTCTGTTAAAAATAACATATTCTATCCAAGGTCCAGAATCTCTTTTTATTAAAATATTATTGGTCATAGAACGTTAAGTTAGACCTTAATTAGTAAACGTGCTCACTGATCTTCCAGGGACAAGGTCCTGAATTCTTAATAAGCATCTAATTTAAGAAGGTCAAATCACTAAATCAGTAGCAGTTAATACTGAACAGTGCTGTTGATTAGTTTCATCCCTTGTTTTATACTAGGGACAAAAAAATTTCATTGGAAATGTACATTAAACATTTTTGTTGGATGAGATATAAAGCAGGATGAACCCCAGACCAACATCTAGGAGAAGTGGAGGATACAGTGCAGCCTCTACAACCAGCTAGCTGTGTGTGTGACTGTGGACAAGTCACTTAACTGCCTGGCTTCTGCTTCCTCATTTACTAGGTGGTTTGTTCAACCAAGTCCAGCTTCCCCTCTCTTAACTTTACTGCCCAGAGACAGAGTCATTTGTATCAGAATACTGTATTCCACACAGTTTTCTTTTGTTCTGGGTCTAGCATTCTATTTTACAACTGCCTACTCAAAAGGATACTGAAAGAATACAAAAATATGCCGGGTTTGTGCTTTGAACTCTAATGGTCTTAAGTAACTCCAGATATTGTCACTAGTTCAATACGACTAAGCACTTAGGGTAAAAGCCCCACAAGATGATACTTTTTCAGTTACATAATTTATAAATTTACCTAATACTGAAACCATTTACATTTTAGATGTCTATTTATTTTCTTGGGGATTATTCCCCCATTATTTCGTGCCAATATATAGACACTAAAATCTTGAAATATGCTTAACAAAAGGTGTATCAACAGTGACACTATTGACATTTGGAGCATGATAATTCTTTGTTGTGGGAGGCCATCCCCGTCCTCTCCCACTAGATGTCGGTACCAGCACCACTCCCACGAGGGATGGCAACCAAGAATGTCTCCAGATATTGCCAGATTTGCTCTAGATAATGTCCCCTAAGAGAGGGGAGGTAAAATACCCCGGTAGAGAACTACCGATTTGAAGAATAACTCTTCATCTTACGTAAGAGAAGTCTGACATTGCCCCATTTCACAGCCTAAAACCACCTTAAGAAAGTGCTAACCTAGCTTAAGAGGCCGAAGCTGCTTGCCAAAGAGAAAAAAACTGACAGAAGACCTACAAGGCCTTTAACCACAACTTGATCAGGAGTGGAAAGGCAAAGAGAAGGGTGACAAAGAACTCTCGATCAGAGACTGTCCTTACTGCTTTACCATAAACTAGATGTATTCCAAATTAAGGACATATGTATACAAGAAGTATGATTTGAAATAGGCAGGCCGAAACTTTCAAGAGGAACCAACTCCTGAGGCATCTTCAGGTAAGAGTTGACCACCCCTGGGCAGCTCCGCCGCTCGCCCAACGCTGGCAGCCTGCGGGGCCCCTGGGTGCTGGGTGCCGGCCCGGCTACCGCCACGCCCACCGGACGTCACCCGTTACACAACGCCCCCCACCCCCAGCTTATGCAATTCCGCCCTCCCGCGGCTTCCAATTGTCCCGGTGACTTTTGGGGGAGAGGAAGGTAAACGTCGCCCGCCTGGCTTCGGCTGGGGATCATCTCCCCGCCCAGCCGTCGTTTCCCCGCCGCGGCCCGGCCTGAGAGCCAATTACCGGAAAGAGCGCGGCAGGAAGCAACCCGCCCGGGCTCACCGGACTCTCCAGACTCCCACCCCATCCCGCGCCCCGGCAGCCTGGGTCCCGGTCACCCGCTCCGCGCCCGACGCGCGCGCCCGCCCGCCAGGCCTCGGCCGAGGAAACCCCGCGCCCGTGCGCCCCTCCCCGCGCCGCGTCACAGTCAGCTCCCAGGGCGATCCCCATTGTGACCGAAGCACCCTGGGGCGCCGCCCCCTCCCACACCCCCGAGTACCCCGACACCCAACACACCGAGGGCCAAGGGGCCCCGGGGAAATAGAGAAGCCTCCCCGGGCGCACCAGGCTCTGTGTACCCGGCCCGCCGGGGAGAGGAGGGTGGGGTCGACCCGGCCCGCGCCGCATCCCGGCGCGGTCACCTGCTCGCAGCGCCTCGCAGGCGGCGGCCAGGGCCTCCCGGTAGCGCCCCTGGTGCAGCAGCTCCCCGAGCCGCCCGGCCGCCCGAGCCCGCTCACGCTGGCCCGGGAACCACTTCTCGGCCAGGTGGTTGAGCACGACGCTGGTTCTGAAGTCTGAGGCGGCGATGGCGGCGGCTAGAGGCGGCGGACGCGGGGCGGTCCCTTCAGCATCAGTGGCACTGGCGGCGGCGGGCGGCAGCCGGTCCCGGCACAGGCGGCAGCGGTCGCGGAGCTCTCTCCGCAGGCAACGGCGGCAGTAGCTGTGGCCACAGGGCACGGTCACCGGCTCGCTCAGGAATCCCCGGCAGCCCAGGCAGCTGAGGAGCCCGCCGGGGCCCGCAGCTGGGGCGGCGCTCCAGCCCAGCCCGTGGCGGAGCCGGTAGTTGAACACCAGGCAGTCCACCAGGGTGCCGAGGCACTCGGGCCTGACCGGGGCCCCCCGGCGCAGCGCCGCCGCGTACGCCTCCAGCGCTCCCTTCAGGTGGCCGCCCAGCGCCAGCAGCTCGCCGCGGCGGAGCAGCAGCTCCCAGCGCTCCGACTCCGCGGCCGCGCGCTCCAGCCGGTGGCCGCTGCCGCCGCCCACTTCCCAGAACCGGCCTCGGCTCTGTGGCCTGGGGGCCACCTCCCCACTCCCTCCCGGGGAGCTCCTCGCCACCGCCGGAGAAGACATGGCCCGCGGAGGGCTGCTCCGCCGCCACCACCGCCGTCTGCCGCCACGGTCCCGGAGCCTCCGGGGCGCGCGGCTCCGCACGCGGCCCGCGAGCAGGGGGGCGTGGCGCGCGGACACGGCGGGGCGGCGCGCGCTCGGGAAGCCCCGGAGGCGGGGGCTGGAGGGGCGGGGCCTGGCGGCGCGGGGTGGGGCCAGCCTTGGCCACCGCGCCCGGGACTCCCCCACGCCGCCCGCGGCCGCGTTCCCGTGGAGCCGACCGCCCGGCCCCGCCCCTTCCGAGTCCCTCCTGGCGGGGACGTGAGGTCAGATGATTCCCCTAGCAGGGATTTAATTGGCTTCTCGGGAAAAGAGGGCCTGGCTTGTTACGGAACAAAGCCCAGAGGAGCTCGGAACCTCGTCCGCCTCTCGCCTCCCCGCCTGGGGCCCCCACCTGCGGTGTCCTCTCCCTTAGCCCCTGCTTGGCGGGGGCTGTTCTGTGGAGCGGCCCGCCTGGCAACACTGACGCTCAAGTCGCCCACCCTCCCCCGACGTGGTAGCCCACCTGGGTGGGGACCTGCCCCCTCCTCCCGGCTGTGGGAGCCTCTCGGTGCCGCGTCTCCGCTGTCAGGTGCGGGTTTGCATTTTCATTAGTTTATGCCCCTGGTTACGGATGGACACGCCCAAGCAGAGGGCCTAGGAAGGCACAGTCAGCCCGATGACTGTGACTTCTCAGGTCTAGAACAGGTCCACTTAAGACACGAACAGAAAACCCACGTTCCCCAGGTGCCTCCTTCCACAGGGCAAGACAGTTTTTCCTAGCGTCGAGTTACTGCTGCCTGTCCTGTTTAAAACTCACCGTACTCCCCCGCCCCTTGGGGGAAGCCCACAGGTTTCCCAGGTGCCAGCTGTACTCTCCACACCGCAAGAACTGCCCCACAGCTGGCTGAAGTCTACATCTGGTATTTTTAAAGAGAAGACACCAGGAAAAATGCTTTTCACGTGGCAGTCATCATATCACTACAACCCAAGCAATGTCTGCAGTTTTGCCGGCAGAAGAAAATGATCTGGTTTATATATAATGGGTTATGTTTCCTTTAAACTTGAAAGCAGCGAGTTTAAAGTTCTCAGTGAAAATATTTATAGATTTGATTATAGGGTACTAGATTGTTAATGTTTGCAGTGACTTTGAACTTTTAGTTCTTTTTCAGATGGTTGGAAACAGAGATGGAACGTTATTTGTCCAAAATCACACAGCTAATATAGAGGTTTTAAGATCACCTAACTCCCATTTCACTATTATGTTACTATGTTAGAATAATACGTAACATTTAATAAAATATATAGTGTTTCTTAGAAATATTTTACATGAGCTTTTCAAAGGGAAGGAAGCTGCTAAATGGAATGTTAACCTGAGCACACTATGTCTGAAATTGGCTAACGTTTAGTTAATATCCCTCTTTATACAGAACAGGCAATTAAAGCTCAAAAATGTTTTGAGTTACATATGTTTTTACTACACAATGAGCAAATCATGTAACTTCAGACAAGATATAAATATATTACCCCAGAGGGAATGGAAAAAAAAAAGAGTCGGCTGAGAAAAAGCCAAGGCTCCTGTTCCAACAGGGTGCAGAGACGAACAAGTTTCATTTATCATGTACATTGCATCTGAAGCAAATTGCAGCTAGATCCCAGAAGCACCTCCCTAATCATTTGGTGTGGGAAGCATTGGGATTAATTCATGAGCATAACTTGAAATCTAACCTTAATCCCCTAAATTACTACCTTCCCGCAAGAAGAAGAATAATGACTTTAGTTGGATGCCCACGTAATCAGCTGAGACCCAAAATCATAAGTAGTGTAACAATATTCATATGACATGCACATTCGCTTTTGTGATACATTCTTGCCTTTAACAGCAGCTTGAAAAATGTGTAATAGTAAATAGTTAATGTGTTCATGATTATACAAGGAGTATAATAAATTGATAGACACTCATAAATTTCTTTTCAAATAGAGTTTTAATCAGGTTTTATTATGGAATTTCCGCCAAAAGTAAAATATGCGGTTCAGAAAATAATGTGAAGTATCATTTGTCCTTTGGAGTTTCTTTCCCCAATAAATATGATAAGTAACCACATCTGATTCTGATGTGAGATAAAGTGGCACAATTATGATAATGTGAGGGGAGAAAAAAATGGAACTGTAGGAGGAATCTTGCCGTATTCTCCTTGGCATTTGTGAATGGTTATAATTCATGTTTGCTGGTTTATACATTTACATAACGTGTTCTCATTTATGTAACTTATTTATGTAAGAGGCTGTACTGCCACTGTGGCCTTTTGTATGCTGCACAACTTCCCTCTGAATCAGGAAGTCTAAGCAAAGCAGGCACTGGCACTATAATAGGTCACTCATCAGACATTCTGTGCCACCAAAAAGTTGCACTTGGATGTGACTGCTTTTTAAATTCAAAGGGAAGAAAAATTACTATCCTTCTTCATTTTCTAAAATTTAGACTTTGCTCCCTGACTCACCCAGCAGAGAAGGTGAAGAGGGGGTCCCACAAAACAGCCCCTGGGCCAGGAGGAATATAATGGGGTGAAGGGCTCTTTTCTCTCTTCCTTCCAGCATTACTTGCTTTTGTCATTCTTTGTTAACAAAGTAGTAAAATCATGAGATTTGTATTCCATTTCAATTTTTTGAGTGTTGTCTTCTAAAATAGATCAGTTATGTAAGAGAGTAAGAAGAAAAGCATATCTGTTTCCTAATTTGGAAAATGCTTATCACCATCACTGCCTGTTATCTCTCCCACTGCCACGCCATAAGACTTTTCCTGATATAGTTAGGTAAACTCCTTTTTAAGAATAACACAACACAGGGCTTTTCTTGTACACAAGTCAGCTGAAGATGTGTATTTGAGCCTCTTTTTTTTTATTTTTTCGCGGTGGGTGAATTTACCATTTGTTTCTTCACATTCTTATCATTAAGAGAGACTGAATTTAAGCTGGAAAGAGCCAAGCAAAATTATGTCCCCTTCCTGATTCATTTTTGTTGATAATGTTTTACTTAACGCCTTGAAAACAGTAAACTAGAAAGTTTCATATAAACAGTACATACCCAATTGCATTTCTATAAATCATACACAGATGGAAAGGGCTCCAGAGACCCCCTTTTCATACCTCTCATTTTATATACATGAGAAAATTGAGATCTGAGAAGCTGCTGGTTTAAGGAAATCCAGACACCTGTATTGTAATTAACTGTATTTATGGGAAGAAATTTGCCATCTGTAAAAAGAGGGAACTGGAACTATTTCTAAGGTCCCATCTGCTTCTGGAGCCAAGCACTAGGGGTTTGTTTGAACACAAGGAGAGGAGGCAGAGAATCTCCCGGACTCAGAAACACAGCAATGTGACACCTGATGAAAATGCAACAGCAGAAGGTGAAGGCTGAGAATAGAAGAGGAGGGTATCAAGAAACACACTTTGTTGGTGCGCACCCAGCCCTGTTCCAGGGTAGGGAATGGATCTCTGGGACGTGAGCATTTGCAATTGCCGGACAGGGACACCCCACCACACACACATGTCCTCACCCTACTGTAAATCTGTGAGAGGCTGGAAGAAAGCCCGCGGGGGTGGGAGTGGGGGTTGGGGAGGTGGTTACATAACTTGGGCATTTGTGGGGAAGTTTATATAAGATGCTAAAAATACAGTATATGATTGCTATAATAGCGTTCTAAGTGAGAAGCCCTAATGAGGACAACCTGAGTAGGTTAAATAGAGGTGATACTAAGGAGACGTCTAAACCCAAATGCCTGCAATGACTACTGTCTAACCAAGGACAGTTTACTACTCATATCTAAAGTATTCTTTGTTATCCCTACTGGGCACATTGTTAAAGTGCTCCACGGCCACTACCCTTACTAATGGCACTATTAATTCTTGTTTTCTGATATTCTGAAGAATCTAGAAATACTAAGTGTGTAACCCATAGTCTATCTTATTGCTAGTCAAATTTATAAAATGAATGTATTTCCCAGTATCAACCTGTTTAAAAACATGGACATAGGAATAAACCCCATATATTATTTAATAAATTCTAAAAATTAACTACATATTAATTCCCCTGCTATTTTCTATCCTCCTTCCTTGCCACTCCCAGCCTTCAGTACTTACCATCTGACATATTATATATGTGTGTGTGTGTGTGTGTGTGTGTGTGTGTGTGTATCATTTGTCTCCATCCTCTGGAATGTAAGCTAGATGTGAGTTGAGAGGTGAGATTTCTATCTTGTTCACTGATGTGTCTCTAGCACCCAGGCACCAAGAAGACACTAGATAATTATTGTTGAATGAGCCCACCCACAAATTAAAGATATCATCTAATATCATCTAGTATTCTTTATTCTTGTTAGTGACAAATACTATTAACATACTAGGACAATTTATTTTCTCCATTTCTTCTCTGTTATGGACTGAATGTTTGTGTCCCCCCAAAATTTATGTTGAAATTTAATCCCCCGTGTGATGGTATTAGGAGGTGGAGTCTTTGGGAGGTAATTAGGTCATTACAGGGCAGCCCGCATGAATGGGATAGTGTCCTTAGAAGAAGAGGCCAGAGAGCTAGCTCAGCCTTTTTCCATCATGTGAGGAGACACTGAGAAGTTAGCAGTCTGCAACCCAGAAGGGAGCCTTCGCCAGAACCCAACCATGCTGGCACCCTGATCTCAACTTCTTGACCTCACAACTATAAGGAATACATTTCTGTTGTTTATAAGTCATCCGATCTATGATACTTTGTTATAGCAGCCTGAGCTAAGACATCCTCTCTTTCTGTTATACTTACCGTCTGGTATTACAGACAATCCTTTTGGTTCTACATTCAGAATATATCCAGATTCTGACCCCATCCCAGTGATGTATCCCTCACCACCACCCTGGCCCAAGGCATCAGCATCTCTTGTCTTAAAATTAAGACAACCAGTTTCGGTATTCTTCAGGTAAAAGAAATAATCTTACAAGTGGAAACAGATATAAAGAAAGTTATATTTACTAAAATATGTATATAGTATTTGTATATGTAGGTATATATAAATCAAGAAAACAAATAAAACATTAATAATTTGAATATAGACTCTGGCCTTATGATTAGCATTACTGTTTTGAAATGTTTTCCAAACTCCTGGGAATATCAGCAAAGACTTTGGAGATTTGGGAAAGTTTGGTGGGATGCCTATATGGGTAAAAAAATCTTGGAGTCATTCACAACTCCACTCTCTCTCTCACTTCCCACCTGATCTGCCAGAAAATTCCTTCTGATTCTATCTTCAGAGAATATCCAGAATCCGACCTCTTCTCATCCCTGTTCTGCCCCGACCCTGGCCCAAGCTGCCAGCATCTCTCACGCAGATCACTGCAACAGCCTTCCCACCAGCCTCCGCCTTGTCATGACACCCCTTCATTCCTTTATTAACACAGCAGCCAGAGTAGTCATCTCAAAACATCAACTGGATACTCCTCAAAACACAGCATTTGCTTCCCATTTCACTCAGGAGAAGATCCAAAGTCCTGAGTATGACTTACAAGTCAACACTTGATGTATCCCCTGGTCTACCTGTCTCCCTTTCTAGCCTTTTTATCTTTAGCATCTCCCCCTAATATAACTGCATATTTGATTTATCCTATTTATACTTTGTCTACCCCAAAGAATATAAATTCCACAGGGATTTAAACTTCTTTGTTTTCTGCTGAATATTCACTGCTTACAATATATAATTGGTCCTCAATAAAAACAACTGCTGAATGAACAAATGAGAAAGGGGCGCTGGTGCCACACACAGAAATATGTTTGCTTGGATGTTCAGCTCCCACTTATGATGGCTGTGGTCACCTGTGCCACAACTAGAGGGGAGAGGGAAGCCTAGGGAACTGAGGATGTGGGCCGGAAGCTCTAACATGGTTTCCTAGGACAGGATCTAACAAAATAATAATTACATTCAAAAGAGGTAAGTAGAAATAAATTGTAACACCCAGCTACTTGGAAATGAATCACCAGCTCTAGCGACCAACACCAAGCGACTCCTTTGGAAAGTTCCTGAATGTTCTGGCAATCTGGTAAATGCTCTGTGCCCATCAAATATAGAGGAGCCCCTGCTACTGTCCTCCTCCCACGTGGTTTTGTTTCATTTATGCATTCCCAAGATTATACAACCTGGTTGGGCAGTCCCCTAGTTTAGAGAATGAAGCCACGCAGTACAATGTTACCTGGCACACTTTCAGCTCCTGTGTTATTTTTTTTTTAGAATCTGAGTTATTCGGTAAATCATAAGGGATTCAGGATTACAATCCATAAAAGGAGTTTACTTGGATAAGGTGAAAACATCTATAGTTTTGTGTAAAAGACTGGAGTAAGTTAGTTGGGTGGGGAGAGTGTTTGGTAAAGTAGGTCAAGCATGTTAAGTAGAAAGACATTTGTGACTAAATTAGATTAGATTTTTTTGTTTGTTTGTTTCAGCCTTTAGTCCAACCAAGATTTAAAAGACTTACAGAAAACAGCTTCATGGGGTTGGGGGACAGAAGTGTAGAGAACAGAAGATAGGAGGACAGGGGGAGCAATAAACACATCCAGTAGAATTCAGGGATAAAATATACCCACACAAGTTCATGGAGTATAAAGGGAAAAGAAAGAATACTTCCTGCACCATATACAGATCAGGGGATAGGGTGAGTGGGGCACAGTGGATTAGCCACTAAATGGCTTCTGTGATAATTCTGAAACCTGTTCCAGTTTAATTTTGGAATAAATTCTTCTGGACAGGTCAAAGATTGTGCTTTAAAAATGTCATTAGAAGGTTACAGCTTTTAAAATATTCTTTTGCCTCCTGCTTCCAGGTGATCTAAGTTAGATTAGATTAGATGATCTGCATCCCAAGATGGTCCACAAGTTCAGTGCCAAACAAGGAGAGATGATGACTTAACATGATGGGAGAGTTCATAAGGAGGAGATGAAAATGTGTAGATCAAAATGTCAAGACAAGGACATATGGTAGAATAAACAACCAGGTCAGTGGTTGAGAAAGTCCAGAGAAGCAAGAAGCAAGATACGGAATACATACATAAAGTTGATGTGCATTACAGTTAGTTTTCAGTCAGTGTGCAGTGCATACTTTAGGCCAGGCTTGTTTAGGGCCTTGGACCAAAGAGAAGGATGCATATCTCTTTTCCAATTCTGAAGTAGTTAGATGAGGAGTCATTTTTTAAAACTTAAATAAAATTAATTATTAATAGCAAGCAACATGAAGGACTATTTCATCTAGCATGGAACACTGACATCCTCAGTCTGTTTGGGCTGCTATAACAAAAATACCTTCAACTAATACCTTAGAGTAATTTATAAACAGAAATCTATTGCTCACAGTTCTGGAGGCTGGGAAGTCCAAGATCAAGGCACCAGAAGATTGGGCATCTGGTGAGAGCTCACGACTTCAGAGATGGTGCCTTGTTGCCGTGTCCTCACATAACAGAAGGAAAGGAGAGGCTTCCTCAAGTCTCTTTTATAAGTGCATTAATCCCATTCATTAGGGCTCCACCCTCATGACCTAATCCTCCTAAAGGTCCCACCTCTTAATATGGAATACGTAGGTTCCAACAAAAGAATTTTGGGAGGACACTAACATTCAGATCATAGCAACTAAATATCACAAAAATTCACAAAACACATTAAAGAATTTTGAAAAAAATTTAAGAATGATGGAGGCATTAAAATACTACTAAGGGAGGCCAGACTCTACTGAACTTTAGGTTAGTCAAAAAAAGACAATGATGCTCTTCCATGATCTTTTCTTTGATATTTCTGTTGATTAAGAAAACACTGGGCCAGATATCCAGAGGACTAATCCAGTAGGACGGTTTCTGTATTCTTATGTCCCTACTTAATTAGTCCCATCAATTCCCTCCTGAAACCAAACAACTTTGAATAAAATGTCTCATAATCAGAAATATCTTGACCAGAGAGGTCTAAGTAAAACGCGAGGCACAGGAATATGTTCTAGTACATGTGTCAGTTTATGGTGACCCTGGGTGGCTGGTTCTTATAAGCCTTCAGAATTCTGATCACCAGTTGAATCTAACTTTGGCCTTTGTCTGTGGAAATTCCAGACCCGAGCCCTCTGATGCTGACTCTTACTAACATTTCTCGGCTGACAGCACTTCTAATCCAGCGTAGGGGAGCCAGCACTTCCCAGGAACACATTTATTCCAGAGTACCTTTACTGCAAGTGCTTTTGGCCTTAGAGGATCTATGAATCCAGGTGCCACTGTATCTTTATCCTCCATTACATTGACTTGGGCCTAAAAATAATTAAGACCTCTCCCATAGAAAGTGCTTTTCCAGATTAGATCAAACCTTTCTGAGCAACACAGGGCATTCCGAAACAGCTCCATTTTTGTTTCCCCTAAATTTGATGTAGCCAAGTTATCTGATTCCAAATATGAGTAGATAACTCAAATACAGCTGGCAATAGCTGAGTATACTAAACTTTCATCTATATCTGTTTACATAAACAACTTGCTTAAAAGAATGCTTTGGAATTGTTTATATGATAAATCAAGCTTCTTTTGTGTTTATATAAAAAAAAAAAACAGAGTCCCATATACGCATAGGAAAAGTTGGCCACCGCCAAGGTGGTGTGAGTTGGATACTATGTCGGCTGCAGTAATGTCAAAAATCGTATTACCAGAGGGCAAGCCCCCTTGATTCTGCACATTCACAGGCGAAATTTCTCCCACTCTATTTATGATACGGGGAATGTAATAGATCACTTCTAAAGTCTCTTCCAGTGCAGAGAGACTGGAATCTCTGAAGAAACACATCCCTGCTTTTTCAGTAACTTTCCAGTGGTAATGAAACCTTTGGGGCCCACAGGTGATACCTTTTATTTTGCAATTTAAAACAAAACCACCCTTGGGTCCACCCTCAGAAAGCTGGGCCATTCTCCGCGGAGTTGGTGTCTATACCTGCGCAAGCCTCGCTTTCGTCCAGGCCCTGGGCAGGGTCACCGTTTGCGGGGTGGGGGAGGGGCATCGTTGCGTTGAGTGGCCAGTGAGGACAGAGGGCGGTGTGACGACGGTGACAGATCACAATGGGCAGGGAAGTTGGTTTAGGCGTTGAGGCCGGAGGAAGGTGAGCAGTCGCGGATTGTGGCTCAGGCTGAGCGGGTGTCTGGCGGTTCCTCCCCAGCGCGTCCCCACATCCCCGCAGCCTTCATGGGAACAACCTGGATCCACGCTCCAGGGTGGTCCTCGCCTGGCACCAAAGCCTGAGTAGCGGCTGAGTAGGTGAGTAGTGCCCTCCTCCCCTCCCAGGCGCCCCCTTTGGAATGTTCTGGAGCAAAGTGGGGGCCACAGCCATGAGCCAGGAATCTATGTTATCCCATTACAGGAATCTGTGTTATCACATTACAGGGATCTGTTATCGTATTACGGGAATCTATGCAACCTAAAGCAGCAAACAGCATCATGTTTAATACCTCCATGAGGAAACTGCAGAAACGACTAAACAGGGGGGAGTACGTTGAAAGAAATACTTCAGACAATTTAAATTTAACAGGGTTTAATTGCGCAAAGAATGATTCACAAATCAGGCAACACCCAGAACAAGCAGAGGTTCAGAGAGCTTTCTGGGCAGGGAGTATTTATAGACAGAAAACTGGAAGTGAACCAGAAATAGATTGATTGGTTACGACTCTGGCATTTGAGGGTCTGACCAGTAAGCAGCTTGTGATTAGCTGAAGCTGGGTTGCTATGACTGGCTATAACATAGCTATTTGTTACAAAAAAAGTGCTCCTAAGTTAGGCTTTCAGTTTATTTACATACTAAGTTAGGTTGCAGTTCCTTACATAGGGATCCAAGGTATGGAGGCAGCCTCAGGCCAAATTTAATTTGATTTAACAGATTTTTTTTTTTTTTTTTTTTAAATTTTTCCAGATCAGTAAAAGAGAAGCCATCATCAATGTATACACCATGGGAATGGTGATTGTGGACCTCGTATCCACCAGCTCGAGCCTGGCAACACCTGATGCCATGCTGCTGACCTGGGCAGAGGTGGCTGAGACACCCAGGGAAGAGGCCACAGGCCTGTAAAGACCTTGGAGATAACTGGGTTGCATCTAATCATGAGAGCAACAGCTGCCCCTGAAGCCTGCCACTGGCCATTCTCCACCTTCAGCTGTGTCCCCTTCGGATACAAAACAAGATCTTTTTGCTCACTGGGAAAATCTTGTTTAGGCCCTAAGACCACCAGAGGAAGCTTGCATTTGTTCCTAAGCCATCCCAGCTGAGGACACAATGAACATATCTGTGTTTGAGGTACAGCCCAGTGGCCATGGAGCTCCGTGGAGAAGGGAACCACCACCAGGTCACCATCAGGAGCCTTTTCATGGTCCCTCAGGTGTTTGGGACCACCTCTTCTTATTTTATTGAGGGGGAAGGAAGGCAACATGCCTCCTGCACATGGTATGTTCATGGAAACATACTCTCTCTCCTCTGTTCTAATCACAACACCTCCAGTGCCCAAGAAAGGGTCAGTAGCAGTGGTAACAATAGGTATGACGGCAGGTGCTAAGGACATAGAAGCCACCAAATCCACAGATTCAGGGCACATAAATGCAGAAGCAGCCTTCATGGATCGAGGAGGAAGTGGAACCAGCATGTCCATAGCAGGTGGACTCAAAGGGTCATCACACAGTTGGAGCAAGTACTTGCAAGCATGTCCTTGTCCTCAGGGGGTATGTCCAGCATGTCAGCAGAAGCTACTGGTCTCTCCCCAGAGGGCAGCAAGTGTGATGTTTGCAGGAGCAGAAGCAACCGGCAAGCCTGTTGTAGAAACAGGCCCAACACTAGGACCCCTTGTCTCAGTCTTGAAAATAAAGGTTACACAAGTGAATGGGATAAAAGCCAGGAAGTCTCCCAACCTAAGGTTGAAGCCCAGAGGGAAAGAATGGAAACGGACAAAACTCCCACGAGAAGTCACTGCCATCATCATAGGATTGGAGAGAACGAGTCAACCCTAAGACCATTCATCTTCTGGTCCTTAGCTTGCCATGGGACCACTAGGGGTGAAAAAAGGAAAAAACTAGAGGAACCAAGAAAGCTGAGGACACAGGTCCTCCCCTTAGGAAAACACCAGCCCCAGCCTCACTGCAAAGGGAAGTCTAGGTTATCTCAACAATTGGGGAGGAGCCAAACTATGACAAGTTTAGGGTCTTCAAGCAGAAATGGCTTTCCATGAAGCTTAGAGCCTGCCTTGCTGCACATGGTGGAGAGGTGGGATGAAGTCTAAGACAGTGGAAAAGGGCAGCACGGAGGCCACCATGTAGTCAGCAGAGTGTGGCAGGAGCTGGGGATCCCTGGGACCATATCTGAGACCAAGAGGACAATAGCTTTGAAGCCCATCGAAAAAGGAATCACAGCATGGAGGCCGAGGTATTTCTAGTTTAGCTGGCCTTTGTTTAAGTAAATACACATAAATAAATAAAATACATTCTAAGAATGAAAAAAGAAAGTATAAAACACAATCCAAAGGCACATGTCTTTTCATCATGAAATTCACATGTATGCATTGGTGAGATGGTTTGTCCCATAGAGGCGAAAGAAGAATCGAAAGCACCCGAGTGAAAGGCTGACTCAATGGACCTGTGTGGGCCAACAGAAGAGTGTCTTAGGCATCCTTCCTTTTCTCCAAAATGCACACATTTTGTTCTTGAGCCTAGTGGGTCTAAGAATCACCTGGGTGCTTTTCTGCAATGCCGATTCTGGCCCTGGACAAACTGAACCAGGATCTCACAGAGTGGGACCATCTTAGGTGATTCTGATGGAGGTGACCCAAGATCTGGACTCAAGCCTAACACTGGTCCATGGTCCAATTTCAGAATGGGCCTCAGAGTCAGCAAGTAGGCCCTGCATGTTTTCATGTAACTGTCCTCATGTTTTTGGACTATGCACTAGTTCATTTTAATCACACCTACTGTAGACATTTATTCATGGTAATATTACAATACGAGTTTACTATGTGCCAGGCACTGTTTTAGGTGTTCTACAAGTCGAGTCTTTCAATTTCTTGAAGATGTGGTTTTTATAGTGCTGCATACAGACTTGTCTTATCCTTTTTAGCTGCTGCCTAGACTGCCATTGTATGGGTGAGTGACATATACAATGTTCCTCCTAAGGGGGAGGGCATGGGAAGAAAAAGAGAGATAATGGCCCTTTTTATCCTTATCCTTCCGATAGTATCCTTTGCAAAGTATAGGACATTCACTGGCTTTCCAAAGCTTTATAATGTTGCTGAAAATATAAATAAGTATGCCGTGAAATATGTAATGGGGTAGAGATTGTGAAGCAGTGAATACAGAGTACATTAAAAAATTACAAATCTTTCTATTTTGAGAAAATATCTAAATTGAGAAACAGATAAATCTATCTTCCCCCCGCCCCTTAATCAGTAATCATATCTACAGTAACATATTACAAGACTGGAAAAATAGGTTGTAGGAGTAGAACAGCATACATATTTCAGGAAAAGAAATGCCGTATTGCCTTAAGATACCAAATAATTGCTTCTTTCTCAGTATTTATCTAGTCTCAGCCTTTTGTAGTATGTAGAAGTAAAAAAAAAAAAAAGTCTTTTAGCAAATTATAGTCACCTTTGGAATATTCTTTTGCTCTGGTTTTGAACACCAAGGGAATGAGAGGTCCACCATGTTGACATGCGTGTTTTAAGCCTAGATTTAAAGCCTGGTATTTATGTGCTGACTTCACATCTGGTGAATTCAGGAGGGCCTTGAATGTTCTAACCACTATTTCCCCTCCCAACTCTGCTCCTGTGGGTAAGGTTCCCTAGCTGAATAACCTTCGTTATCAAAGGAACGAAGCACTTCCTACTTTTCCTGGAGTATGGGGTTTCAGTTCCCTGCTAGCTTTCAGAATTGTTCAAACAAGCCAATCACATCCTCCTGGGAACCAGCAGGCATTCCACCCTCTTGATACTACAGAGCCTGCCTCTCATAGCCCTTGCTTGTTGAGTGCAACCCTGCTTGGCACACTGTGTCCCTCTCCCCTGAGCAGTGAGTATTTCTGACTAATAAAATGCTGTTGATCTTGTGTGTCAGTGTTGGTAGTCCATCTTCAGCCATCCCTATAACCGTAGGGAAAGAATCTGGCCTTTACCAGTGGAATGACTAGGAGATGATTAAAACAACATGTTTTTTCCACTGAAATAGGATCTTTATTAAAATAAAATAAACTATATGTTTAAGTGAAATGTTCTCATATAACTTTAGAAAGCATTAAAAATCAAATACTTTTCACCAATACTAAGACAGCCAGCAAAAGCAATATACTTGGATTTTTTTTTTTATTGTAGCTGTTCTTGTAATAGACTGAAAGTAAAGATATAAATGGCAGGCCAGTTGCAAGGTGTCTGCGAGGGCCATAGGTTATTATGACCACTAGTAAGTCCAGAAATTACTCAATACTGGGTAAAGAAGGGAGTCCTCATTTCTCAGGAAGCAAATTAGGCAAATAACATAAAACAAGAACTGCCATAAATTTATTTATGTACGAGTCAGGAGTTTGATAACACCTACGGTTGACCCAACGAAAACTAAGAGCTCTGCTCCCAAGGGTCCTATAGGACAGTGGACATCACAGCTCTGGGAAAAAAGGCCTGAGTGGGAAAGAAGGGAAGAGAGGGGAGGTATTACCATCTAGTCACTGCTTGGACCCAACTGTACATGCCAAGCAGGGAGTACAGGAACCCTTCATGATTTCTACCCAGGGATGATTTCCATGCCCTAGTGTCAGATGGCAAGCCCATGAAGGCCCATGCAGGTTCAGTAAAGATTATGTTATGGGGAGCATGACCTGAGGTGAGTCCAGAAGGTCACAGGGAAGAGGGCTTTGACCTACTTAAGGCAGCACTTGGTTTGGGGGTTGCCTCCACTCCTGTTTGTGACACACTACCTTCAGAGTGCAACCCTGAAGTGGACCACAAAGGCCTGTTTGCACAACATTAAATGCAACTGGGCGTTCTAGTATCAAAGTAGCTACTATTTATTAGCAGCTATGTGTGTTGCTAACCACACACTGGTTCATTGTCTTAGCAATTTTTTGAGCTAGGTACTCTTACCTACATTTTACAAATGAGGAAACTGGGCAGGGCGTGATGGCTCACTCCTGTAATCCTAGTACTCTGGGAGGCCAAGGCAGGAGGATTGCTTGAGGTCAGTTCAAGAACAGCCTGAGCAAGAGCAAGACCCTGTCTCTACTAAAAATAAAAAAAATTAGCTGGGCGTGGTGGTGCACGCTTGTAGTCCCATCTACTTGGGAGGCTGAGGCAGGAGAATCACTCACACCCAAGAGTCTGAGGTTGCTGTGAGCTAGGCTGACGCCACAGCACTCTAGCCTGGGCGACAGAGCGAGACCCTGTCTCAAAAAAACCAAAAAAAACAAAAAACACAAAAATACAAACGAGGAAAATGCATTAAGTGACTTATTCGAAGTTGCGTAGCTAATAAGAAGTAGAGCCTGGATTCAAACCCAGAGCCAGGGTTCCTTCTTTCTCTTTTTAAATCAATGTTATATGTATATTTGAGGTTTACAACATGATGTTATAGGATACATAGAGACAGTAAAATGATTACTACAGTGAAGGAATTTAACATATCTATCATCTCATATCGTTACTTTTTTGTGACGAGAGCAGCTAAAATCTACTTATTTAACAAAAATCCCTAATACAATTTTATTAAACATAGTTCTCATGCTGTGCATTAGATCCCTAGGCTTATTCATCCTACATGTCTGCTACTTTGTATCTGTTGACCTTCATCTTCCCATTCCCCACCACCCTGGACCCTGGTAACCACTGTTTTATTCTCTGTCTCTGTATATATATTTGATCTTTTTTGTTTGTTTGTTTTGCATTCCACATATAAGTGAGATCATACAATTTTTTTTTGATGTGGCTGGCTTATTTCATTTAGCATAATGAAAATGTGATGTGATATATATATTTTATATATATATATATATTATTTGGTCTTAAGAAAGGAAATCCTGCCATTTGCCACAACATGGATGGAGCTTCAGGGTTCATTCTTAACAGCAACCAGGATGTGCCTGGGAATTTCTGGGGAGAAGGGACTAGAGAAAGAGGGCTACCTAGGACAATCAATTCCAAGTACAGTGCGAATAAGGAAATAGTTCATGTCTTTAATACAAGTATAAATGATTTCGTTTCAGAGAAAGAAAACAAAAACTCAACCAGGTGTCCTCCAAGCATAAACCATTAAGGCCTATTCATAATACAGATGGATCCAGTGGAAATGCAATTAAAGAACATGAAATAAATACATATTTACACCGTGTGTTTTGATGCCACCTTCCAAATAGCTTGCAATTTATTGTACAAACTTACTGAAGCAGCATTTTATGTTGTATAGAAAGCAAAGGCAAAAACATGCATGCTCTGAAGGGCGTTGATCCACAGCCAACAGTGTTCAGCATTGGTTGTGTGTTTATCTCTCCTTCTGTTACGTAAGCGTGTTTATGTTACATAACATCAATACCCAGAGCGGTAGCCAAATGATGTTATGCTAACTGATGGGAACACAAAAGTACTGCAGAGCTCAGCACTTCACAACAGCACTTCCTTCTGATGGTATCTAGTAATAAGAAACGACTCACCTTGCAAACACACCTGCTATAGAAGTGTAATCATTTCCTTTTACTGCTTCTTTAGCATTGATAGTAGCTGTCTTTAATTCCCATTTATTACTTAGGTTTTGATTTAAGGAATTATGTTTAAAAAGCCTTTGAAGTACAAAAAAAAACTGGCCTGGCTGAATACTTGGAGACCTCCATAAAGTTCTCTTGTATGAATCCATTGTTAAGAGGTACATTAGACATAATGATTTATTATGGCATTTACAGAGCTTAATGTTAGGTCTGAAAGATTCACTTCTAAATTATGTAGATTTGAATTACATTCATGCTAATTGAGTTAGTTCAGAAAAGTGTTTATGTTGACATTAAATCGCTGTGTTTTGGAGACAGTCTTCCACTAAACCTGCTCATTCATGGTAAAACCAGATTACTTTCGTCTCCCTCACTTCAGTACTTATTATAATTAGTATTTATGTACACTATATAAATATATAATTATCTACCTATATCTGCCGTATGGCCTTTAATTTGCTTTGACTCCTTTTTATTACATTGAAAGTTTTGGGGGGGATGGATATATGTCTTCTGCTCCCACAAGCCTCAAAACTCAGGGTAGCAGAATACCCTGAACATTACGAACATACATTTTCAAGTCAATTAACAATGTTGTAGCTTTGGAAGTATCTCAAAGGAATCAAACCTAAATGACTCCTCCCAGATACAAGACATCTCTTGGGTGGTTTCTTAGAGTAAAACATTTCCAAATTACTTTTTTATATAATCAAATGGCCACGTCCTCTGCTCCTGTGAGAGCTGTGTTAGAAGGAAATTCAACATCTAAACAAGCATTCATTTGTAAAAGATCATACTGTATCTAAAGGCTAAAGATGGTTTAAATGCATAACCTATTTCAAGGTTATGCTAATTTATCTATTAATATTTTCTTATTCATTTTTTCCCAACTTTTTCACTCAGATCTCCCAGCCCATGTGTACAGGGATTTCTAGATCCATCGGTTACCTTTAGGTGTTTCTTATTTAAAGAAGAATTTTCTTAAGAAAATCAAATATATGAATATAAAAGTTCAAACTTCCCTAATGGTTAAATTGGGAGAGATATTATTTTACATTACAAAGGATTCTTCACTTTATAAAAGAGACCTCTCATTTCTTCTTTCTACAAATATTATTGAGCACATTTGCAAGATGAAAAGAGTTCTGTAGATGGAAGGTGGTGACAGCAGCACAACAATGTGAAAGCACTTAATGCCCCTGAGATGTACACTTAGAAATGGTTAAGATGGTAAATTTTAGGTTATGCGTACTTTACCACAATTAAAAATATATATATTATTAAGCATCTCCGTGGGGCCTGCTCTGTGCTGGGTGCTGTGGCCATGGCACTGAGTGAGACAGAGGCTATCACTGCCCACACGACACTTGCAGTCTAGTGGGACAAAGAGTCTAGTTCACTGACCAAGTAACCCAGCAAATGTGGCCCAGTGCGGCGACTGAAAATCTAGCGGTGGGAACCTAATTTATTTAGAGGGGCTCAGAGAGGCCTAACTCAGGAGGTGATATTAATATGAGATGGGTTTAGTTATTTGAAATATACAGGGAAAGGCTTCAGGACCAAGAGATCATCACGGAATAGGAAAGAATTCAGTGTATTTGAGCGACTGAAGGATGGCGGGTAGGGGTGAAGAAATTTTGGGGGGTGGAGAAAATATGGAATGGAAAGCAGTTGGAAAGGAGTCAGGTTCCAGATAATCTAGGTAAAAGGGATTTGGATTTTACTCCAACTAAAACAAAAGCTACTGAAAGGTTTTAAACAGGAAATTGGCATGGTCTTATTTACACTTTGAAAAGCCCACTCTGACTACAGTATAGAGGATGGGTTGAAAAGGGAAGTGTAGAAGCAGAGAGAATAAATAAACTATTAGAACACCTTCTCCTTTTACATCTAAATATAATTTGACTTAAACACACAATGCACTTAATATTTTTCAAGGATATATTTCAGGGGAAATAAATGCAAAGTGTATCTACTGGTTCTCCTTTGTTTCTGTATATGAATCTAAATTTTTTCTTCAACTATTTTTTCTGTTGCAACTACACTTTAATTTGCTTTCCTTTGTATTTGTTCCTGAATATACAGTGGATTTTTTTGACCAATGAAGTAACTTATGATAAAGCTATCATTACTTATTATTGAGTTCAGCGTTATCCATATGCAATGTATTACTACTGCTGTTATATAAATATCAGATGATAAAAACACTCCAAACAATATTTTGTTGGTAGAAAGATGTTCCTAAATTACTGCCTGTTGTCTTACCATCAAAAGTTGATGTTGTCCTTCCCTCTGTCTTATTCAAATCATCCAATTCTTCCCTGACTGCTTGGGCCTGACCTCTGGGAATCAAAGAGGAGTTTCCTGGAGAAAGAGCACATCTCTAAAGCGGGCCACATACACCAAGAGGTGTCTGTTTTGATACTAAAAAAATTAAAACACTTGCATTACTGAAAACCAAGAGTTGGCAGAAAACACACAGAATGAGGGCAGAATTCCCATTGTCAGCTGTGAAATAAAGTTGCACTGATTAAAACATACCAAGGCATTCTTTATCTTCTTGCATCCTCAGTCTTCATTTCATGAAACAAAAACAAGCTAAACTATGATGAGAAAAATTCATCACTGTGCCTGCTGCATAACTCAGAACACGCAGGGTCTGTACAAATTAAACACTGGACTTTATCTCCCCACTCTCAGGGTGGTGATGTGAGAGGCAGCCTAAGGACTGTCATCCTACCCAAAAAGTTGCAACCCCTAATGACTTTCTCTGCCTACCCTGATCCAGCAACTCTCAGAAAATAACAGAGAAGGAAGGGTAGTCTATGCTGGCTTAAGTGTGTTAACAGCTGAAACAAACAAACCCTAGCATTGCAATTAACACAGTAGAAGTTTTTTCCCTCCCTCACACAACAGTCCAAACTGGGGCTGAAGACGGTAAAGAAAGTGGGGCAGGCCTGCTCCTCTTAGGAATTCAGGAACCCAGATGGCCAGAGCCACTGCCCTCTTAACGAGATGACTTCCAAAACCGTCCTGAGCATCCACATCCAGCGAGCAGATGTGGGAAAAGGAGTAGAGGACATATGGGAGCTTGTGCTTGCTCAGGCCCAGAAGTGGTGCCCATGACATTCACTCACGTTCTTCTGGCTGGAATCCCACCCGCACAGGAACTGAGAGATGTAGCCTGGCTGTGTGTTCAGGAAGAAGAGGAAACAGGTTTGACCCTCACTTAGCCATCTCGGTCACATTGATGATGCTGTGATTCTCACGTGGAAAGAGCTATAAAAGCAGGAATGGGGGACAGACTGCTGGAAATTGTTTTATTAACTCATTTTCTCATGGTTACAGACAATCAAATTGGAAGTGGAAAAAATAATTTACTGTTTTGCTGATGAATATGTATTAGAGATTTGGAATAGCTATCAATTTCCCCTAACTATCTGGGAAGGAAATTTAGTTACAACCTACATTACACCCCTACAGAGAGGGGTGTAATAGTGATTCATATAGAATACATATTGGCGAATATTGAATGAGTCTCTACTTACTATAAAATAAATACATTGAACCTGTAAAAATGTGCTTGGAGAAAATGAAAGGAAATATCATATGGTGACAAATTAAAAACACACTTCTGAATGTGACTTATTATAGAAATTAGAAGAAAAACACCTTCGAAAGAATGTAAGACAACAAAGCTTCCAGGAAATAAAAGTTGTAAATATAAGGAAAGAACAGTCCAAGAGGAAAGAACAGCATAATCGAGAAAAAGGAAGGAGACAGTTATTAATGACAGAGGAAAGGATCAATAGGACACTAAAATGCAATAGGATACTTGACATGACTGTTGGAGGTGTGCAGTGCACAATTGGAGTGGAAGAAAATGATTAGGGATATGGAAACAAACGAGTTCTTACAGAATGAAAATAAAGTGGATAGATGTAAAAGGATGAAAGAAAGGAAGACCGCTATGAACAGAGAACTGAGAGCATCACACAGGTTCTGGAAAAAAGGCCAGAAAAATAGTGATACCTATATATGGAAATTAAGAATCATTTGATTCCAGGCAAAAATTAAGCAAAAAGAAATACAAAGAGATATATTCTGGCACACATTTTGAATTATAAGGATAAAAAAGTTAGATCCTATCCAGGCTCAAAAGAAAAGCTACCTACAAAAGAAGGAAAAATGGGCAAGATTCACCTGCCTCTGAAATTTGAAAATCTCTTTCTCATTTATGTGTCTATTCTACCAGTGAGTTTTATACTTTGTGTGTTTTCATGTTGGTAGATAACCTTTAGCTTCTGGATGTAGGATTTCCTTAAGCATTTCTTGTAGGGCCACTCTAGTGGCGATAAATTCCCTCGGTTTTTGCTTGTCTGGGAAAGACTATTTTTCCTTCATGTTTGAAAGATAGCTTTGTTGAATACAGTATTCTTGGCTAGCTGTTATCTTCTTTCAGCACTTTGAATATATCATTCCATTCTCTCCAGCTTGTAAGGTTTCTGCTGAGAACTCTGATGGTTAGTCTGATGGGGATTCATTATATGTGATGATACTTTTGTTGTTTTGGAATTTTCTTTGTCTTTGACTTTAGACAATTTGACTATAATGTGGCTTGGAAATGATGTTTTTTGGTTGAATCTATTTGGGAATCTTTGAACTTCCTGTATCTGGATATCTGTAACTCTTCCAAAACTTGAAGTTTTCAGATATTGTTTCATTCAATAGGTTTTTTTTTATGACTTTTCCCATCTCTTCTTCTTCTGGAACCCCCATAATTTCAATATTTTTTCTCTTGATGGTGTTCCGTATGTCACATAGGCTTTCTTTATTCATTTTTATTCTACCTTTTTTTAAAAAAATCTGACTGGGTTATTTTAAAAGACCTGTTTTCAAGTTCAGAAATTTTTTCTTCTGCTTGATCTAGCATATTATTGGAGCTCTCAATTGCATTTTTTATTTTATTCATTGAATTTTTTAGCTCCAGAATTTCTGTTAGGTTGTTTTTTATGGTATGTATCTCTTTGTCGAATTTTTCATTTAGATCATGAATTGTTTTCCTGATTTTTTTGTATTATCTGTATTCTCTTATATCTCACTGAGTTTCCTTAAGATAATGATCTTTTAATCACTAATATTATTAATATTTAAATTATAATCAACAATATTTTTATTATTAATATGATTAATAAAATAAATAATGAATATCAATTTACATTAATAATATTTTGAATTCCTTCTCATTTTATAAATTTTCTTTGGGGTCTTCACTGGAAAGTTATTTGTGTTCCTTTGGAAGTGTCATGTTCCTTGCTTTTTCATGTTTTTTTTGTGTACATATGTTGATATCTGTGTATCTGGTATAATAGTCACTTCTTCCAATTTTATGGAGTAGCTTTCATAGGGAAAGACTTTCTCCTGCAGATGTATCTACATTGTCAACTGGGTAGTATACTTTCAGTTTGGTTCTGGTCGCTGTCATAGTGCAGTCTCTTATGATTTCTTTAGCTTTCTGCAAGTTTCTTAGTAACTTTTAGGCTACAGTTGTTTGTGGAGGCTGTGATAAGGCTTTCCTGGGGACTGGGGCGCTGGGTGGGCCAGACCCAAGCCCCTGGGCCCTGGGCAGACTGGTCCTTGGTGTTCTATGACATCACAAGTAGGCACCAGTGGTGGGTCAGCTTTTGGGTCCCTGTGAGGCATGCTCGGGTTTGTGGCAGCCCTGCTTCTGGAGGGGATGATGTTGCTGTTGGTGATGGTGGCCCCTCACAATTTGTTCTTGGCCTCTGAGGAGTGCAAACTTCAGTTCCCTACGTGATTCAGGCAGCCTCCTTAATGTGCAGGCCTGCCTGTTACCCAGGGTGTAGGGTGCTGCATGGGCTTGAGTGCCAGCCATGTGAACTCACTGCTGGGTCCAGCTGGAGTCATGATGCTGCAGCCCTCCACATGGATATGAGGGGATATCTATATGGCTGGGCTCTAGGGATTTGGAGATGCAGGGGTTATTGGGCTCCAGGGCCGGATGAAGTCTGGTGTTTATTCTAGTCTCAAAATAGTGCCAAGCTGCAGCAGCTTGGGTCCCAGGAGTTGGTGGAACCCAGTGTGAATTCCCTCTTAGGGACAACATAGTCTCATGGACTTGAGGGCTGAGGGCTTTTCCTGTAGCCAGGATGGTAGACATCTGTTATGGGAACATGGACTGTTGGGGATCTCCTGCAATGGGGATCTCCACAATGGGGAATCCCTCCCGGACTGGCCACCTGCTTTGCTTCTTCTCTCGGCTCCCATCTTGAGTTTCCCTCCTAAGGGTCCCTCTCACTTCCCTGCTGAATTCCAGTTTTCTTCCTTATATGCTCTGTTTGACCTGTGGTTATCTGCTCGCTGTTTTGGTCCTCCTTTGAGAAGGACATGAGTGCTGGGTGCCTCTAGTCAACTATCTTGATCACATGGGATGATATTGTTTTGCTTTTTAAATTCTTGCAGAGAAGAGTGTCAGAAACAACATTTACAGCTGTGTTGAGCTTTCCTGGTCTTTTGACTCTGAATAGGAATTGATCATATTGTAAAATCTATCAACTCAAAATAGACTTTTAGTTATTGATGCTTATATGACACCTGTATTTTAATTTTAATATGATGGCAAAAATGAAGGTGAGCAGGAGGGATAACCCAAATGGAGTAAAATCTCATGTATTTAGAAAAAAAAATTTAATTCTTTCTGGCTTCTTTTGTAGTGATTTTAAATCACTTTTATTTATGCCAGTGTCAAGTCTCACTGCCTAGTAGAGCAAAGAGCCCCACCCAGACCTACTGAATCAGAAATCTTGTTTCAACAAGCCCTCATGTGATTCTGACAAATGCTAAGGTTTTAAAGACTAGCACAGTGAGTACCCTCAGAGTGTTGGTATTATGTTTGTATTGTTACAACAGTGGTTGATTCTGACATTTAAGTATCTTCGGGTCAAATAGTTTTATATTAACTATGCCAATATTAGAAAAATCATACCTTTGGAAAAAATTCCTCCAAATTCAATCAGTTCAAACATAAAAAAAAAAAACCCATCACAGAACAGATTAAATCATTACATATTTCCCTAATCAAAACACAAAATGCCAACATAAGAAATGTATGAAAGTGAAGGGTTCTCCTTGAGATTAATGAGTGATTGCAGGAGACTTTGAATCCTACATGCAGGCCTCCCCTGGCCCTAAATCTTGCCTCTTCTTTGTGCAGTAGCTCCTGGGACACCTCTCTGGAGCTACTACAGGGTACACTTTGAAAATCATTGACTCAGACTAGTCATCTGACCTTTAATTATATACTGCCTTGGCCTTGTATCTTCTCATAGTTTCATTTTGTGTTGTTTTATTATTGCTTTTGATTATTTACTTTTTCCATGCTTGTGGTCTTAGCTCATGTAGGAGATAGGAGAAAATACCATAAAACATTGAATGTCTTATGTACTATAAAGAGGTACACAGAACCAGCATATAATCAAACCCAATATAGCCAGCAAGCTAGTCAGGAAACTAAAGGCAGGGGCTCTGTGTGCAGCATTTCCTGTATTTTCCATAGTCTGTCAACTGCATGTTAAGAATTGGCACAAAGAAGACATAGTCCAGCAAGATGACAGAGTTAACAGCTATTCAAGTGGTTCTCTACTTTAAAAACAAAATCGATTAGGACCATTATTTTTCTCCTATAGACACCATATTTAGAAAGATTTTTAACTATAGTACACTAAGTAATATATTAGTTTTCCCAATTTTACTCAACGTAAATATAGATTATGCATTCTCAGTGGGGGCAAAAATTGGTTCTTGTGGTATGGGTGAAAACATCTTACTCTTTTCATATATAAAACATATATATACAGTACAGTACATAAAAACACTGAAAGTATATATATGGTACCAAAATTTTTATGATGGCCATTAGAAAAAAAAAGTCTAAAAATAATCCTTACAAAGAAAATGATGAGAAGAAAAGGTAATGATACACTTGTATAAATGACTTACAAACAGAACTTTTGATCTATAAGAGTATATCAATATTGCCACACTGAGCTGAAATTTCAGTCAAAAGAAAATAAACATCACATCTCAGCTTGTGGGTAAATGTAATTGTTCATTCAATGATGAGCACTTTGCTTGCCAGTAGTGTTGTAAGCATAGAAGAAAGAACAATTGGAAGGCTACTGCAATAGTCCAAGTAAGAAATGGTGGGGACTGGACCAGTATGTTCAGATTTTGGATATATTTTAAGATATGCTCATTTGAAAAGTTCAAAACAGCTCAAGGTTCCCACAATAAAAGATTCCTAGTTGGGAAATACATATCCCAAAGTTCTAGGTCTTATTTGGGGTAGGGGAAGGAGATCTTGGGCTGTTTATATACATGGTCAAAAAAAAAAAATTCTTCCTGGCATGGTCATTCTTTAAGCTGGCAGAAAAAGCAAATCAGCAAATCTCATATTTTTCTTCACAGGAAAATTTTGTTTGTAGCTGGACTGAATTTCTGTTTGAGCAAGGAGTAGCACTTATTCAAAGACAAGCTTTGTATATTTTGTCACACAGACGTCCTTTATTTTTGAAGCTGTCAACGACATTTTCATAATTGTAAATGATCTAGGTTGATGTAACCTGTTACATTATGTAGCTTTGAATGTGCATTTGTATTTGCAGAGCTCAAAAAGTACATAATGAGCATTAATGACTCTTCCCATGCAATTTTTAGCTCACTCCTGGCATTAATCAACTGTTATGCTTAGTGTGGTGAAACTGTCTTCCCGATAAAACCCAACTTTGGCCCCTGACTCTGTTTTTCCAATGGCTATTAATCAATTTTGCAAGCTGCCTCAAATTCTTTTTGGAGATAGGATGTCATAAATAAGTAAAAATAATCATTGGTTTGTCCAGGAAGTGGAAAAGTGCAAACTAGGCTACGTGCAAGGCAGCATGACTGGGGCATATTTGGGCAGATGGGAAAAGACCAATTCTTCTCTGTGGTTACATGGGTCATGTTGCTTATATATCACCCTCTTCTGTGGTCTAAGAAGGTTTATAAACAACATGTGATCCAAGGGTCTACTCTCAAAACAAATACATTTCATGAGATGTGACCTGTCATTTAACTTTAGCAATGACTTGAGATCATTGGTTAGGGTTTATATAGAATGTTAATGTTAATGGGCTTGTATCTCTTAACAAACAATAGGATTTACAGGGGAAAAAAATTCAGGTTAAACAGAGATTTAAACTGATTTCCTCATTCCTGGAAGGTAGATAAACTACATTACTGATATGTATGCAAACATATGTTTAGGAAATATTTGTACTCTATATTAAAGGTATTGTTTTCTATGTCTTTGTGTATATTCAAAATATATTTTAAATTATTTATAAAGGGAAAATAATTTGGCTTATCTTACTTACTCATTCTTCCAGTGTCTCTCAAGTCAGCCATGCTATGCACGGACCAAGACCTGAAGCTCATTTACGATACCTGAAAACTTAAATGTAAGTTCTAACTAAGTTTTCAGCTCTAAAGATCAACAAATACAGTAAAAGCAGTTTGCAAGTTAGCAAGCCTCTGTATATGTTTAGGGGTCTTCTTTTTAAATCTTGCTCTTCAGTAAATCTCTGTAACTGTTTGTGGTTGTTTATATCCTCATGTGGAAAAAGAATGCATTTTGCCAGAGCCAAACAAAAATGATGAACTGGATTTATGGCTAATTTCTCTCAATGATCTTTCTAAGCAAGAGCTTAATCCAAGGATAGTCAGAGAAATAATGTCTCAGTGCTAGAGAAAGTTGCTAGACTTGCTAACACTTTATAGGAAACATATTGCTGCATATTGTAACATCCCAAGCTGCCCTTTTTCACCAACATGTGGGCACTACATTTCTTTCTGAGTGAGGAAGCAAATGTATCATTGGGGGTGATAATAGTATTATATCATTGTTGAATTCCGGATTTGGTGACTGTCTTATGATTATATAAGAGAGTGCCTTGTTTTCGGGAAATGCTTAAGTGTTCTGGGTTAAAGGGGCATCGTGACTACAATTTACTCAAATGGCCCCAGCAAAGAGAGAGAGAGAGAATGACAAATCAAATGTTATAAAATGTTAATGACTGAGTGAGGAAATGAGGAAATCTTGTATTATTCTTGCAACATTTCTGTAAGTGTGAAATTTTTTCAAAATAAAAGAACAAATTTAAAAAGGACACAGTTTGAAGGGCCTCCAACTGACCAAATTTGGAACTATTTGAACTTCAAAAAAAAAAAATGACTGCAACTGATTATAACCCAGTGAATAAATAAGAATCTAGGAGTCCACATGATACTTTAAAAAGAGAGAAAGAAAGAAAAAGTACTTACCACCACCAGAGGTTACTATTATGCCAACATCTTACTCTGAATTTTTTTAGATAAAAAAAATTAAGCACTTACCCTGTCTTTTTGAGAGGAATTATAGTCATCACCACTTGCTAAGTGAAAGAAAGCTTTTCATTTCAGAATAATGACAGCTAATACATGTTGCAGAAGTGACAGAATAAAAAAAAATCACCATTTAACAATGACCAGTGAAATAAACAATTATGCAAGGATCATCAATGCATGCTGAAAAAAAATGTGTGTGTGTAAATCCATAGAAAGATAACACAAAGATGGTAAAATGTTAATGATGTTGAAGCTATGACATGGGTGTACAGGTATTCTCTGCATTATTCCTTCAAATTCTTGGTATGTTTGAAAGTATATAAAAGTACAAAAGCTTTGTGAATACCAATGCCATTCCATGTTTGCCTGGAGAATAGAAACTCAGTCCTAACCAGGAGGTAATCAACCCCTTCAGTTATTAAAAGACCTTGGCATATTTGTTATTTTGCTAGACGCCTCAACCACAAAATATATATACTGAAGGAGATTTTATGCTGGCTGCTGAATTTAACAAAGGTTTGCTCTGCACATATTCAGAAGAGTTCACGAAATAAAAGAAAGTGGCATAGGAGGTTCCACCATCGAATTCCCCAGGCGCTGGGCTCTATTTGGCACAAAGTAGAGAACCTGGTTGATTGACACTCTGAAGTCAAAAATTAAACATCCAGCTACACTTACAACATAAGGTCTTAGAGTTGTAATTATTCATATATTAAAGCAGCCGTCCCCAACCCTTTCAGCAACAGGGACTGGTTTTATGGAAGACAATTTTTCCACCCAGGGGTGAGCATGGGGAGCGGCTGTATATACAGATGAAGCTTTGCCTGCTTGTCTGCTGCTCACCTCCTGCTGTGAGCCCCCCGACCCCCTTCCTAAGTTTCACAGAGGACAATTTTTCCATAGACGGCAGCAGGGGGAGGGGCAGAGCTCTCCCTAACAGGTTGCAGGTGGACAGGTACCCAGTGGTTGGGCAGGTCCCTAACAGGTTGAGGTGGACAGGTACCCAGTGGTTGGACACTATAGTATTAAGGGATAACCGAATTCCTCCTTATTCTTTATTAGTACACACTGTTAGAAACGCCAAGGGAGGAATGCAGGAAAGAGGCCGAGATGAAAATTAACAGGTTTATTTTAACGTCTATGTACAGACGGGCTGAATCCAAAATGGCGGCTAGGGCTTTTATAGTTGTGTTTGTGCAGGCCCTCAAAGGGGGAGGGGCAGGAGGGGGGTCTTAAAGGCAAAGTTCCCATGGAACTTTCCATCAGCCTCTGGGTTCGGCCTAACACACCACTGTCTCAAGAAGTCTGAGAAAACTGCTGACATTAGACTGTGTCTTGATTATATGGATAGTCATTCTGATATTCTCTTTAGCTATGAGCTATATGCACTGTGGTAAGGGGCCAAGAAAAGGTTCATCATTTCTAGCATAACTTTAGTGCCATCCTCAACTCCACAAATCCTCTCATATCTCATCTTCAAAGAAAATATCCACTGTTTCTAAAGCCATACAATAAAAACATCTTATCATAAATAAAGTTATTTTTTGCATAAACATGACACAGTGATTTTTAATGTTTCTATTCTTATTGCAAAATATATTTAAAAGTATCTTAAGCACATCTACCTTAATCACATCATTTGTAAATACGATATGAGTTCATTGGTCTTTGTATATAAAACCAGATCTGACCCACGACTGCACCATCTTTGTGGCTACACATCCTAATCTTCCTGGGTCCTGGAGGTCTACTTGAGTGATGGTGTTAAACTAAAATGCATTGCTATTATATGCTGGAATTGGTCCAGCCATCATGGGCCTGCCACAGATTCTCATGTGGAATAAGCCAGTTCTGTAATCTTTTGTTGAAAAACTACCCAGTGGTGTAGGAAGAGAACAATAGCTGAAAACAATATTGCATCAAATTGTAACTTCCACGGAGAATTTGTTGAGGAGGCAGAATAAACAATTCTGTGAAAAACTTTTGAGGGCCTTTGCTTTACATGCAACAATCCTTCAAATAATGGGTTTGGAGGAGCTTTAGTTTCGGCATTCTCCAACTTTTAAATCATGCCTTAAGGTGGTTGTGTTCAAAGTGGTGCACACTCCTCTGGCTGTGCATGACAAGATTCACTGGAGAACTTCATATTATATTTATTTTTCATCTAAAAAAAGATGGGAAGTAGGTTTTATTAATACAAAAATATTTAATATACAGATGGACACTGTTGCCATCTGTATTAGTCATGGTTCTCCAGAGAAACATAGCTCAATGGGATATTTAGAGATATATAAGAGGAGATGTATTATGGGAATTGGTTCATGCAATTATGGAGGCTGAGAAATTCCTCAATTTGCTTTCTGCAAGATGGAGAACCAGAAATGCCAGTGTGGGAAGCCTGCACCGCCATTACAAGATGGCGCCCACATCCTGGGGTACGCCCCTCTCCGGTGCAGATAAACAAGCCAGTGCGCATGCTCGTTGCTGACTCATTGCCTTGCGTAGCCCAACCTATATAAGCCTGCACCCTTCCGCTTTCGGCGTCTTCCGCATAATGTAAGTTGTAAGGAGCCTCAATAAAGCACGTTCAGAAGAACTCCGGTTGCCGCGTCGTCCTTGCTGGCGAGGGGGCGCGACAAGTGGTGCCGAAACCCGGGAACTTTAGATCAGCGCACCGGCGGAGACAACCTCTAACGGGGTGAGTTCAGAACTGACGTGTGGGGTGGCTAATTCCAAACCTTAACTGAGACCATGGGCAATGTTCCGCTACAGCGGCTGCAATGGCC